>CM035442.1:76120623-76180623 GCA_020310875.1 Ceratopteris richardii
TTAGACTTTCGCTCTGTTTCGTCTATGCATAGTCTACAAAGCCAGGGCAACCACCAGATTACACATTCCTTGTTTAGGATGCGCGTCCAGAATGTTCATATAAGCATAATGTTAGGTATTTGGTACTCTGTATAACGAAAACAAAAAAGAAATTCAAAGCTTAAACTTATGTATAGTTCGGTGTGTTTCGAAATGTTCCATTCCCTAGGATATCTGAAACTTAACTTAAACATTCCGATATTTACGACGTCCTAGTACCAATTTTATTCTACACGTGAGGTTCTATATGTATTTCTTCTATATAGAAGTAGCCGAAAGAAACGTGTTCTGAAATGATCGCCTCACTGTAATAAGTTAATTTCATGCATGAAATGTAATGAAGAAATCCTAGAAGCTCTACGATTCCGAGTTAAGTAAAAGAACATACATGTTTATTCCTTGATCATTCTTTCACTGTTATTTTCTTTTAATTAGTACAATTTGTATTTTGAACTCAGCTTGTAATGAGAATCTTATCATTAATGATACAACACAGTCTATCAGTGTGTGTGTGAGAGAGAGAGAGAGAGAATATCTAAAGTGTATTTTAGAAGCATCAGTACGCCCTGTCAAACATGTGGATTACAGTACGGAAATATTATACACGGGACAGGTGATGACTTGAAGAGTGCGCATATCGGGAAAATTGTATTAATATTATAGGGGTCTACGTGGTTACCATGTGTTTTTCTGAATAGTATACATTTGTGATTTATTAAATACTATCTGTAGAATCCTGTACTATGCTAAAAATCTGCCCCAAAGGTTCATTTGATCATATGTATAATACTTCCGTTCATAGCCATTTGGAATCTCAAATGGACGTCACTTATCAGTATACACCATTGAAGTATAATATTGGCTTAGTGCAGCAATCATTGACATGCAATCCAATATGTACAGTTTCAACCGTTGAATCATTTTCACACTCGACATTTTTTTAATCAGTGTTCAAAAGTACTGTTGATTTTGTGGCTATCGTCATAGTAGCATATGTACTTCATGACATTAAAATAATTTGTATCTATTATGTACAGTATCCCTTATCAAAACTTATGCCATAACTCTAGATCGCAATGAGTGGTAGCTACATAAGAAACCAAGTCTATGTCCCCAAAGTCAACTTGTTGCTCTTTTCCTTCAATGGACAGTCTAAAGCAGCTGCAAGCACGAGATTACACACTTCATGATTCGGATGCAGTTCCAACATGCTCTCATAAACGTAAACTTATGTTGTTGCGACTGCTTTAAAATATCAATATTGACGATGCCGTAGTTCCCTCTTACTTGTGGGTGATGAAATAAAAAAATATTAAAAAGTAGTGACCTATTATCGTGCGATAAATGAGATAAAAGATCCTTGCCAAGATCCTTGCAAATCGCATTGAAATCCATCTCCACTTATGGATCAATGAAGATTAGAAAAGTTTAATCAAAGGTAGATCTATCCTTCAAGCCATCATTGATGTTTACGAGGGAATTGAGTATGCTAAGCAGTCTTCTTAAAACATCCTCTTTAAAATTGACTCTGATAAAGATTATGCCAAATAAGGGTGTATCGATCCTTCCATGGTGAAGTTGGAATTTCTCCTAGGTTCATAAGAAAGATTTCCACTCTCCTCGGCAATTCCTCTACTCAAGTTAGCATCGAGCTCTCACCTTCTACATTTCTTTAAAACTCAATGAGAAAAGGTTTTCTACTTGTCTTTGCTTGTTTTCTGATTGCAAATTATGTTATTTGCTCTCTAGTTAATATTCAAGTGTGTCTTTTGCATATTGCAGGCCTCTCTTATTCATAAATCGTGATTCCAATGGTGTTGCAACTCTTGAATGGTGATTCTCATGCGTTTATTAACAATTATTTTGCATGTCTCTCCAATTTTTGGCAGGTGCAAAAAATAGATGGTAAATATGCTCTAGCGCAAAGGACACGGGTCGGTTGGGTATTGTTCGTTTTGAAGTCCTTGGCCATAGGATGGTGCCAAAGTGAGTGGTTAAATCTTGAAGTAAAAACAAAGGATCCTAGAATCCCTAGGTGGAAAGATCCCAATTTGTTCAGCCTCTTGTTCGCTCCTTTCTAAGTTAGCCCTAAGTTTTTTTTTAGCTCTTTGTGTAGGGGTGGAGCACGTCGAAGTCCCCTTGTACCATAAGTTATGATGGGAAATGGGTTGCACGCATCTTGAGGGTTGAAGAAGAGTGCATCAAAAGGGTTAGAGGGTTCTGAAAAAAACGGTTTTTGTAAGTGGAAGCATTTGAGATACAATGAGAGAAAACAATCGATTAGATTTGAGCACATTGATCTAAGTAATAGAACTCATTATGCTATTTGGGCTTTTAAAGAGACGTAATTAACATGTGGAATGATTCCCTCTCTTGCATCATGGAGCAATGGCAATCAAAATGAGGGCATCAAGAGAATTAGAAGAAATTCGAATTCTCACCACTTGCTTAACAAGAAGTGGCGTATGAATTCGCCATGTATTAGTTGATAATTGAAGCTCAAAGATATATGGAATTGCCTGATGAAAAACAAGAAACAATTTTTTATGTGGTAAATTCTCGATATGGGGATATGAATTAATGTCAGATCTAGAAGAGTCTGTGCTGCCCCCCATTGTTTAAGAAATTATTATGTGAAAGGGATGACCTAGTTTACCTTTTCTTTTCCTTTGCCACGAGAATCTATACTTGGCAATGCCTTAACAAGCTCCTATTTCTGGCTCAACAAGTTAATTGAAACCAAGAGAGAGAGAGAGGGAGAGAGAGAGAGAGTGTGAGAGAGAGAGAGAGGAAATAAGGATGCATATGCATATGTGTGAGAATGCATACGAATTGCTGAGTGTGTGCATGTGTTTAATCATATGAGTGCATATGCATGGTTGAATGTATAAGGATGCGAGCATATGCATGTTAAAAGGTATGCATATGCATGAGCATAAGAGAAAATGCATGTATGCATGATGTCAGATGCATGTATGCATGAGTATGCATGTGTATATTAGATGCATGTATATATGAATATGCATGCCATTAGAAAAATCTGCACATATTGGAGTGTGTATGCATATGAGAGTGTGCATGAGTATGAATATAGGTGATATATGCATGTATGCATTAGATATATATATAGATATATATGTATCAGAAGCACGCATGCATATGCATAAGTACATATGTGTGTAGTATGAATAAATGCACGTGAGTGAGAATACATGTATACATGAGTGAAGATATATTAATGTTGTCATGCATGTGAGAGTGTGTGTTAGCATGCATGCGATAGAGTGTGGGCACGCATGTGATAGTGTGTGTGCATGCATGTGAGAGTGTGTGATAGCATGCATGTGATAGAGTGTGTGCATGAATGTGAGTGTGTGTTAGCATGCATGTGGATATATGTGAGTGTGTATGCATATGAGAGTGTGCGTGAGTATAAATATAGGTGATATATGCATATATGCATTATATATATATATATATATATATATATATATATATATATATATATATATATATATATATATATATATATATATATATATATATATATATATATATATATATATATATATATATATATATATATGTGTGTGTGTGTGTGTGTGTGTGTGTGTGTGTATGTGAGAGAGAGAGAAGCAAACATGCATATGCATAAGTACATATGTGTGTAGTGTGAATAAATGCATGTGAGTGAGAACACATGTAAAGATGAGTGAAGATATATTAGTGTTAACATGCATGTGAGAGTGTATGTTAGCATGCATGTGATGGAGTGTGGGGATGCATGTGATAGTGTGTGTGCATGCATGTTTTAGAGTGTGTCTTAGCATGCATGTGATAGAGTGTGTGTATGCATGTGAGTGTGTGTTAGCATGCATGTGTGAATGTGTGTGTACATGTATATGAGTTTATGTGTGCATATATGTGAGAGAGTGTGCATTTATGCATGCCATGCATGTGTATGACATATGAGAATGTACATGAGTGATACATGCATGAGTATGTGAAGTAAGTACATATGTGTGTATGAGATGGATATGTGCATGTATGCATGAGGAGTGTATACATGTGCATCTATGAGTACATGCATGAGAGTATGAATCTTTAAGTATGCAAGAGTACATGTGGATGAATTATATGTGCATGTGCCATACATAAGAGTGTGTGATTGATGATGCATGTACATGTGTACAAGTGAATGTGTTGAATATGTATGCATGAAATGTATGCATTGTGAGGAGATGGTTGGATGCACTCTAGAAATGAGGTGGTGCTGCACAAATCTTGCTATACACTTGCCAATTTAGCTTCAGAGTACCTTAGTAGACACCTTTAGCTGCCCAAATATGCATTATGATACATAATGTACCTTGAATCATCATCCTTAAAGAGTTATGTCAAAACAAACTACTTCCAAGATTGAAGACTTCCAAAAACTTGCTAGTTTGGGACTTGGAATTGCTCAGTAATTCACTTAGTTCTCTCTCATTGATTGCATTTGACTCGAGAGCTTTTAGAAATGGCTAATTAGAGTCTTAATCTTGCTATAGGAAGTTATTTCACCAATTTAAAATGAGTGTATGATGAGAAGTCACATTAAGAAGTGAGGGGTGTAATCCCGACTTTTTAGGAAGATGATAGTGAGTAGACACAGGTGACTTGCAGAGATCTTATCTCAATGAGTACGAAATCAATGATATGCAAATTGATAGCTCAGAACTAGAAGGCTTTAGATACATATAGCAAGTTGAATCACATCCATTGGATAAGTATTTGCAAAGAACTCCTCAAAACAAATTCACTAAAATGAGCACTTAGCAGTAGACAACAATAGATACCAAATGACTTGCATAACCTAAATCACGTTGTTGGGAAGAAGGAGGTCGGGCAAGAAGCTAGCGCTGGGGTTGGATCAGGCCCCTCTGGTGGTGTACCGTTCCCACTGTCCTGCGAGCGGTGTCTGGGTGTTGGGCACCTCGCCTGTACTCTCTCGAGTGTGCGCGATCCTCGTAGGGCCCCTTGCCCATCGGAAGTGACGAGATGTGCGTGCATACGCGTGGGACCGTGGGCGTCGTAAAGAGACAATCGGATACCGCAGTGATACACGGCATGCACATGAAGCTCAATGATACAACGGAAATGAAACTCAAGTCCTCTAATAAAAATGAATGATACAAATATGCCCGCTACAGTGCAGGTCGATGGTACAATAAAACCGCTATAGTGCGGTATGGGGATACAATCTATATGCCACCGCTACAGTGCAGATAGGCCAATATAAACTAGACCCCTCGCTACAGTGCGAGAAATCGCTCACGGGACTCCTGGCAGGAACTTTTCTTCACTTTACTTCGGTCCTCTCTTTTCTTCAAGTATCTTCAGCAAATGATTTTCTTTACTTCATAAATCGCAATAGCCTCCAATCACGCAGTAACCTCGAAAGAAGTTACGCAAGGGCAATCCACGGGGTTTGTATAGCTTTTTATCTTTGATCCTCAAAGCTTTTCGTCACTTCATTTAATCCTTCTTCAAATCATGAGAAATCGCAATAACCTGGAGGGAAGATCAGCAAGGATAGTCCGCGGGGATTGTACTCTTTACTTTGGTCTTAAATCAGCAATTCTTTACTTCATATAATCCTCCAATATCATCAACTGCTCGAACCTGGTAGGAAGATCCACAGCAAGACCCACAGGGGTTGGGCATAAAATCATGTAAGTACTTTCTTAAATACATTCTCAGGTAAAAGCATAAGAGTAACACTTCATAGCAATCAAAATTATCATGAAGCTCTATGGGAAAAACAGATTTTCATGCATCTTTTTAATGTCATCTTTAGGTTTGGGAAGCAATTTATCTTTATCTTGAATTTGTTCTCATCTCAAGTCAAAAAGTTCTTTCAACTCTCGTGGGTGAACCCAACAATCTCTCATATCATTGATGGCAATATTGCTTATTTCATAGGTATGCCCTCAAATGGACTTCTTCGTTCTTCCTTCTAGCTTCAACTTGGAAAACACCATAACCATTATCTATTCTTTTAAAGTGTATTCCACTCATATGTAATGAATTAATCGTTTCCAATTAAGTTCTTACTATAAAGGGTCCTTCATATAGCCTTTGTGTGATATGAAAGCGATTTAAACGGTGAAAAAGTATATTTAAAAGCTCCAGATCTCTCTATTTCTTTTAGCTTTTTATAACCGCCTCTGTATTTCTAAAGAATATTGGTTTCAAACCTCTCTCCTTAGTCTAGAAGCATTGAACTCTCATGTGAAATAACCCTCTGCCAATCAACATGATAATCACAGTCATGTGGAGTATCTTCATCCCAATCTCTCTCTCTCTCTCTCTCTCTCTCTCTCTCTCTCTCTCTCTCTCTCTCTCTCTCTCTCTCTCTCTCTCTCTCTCTCTCTCTCTCTCGCTCCGTTTCTTTCTCTCTCTCTCTCATATCTCTACCTATTGAAGCAGCTGACCAACTCGAGTCTCTCTACAGCAACGGAGTGCGATCGGTTCTCTCTCTACGGCACAATTGCCTGCACGATCTACTCTAAATTCCTCCAGCGCCTAATTTCTCGAGCCTTCCCTCTCTGGAAATTACTCAAGAGTGCAACTGTAACATTATAATCTACAAACCTCTCACGAATGAGAGCATAATGCTGACGGCTAAGACAATTGATGGAGTTAATACCACAACTGCTTCCTACATAAGAAAACTCTGAAGATAGCTCTTAGAGCTACTTTTCTCTTATCACATCATCACAAATTGGCATGTTCATCGGAGTTTCTTTTCTCTTTCCTTTGATAGTACTCGCCTTCAATCCTTCTACTACGATGATTAACAAAAAGACTATCTCTATGTCGGCGCATCCCCATGGAAGCATGAAAAAGGAAGCAAAACATAAATGAAGAAGTAAGGTCAAGGAGCATACCTGTAGGAAGGTTCCACAAGAAAGACAGCGGGGAGGAACAAATGAGTTTAGGCACCTATTTATAGGCCTCCCCACCCTTGGACTTTCCTCTAGAAACTTCCAACCTCCTTACCCAACTTTCCAATTTCAGACGACCATGCATGTTCACTTACTATTCTTAGAAAATCCCATCTCTTAATTCTATTTTTGATTTTCTCCTTTTTATTTTTAGTTTTAGTTTCACACTGTATATACAAAATTAATTATTTTCAGGGTTTCACCTAGGATAAACGCCAATTCCAAGGGTCCTACCTAGGGTTTTTCATCGGGAAGATTTGCTCAAAATTAACTCAAGCTCGTCAATTTAATGATTTATTTATAGTTCGACCTAAACTCCAAGGGTTTCCAAGGGTTCAAGTCCGGGTTTCATGGGGTAAACTCGTTTTCCAGTCAGTTTCAAGGGTCAAACCTAAGGTTTTTATGGGTCTAATGTTAGTTGTTTGTACACATGGGTCTAACATACATCTCAAACATGTTTCCGCATCACACAATCAATCAACTCTGCCAAATTATGCATGAAATATACCCCTCTTTAGTCAAAACATCACACAAAAACTCAAAAACAATGAACTTTTAAAAAAAAAGTAGTGCACACTCCCTCCGGGATTTCATCCCGACAACGTGTATAATATTATGAATGGATGATACAAGGGAGATGATTTGGGCTTACTCATACATGTGCAGGCTTAGTGTACTCACAAATGTGAAGCTCAATGTGTCCTTTTTCTTGATCTCTGCACGCGACTAAAAGTCAAACTCTTTTATAGATGTGTCTTCAATTTGAATTTTGAATCTGCCACCTAAAAGGTGATCCTAATGTTTAGGATTCTAATTTATTTAAGTCCAACCACTTAGTTGGTATGAATTACAACTCATAAAGTCACGAGATTCTCTCAAACCTTTCCTTTTACATTTATCTTGAGTTAAACTCATGGATTTTACAAGTGTTCACATATGACCTATGGATAGTCACACCCAAGTTGTGAAGTAAACCTTTGATATTTGTTCAAGCATCAAGGCTTACCAAATGTACCAACAACTCCCCCTCAAGCCTAAGATGCTTGAGTCTTCATTCCATAGGTATTTCCTAGAACCCAATCATTGATTTGAACCTGTTGAGTTTGCTTCCATCAAGTGATTTGTTCATCATGTCTACACATTGCATCTGTGTGGACACATAAGACAATTGTATTTCTTTGTTTGCAATATTTTCTCTTAAACAGGGATAATAGAGTTCTATATGCCTAGTCCTATCATGAAAGATAGGATTAGTAGATAAATGCAATGAACTAATATTGTCTCCAAATATATATTGCATACGTAAATCTAACCCTAAATATGTATCTAGAGTCTTGCTCCACATTGCTTTCTGAGTTGCATTTGCCAATCCTTTATATTCAGCTCTAATTGAGGAGAGTGCTAGAGTGGGTTCTTTATTGAAAGACCAAGAAATGAGCTTTGTACCTGCAAATGTTGGATATCCAGATGTAGTTCTCCTATCATCTTTTGATCCTTCCCAATTTGCATCACTAATAAGCTTTACATTTAAATCAGATCTGTAAGGGTGATATGTTGGTGCAGATCAATCACCAATTGAAGGTTGAAGACTTAAGAATGAAGAATGAGATCAATTCTTGAAGCTTGGAAGGAAGACACATTCAGAATATGTGAGGAATGTATACATATGTACATAGGTCACTTAGATCTTTGATTAGTCATAGACTTGTACAAATTTATCTATAAATACCTTGAAAATGTCGAGGCGTGATATGAGAGTATATGTGAGAATAGATAGAAGTCAAGAATGAGGAAGATAGATGTCATGAGACATATGAAAAGTTAGTTGAGTTTTCTCTCATCACTCAACTGTAACTTTCTGAGTAAATGAAGAAATTTTGCGCCCGATCTTTTCGTGTCTGCTCCGTCTGTGTTTGATCAATTGTGAAATCCTTTTGAGGATATCTAAGTTGGTAGTTAATGAGTGTGTGACCTGTGTTTCAGAGTCTAATTGCAAACAGGCTAGGAGAATTGTTAGTAGGAACATTCATATGTGTTGAGTGTTCACAGTTCTCTGAAACAAGCGCAAATTTCGATCTTAATCTTTTGGTCAGTTCTCACTCCATGGTTTAAAGTTTTGTGCAATCAAGCACTTAATCTTTAAGTTGGAAGGTAATCTACTCGTGGCTAGAAGCATTTGCTTAAACGGGTTTTGTACTGAGAGAATTGAAGTTAAGAAGTTAGGGGTGTCTAAATCGACTTCTCAGAAGTGCAGATTCAGACATAGGTAACTTGTGAAGTTGATTTCTCAAGTTATACTAAACCTTTTGAAGAACTTTAACTTGGAGAAGGTGCGCAATCTCTAGGCGACATTCCATACAAAATTTCATAGAAAACTTTACATGTTTGATAGGTCAATGAGAAGAAATTGTGCAGCAGACTTTCTGTGTTTCATCTTCTTCACAGAATTTTTCAACTTTTGATAATTTGGAGATTGGACCTCTAATTTAGTGAAGGTTTTGACTTACTCTTGATATAGAGGTGTTCTAAATTCAAGAGTAGGTTGTTCTTTTGGAGATTAACACTCTCCATCAGTGGTATCAGAGCAGGAGACATCAAATCAAGGAAAGGAGGGTCCCAACTGCTGCAGATTCAAGAAATTCAACATTTGAAGAACTAAAAGGTGAAAGTTTGAAGGTAAAGCAAGAGGAGGAGACCATACGACATCAAGAAGGACAAAAGGAGTCTAATTCGAAGTAAAGGTACATATATTGTTCATAAAGCTTGAAGATTTCAATACACAGGTAGACACAAGATGGGAGATTCTCTACAGATAGAGAAATTGGATAGGGAAAACTATCCTGCATGGTCAATGAGGATGGAAGCTCATCTTATGAGCAAAGATTTAATAGCCTACATCACAGGAGAAGAAGAGAAGACACAGTTCATAGATCCTAGTGTTCCAACTAGGGAAGAGTTAGCAGATTTGAAAAATTGGATGAAGAAAGATGCTCAAGCTAGGAGCATTATCTATATGGGAGTCAATGATTACTTGTTACCTCATATTCGAGGTCTTGAAAGTGCAACTGATATTTGGAATGCTTTGGAGGAGCATTTCCAGAATACTACTAAGTCAAGGAAGGCATCCTTATGGGCAGAGTTTACAACCTTCAAGAAGAAGGCTTCTCAATCTATTTCAGACTATGTAACAAGGATGAAAGACATTGCAGATGCATTAGGAGCTGTTGATGAAGACATTGAGGAGGATAAATTGTTAAGGCAAATCCTTACAGGTTTGAGAGGTGATGACAAATGGAAGCCATTCATTTTATCTACAGAATTATCACTTGACCATTTCACTCCTGATTTAAATCAGTTGCTAGGTCATATGCTAACATTTGAGCAGGATGTTAAAGGAGATGGTGACAAGAGTGCAGGTCATGCAATGTACTCAAAAGACAAGAAGAAGAATAGCAAAGGAAAGCAACAAGCAGGTGAAGATGAAGGTACAACTAGTCAAGCCAACTTCTTAAGAGGAAGAGGAGGTGGCAAAGGTAGAGGAAGAGGCAGAAACAACAAGGATGGAGGCAAAGCTTGCTGGATTTGTGATAAGACAAATCACTTAGCTTATGATTGTTGGCATAATACTCAGAGTAATGGTGGATACAATCAAAATTATAATTCAACAGGAAGAGGAGGCAGAAGTCAAAGAGGTAATTTCAGAGGCAGAAGTGGTAGGAGTTACTTTGGAAGAAATGCAGGTAGAGGATTTCGAAGTCAACAATATAACAACACCTACTACAATTATGCTTCAGATCAAAAGGAGGATTCAACATTGATAATGAATGCAACTTGTGAAAGGCAGAGTGAAGATCAAAGAGTTTTCTACATTGACTCAGGGTGTAGCAATCACCTGAGTGGTAATATATCCTTGATGACTGACTTGGAGAATAATGTTTTTAATCATGTTGTTCAGACAGGTGACAACACAAAGCACAATGTGAAGTCAATTGGATCAGTGAAGGCCAAGGATGGTAGCACCTTATTGAGTAAGGTCTTGTATGTTCCTACAATCCCTAAGAATTTGATAAGTGTAGGACAAATTGTTGAAAAGGGATATGAAGTAAGTTTTACTAATGATGGAGTATATGTGGAAGACCCTAGCCAAGGGTATAAACAAATTGTCTCAGGGAAAAAGGAAGGAAGATTATTTACATTGAAGATTCAAGGCAATATTGGTCATGCTATGTTCACATATGGAGGACATAAGATCTCTGAGTTAGATCTCTGGCACAAGAGGCTTGGACATTTCAATGAAAGAGGTATTAAAGATATGGTTAACAATGGTTCAGTGCTTGGATTGCCTAATGTTGCAGGTCAACATATGACATACAAATGTGAGGCATGTCAATTAGGTAAGGCTCATAAGAATTCTTACTCCAAGCATGGTTTTATGTATTCAGAGAAGCTTGAATTGGTACACATAGATGTGTGGGGACCATCAAAGGATTTCAGTATAAATGGGTCAAGGTATTATGTGATTTATGTTGATGATGCTACTAGATGGATCACTATCTATGTGATCAAAGATAAGTCAGAAGTGTTTAATACATTTAAACACTATCATGCATATGCAGAAAGAATTACAGGTCATAAGTTGAAGAGATTAAGGTCAGATGGAGGGGGAGAGTATTTCTCTAATGAGTTCAGTAATTACTTATGGAATGCAGGTATAAAAAGGGAAGTTACTTGCAGGTACTCTCCTCAACAAAATGGTGTTGCAGAAAGGAGAAATAGAACACTTGTTGAGTTTGCAAGATCCATGATGAAGGAGAAAAATTGCCCTAATTACTTGTGGGCTGAGGCTGTAAATACAGCCACTTATTTGGTCAATAGGTTACCATGTAAAGCCTTGCAGGGTATGACACCATATGAGGCTTGGTGGGGTAAGAGACCTACCTTGGATCATTGCAGAGTTTTTGGATGTGTGGCATATGCATATGTGCCATCACAATTAAGGCACAAGTTGAAGCCTAAAGCTGAAAAATATGTTTTCATTGGTTATGATGATAAGCAGATGGGCTATAGATTGTGGAGTCCATCTACAAAACAATTCATGGTTTCTAAAGATGTTACATTTGATGAGCAAAGTACTTGGTATGCAGGTACAATCAATATCAATACAGGTGATGAAGAAGAAGTGAATCAAAGGAAAGGTAAATCAAAGGTTCAAATATTTGATGAACAAGAGAATAATGAAGTGCAGGTTGAAGTGGAAGAAACACCAAGATTTGATCCTGAATATGAAGAACCAGAAACCTCAAGAAGTGGAGAGCTTAGGAGGTCTACAAGGAATAAATGGCAACCTACAAGGTATAGCTATGATACTTCATTTTTGGCCACAAAAGACTATGCTTATACGATGAAAACAGATGAAGACCCTTCTACATATGAAGAGGCAAAAGGTAAGGAAAAATGGGAGAAAGCTATGCAGGAAGAATATGATGCACTATTGGAGAATCAAACATGGCATTTGGTTCCAAAACCAAATAGTCAGAAGATCATTGGATGCAAATGGGTTTACAAAACCAAGAGGTTTGCAGATGGAAGTGTGTCCAGATACAAAGCTAGACTTGTTGTCAAAGGTTTTGCTCAGACTTATGGTGTTGACTATGATGAGACTTATAGTCCTGTGGCAAAGATGACAACCATCAGGACACTTATAGCTATTGCTGCATGTAAAGTTTGGAAGTTATGTCAACTTGATGTGAAAAATGCTTTTTTTGAATGGTTATATTTCAGATGATGTATTCATGGAGCAACCTCAAGGGTTCAGAGATAAAAGGTATCCAAATCATGTGTGCAAGCTCAAGAGAGCTTTGTATGGCTTGAAGCAGGCCCCAAGGGCATGGAACTATAGACTTGTGAAGTTCCTAAAGGAACTTGGATTTGAGGTGTCTAAAGCAGATAGTAGCTTGCTTGTCAAAGCAAGTGATAATGGTTTCATATACATGTGCATATATGTTGATGATATAATTCTTACAGGTACAGATGAAGAAGGAATACAAAGACTCAAGAAGCAAATGGAAAAGGAGTTCAAGATAAGTGACTTGGGAGACTTGTCATACTTCTTGGGCATGGAGATTACATATACTCAACATGGAGTATTTGTGACCCAAAAAAGGTATTTGAAGAACTTGTTAATCAAGTTTAAAATGGATGATTGCAGGGTAGCACCTACACCAATGGAGGTGAATCACAAATTGAGTAAGTTTGGAGGTGAAGAATTCAAGGACATGAGACAATATCAGAGTTTAGTTGGTAGTCTTATCTATGCTACTTTAACTAGACCTGATTTATCATATGCAGTAGGAGTTTTGTCTCAATTCATGCATTGCCCAAGGAAAGAACATTGGATTGCAGGTCGAAGAGTGTTGAGGTACATTAAGGGTACACTCAATGAAGGTTTGTATTATGGGTTTACCTCAGATACAAATAACAAAATTTATAGTGATGCAGATTGGGCAGGTAATCCAGATGATAGAAGGTCAACTTTTGGATATATGTGTTATGTGGGAAATAAACTTATCTCATGGTGTTCCAAGAAGCAACATACAGACTTTGATGAAGAGTTTGACATTGAGCATGGGGTACCAATTATATATGGAGATAACATGAGCTCATTGTATTTAGCTGCTAATCCTGTTTTTCATGCCAGGACCAAACACATTGAGATACAGTATCACTTTCTAAGGGAGAAAGTGATGGATAAGGAGATTGAAGTCATACATACTTCAACAAAAGATCAGATAGCTGATATGCTTACAAAGAGCTTGGATGGACCAAAGCTACAGAAGTTTAAAGACATGGCAGGTATAAAGAAGAAAGGAGAAACCTCAATTGATGATTGAGGGGGAGCTGTTGGTGCAGATCAATCGCCAATTGAAGGTTGAAGACTTAAGAATGAAGAATGAGATCAATTCTTGAAGCTTGGAAGGAAGACACATTCAGAATATGTGAGGAATGTATACATATGTACATAGGTCACTTAGATCTTTGATTAGTCATAGACTTGTACAAATTTATCTATAAATACCTTGAAAATGTCGAGGCGTGATATGAGAGTATATGTGAGAATAGATAGAAGTCAAGAATGAGGAAGATAGATGTCATGAGACATATGAAAAGTTAGTTGAGTTTTCTCTCATCACTCAACTGTAACTTTCTGAGTAAATGAAGAAATTTTGCGCCCGATCTTTTCGTGTCTGCTCCGTCTGTGTTTGATCAATTGTGAAATCCTTTTGAGGATATCTAAGTTGGTAGTTAATGAGTCTGTGACCTGAGTTTCAGAGTCTAATTGCAAACAGGCTAGGAGAATTGTTAGTAGGAACATTCATATGTGTTGAGTGTTCACAGTTCTCTGAAACAGGCGCAAATTTCGATCTTAATCTTTTGGTCAGTTCTCACTCCATGGTTTAAAGTTTTGTGCAAGCAAGCACTTAATCTTTAAGTTGGAAGGTAATCTACTCGTGGCTAGAAGCATTTGCTTAAACGGGTTTTGTACTGAGAGAATTGAAGTTAAGAAGTTAGGGGTGTCTAAATCGACTTCTCAGAAGTGCAGATTCAGACATAGGTAACTTGTGAAGTTGATTTCTCAAGTTATACTAAACCTTTTGAAGAACTTTAACTTGGAGAAGGTGCGCAATCTCTAGGCAACATTCCATACAAAATTTCATAGAAAACTTTACATGTTTGATAGGTCAATGAGAAGAGATTGTGCAGCAGACTTTCTGTGTTTCATCTTCTTCACAGAATTTTTCAACTTTTGATAATTTGGAGATTGGACCTCTAATTTAGTGAAGGTTTTGACTAACTCTTGATATAGAGGTGTTCTAACTTCAAGAGTAGGTTGTTCTTTTGGAGATTAACACTCTCCATCATGATATAACCCCTCACTGATTGTTCCCTTTAGATACTCTTATATCCTTTTGTTTGCATCCATGTGAGGTTTCCTAGGACTGTGCATGAATTGGCTAAGTACACTTACTCCATAGCAGATATCAACTATTGTTAGATTGGCATAGTTCAAGCTTCCAGCTAGACTTTGGTAGCTTGTAATGTCTTCAATAGGTTCTCTTTCCTAAGCACTTAACTTGTGGTTGACCTCCATGGGAGTACCTTAAGCCTTAGTGTCCTGCATTTTGAACTCTGCAATCATATCTTTAATGTATATCCTTTGTGAAAGGAACATCCCTTGATCTGTATAAACAACTACTAATCCAAGAAAGTAAGTGAGCAATCCAAGATCACTTATCTTGAATGCTTCCTTCATTTGGGCTTTCATCTTCTTGATTCCATCTACATCATTACCTCTAAGAATGATATCATCTGGTACATACATGCATAAATATATAACTTCAGAATTATTCTTCTTAATGAAGAGTGAAGAATCAGTCTTGCTCAATTTGAATCCTTTGTCATGTAAGAATGTAACAAGTCTATGGTTCCAAGCTCTAGGAGCTTGCTTGAGACCATAGAGAGCTTTTTTAATTTTGCAGACATATTTAGGATGTGATTTATCAACAAATCCAGGAGGTTATGCCATGTAAACCTCCTCTCAAATCCAAGCATTTAAGAATGCTTTTTTTACATCCAACTAATAAATGTTCCAATTGCTTGAAGCAACTATACTCATGAGAACTCTGATTGTTGGCATCTTTTCCACAAGAGAGAAGGTCTCCTCATAATCAATTTCTTGGGTGTGAACAAAACCTTTAACCACAAGCCTTTCTTTGTAACTATTTATTGAACCATCCGAATTCCTTTATACCTTATAAATCCACCTAGATCCAATGATGTTCATGGATCGCTTCTTGGGAACTAGGTCTCAAGTTTGATTCTCTTGGAGTGCTTGTATCTCTTCCACCATTGCTTCTTTCCACCCTAATTTCTTGTTTGCTTCTTGAAAGGTTGATGGCTCCTCTAAGTCAATATCTTGAGCAATATAGATTGAGTGTTTAGTTACCACAGACATGTCAAATCCATACTTTTCCGGCTTCTTCTTTTCCCTAGTTGATTTCCTTATTGTTTTTCAAGAGGATTTTGCAATATACCTCAAATCTTGCATCTTCTATTTGCCTTTGTTTTTCCATACCTTGAAATTCCTTCTTGGTGTCTTCTGATCATCATCAAAATCACTGGAATCTTCATGTTGTTGATCATTTACCTTTTGAAGTGTTGGAAAGTCCTCCTCTAGATCATAAGGTAGCTTGAATTTTCTGCATTTATCTTCAAACCACGAGTTGTTTTCATCAAAGGTAACATCTCTACTAACAACAAAGCCTTTAGTACTTGGATTATATAACTTGTACCCTTTTTGATTTAGATCATATCCTATGAACACACATTTCTCTGCCTTAGGATCCATTTTAACTTTCTCTTGAGATGGAACATGTGCATAAGCTATGCATCCAAATATTATACAATGATCTAAACTAGGTCTCCTTCCATTCCAAGCTTCATATGGTGTCATCCTATCCAATGCTTCAGATGGGATCATGTTGATGAGATAAGTGGTTGTAAACACAACCTCTACCCATAAATAGTTCGGTAATTTATTCTCATTAATCATGGACCTTGCTGCTTCCACAATGGTCCTATTCCTCCTTTATACTACTACATTTTGTTCAGGAGTATACCTAGTAGTGCTCTCTCTTTTGATGCATCTATCTTGGAGATATGCATCAAACTCATGGGAGAAGTATTCTCCCCCTCCATTTGACCTTAGCCTCTTCAAGGTTTTCCGTATTTGGTTTCCAACAAAAGTAATGTATTTTTTGAAACAAGTGAATACTTTATCGTTGTGCTTCATAGAATAAATTATAGTACATCTGCTACAATCATCAATGAATGATACATAGTACTTGGATCCTAAAATTGAAGGGTCTTTGCTAGGTCCCCAAACATCTTTGTGGACTAGCTCCAATAGATCACCATGGGGGTAACCTTTCTTCATAAAGGGTTGTCTGTGAGACTTCCCAAATTGACATGCACTACACTTATATATCATGTGTTGCTTGGATATGTTTTGCCACTGAAGCACACTCTGATCCATTCATATTTGCTTCAAAATCCTTTCTCCTATGTGAGCTAATCTCTTGTGCCACATTTCTAATTCTGATAAAGATTGTCCTCCATAATTGAAAAGTGCTATATTTCTAGTATATTGTAAATCAAATATAAAGAGCCTACCTGTATTTTCTCCTTTTGCATTCCTCTTGAACCCTTGTTGAGGATCTTCAACAAATGTTACCTTTCTTGTGAACCTTACCTGCAATCCTTTTTCTACAATTTGTCCAACACTTATCAAGTCTTGGTTATGGTAGGTACATACAATACCTGTTAAGTAGATTCATATTTCTATCTAGAGTCTTCACATTTCCAATCTTTTCAAGTGAATGCCTTGTGTCATCTCCTATTTGTACCTCATGCTTGTTCCTTGGATCTTCCAAGACAGATAATAATGCCACATTTCGTGCTACATGATTTGAACAACCAGAAGCTATATATACTACATGCTCATGTGCTTAACCTTGCCTCATGGTCATGTTCATCAATAAAAGTGACTCATCTTGTGTTTTCTCTTCATTGTAATTATTGTAGTCTATTCTTCCTCTATAGCCTCCTTGGTTATTGTAGTTGTTGTTGTAAATGTTGAAATTGTCTGATCTTTCCTTCCATAACTTCCTCTATTGAAGCCTCTTCCTCTTTGAATTCTAGGGTTCCTAAAACAATTCTCACTTGTATGGATAGTCAAATCCACATATGGCACATGGAAAAGTGCTTTGGAATCTCCCCCTTCCTTATCTACCTCCTCTACCTCTTCCTCTTGTACCTCTACCTCTTCCTATAAAGTTAGCTTGGGAGCTACTAGCTTCATCATCAAATTTCTTGCCTTCACCTTTACTATCCTTAATCTTGTCCTTATCAGTGTATAGGGCAGAGGATTAATTACCTTTTGAGTTGTCACTCTTCTTCACAAGCTTCACTTCATGAGTGAATAGTTGCCCCATTAGAGTATTGAAGTGAGGTACGTGCATGTCCATGTATAGATCCATTGATGTGGTGAAGGCTTCCCATTTGTTATCTGCCTTGATTCCCTTCATCACTTGTCTCATAGTTTTCTCCTCTTCAAGCTCCATCCATAGTTGGTTCTTTCTTGCTCTAGTGCTTGAAGAAAAGAATGCTTTAAATGCATTCTAGGTTTCTTTTGACTTATTACCATTTCTAATGTTGATAACCTTTCCTATTCTTCTTGATTAGGTTTCCCTTTGCGTTTGCGTATTGGCATTAACTCATCTCCAGATATGTAAACATAGAGATTTCTACCTTGTAGATATTCTTCCATTCTAATAGACCAAGCAAAGTAATTACCTCGATCCAATTTATCAATTGATGATGCGAATCCATTTCCAATATTGAGTTGAGGATAGCTCTAATACCACTGTAAGGACATGGTTGGATACACTCCATAAATGAGGTAGTGCTCCATAAATCTAGCTCTATACGTGCCAATGTAGCTTCAGAGTACCTTAGTAGACACCTTTAGCTTCCCAAATATGCATCTAGATACATAATGTACCTTGGATCATCATCCTCAAATAGTTATGTCAAAACACACTAGTTCCAAGATTGAAGACTTCCAAAAACTTGCTATTTTGGGACTTGGTCTTCCTCATTAATTCACTCGGTGCTCTCTCAATGATTGCAACTGACCCAACAGCTTTTAGAAATAGCTAGTAAGAGTCCTAGACTTGTTATAGGAAGTCATTTCACTAATTTAGAATGAGTGTATTATGAGAAATAAAATTCAAACATTAGGGGTGTAATCCTGACTTTGTAGGAAGATGAGTGAGTAGACATAGGTGACTTGCAGAGAACATATCTCACACAATTTTTAATGAAATGATATGGAAATTGATATCTAAGAAGTAGATAAGCTGAGCTTCATATCCCAAGTTGAATCACATCAATTGGATAAGTATCAAAGAGAATCTGTCAAAACAAATTCACTACAGTGAGCACTTAGTAGTAGACAATAGGAGATACCATATGGCTTGCATAAAAATGAATAAAATGTATAATATTATGAGTGTATGATACAAGGGACATGATGTGCGCTTATTCATATATGTGTGGAGTTAGTGTACCCAGAAGCTTGAAGCTGATTATGTCCTTTTTATTGCTCTCTACCCGCGACTAAAAGTCATGCTCTTTTATAGATGTGTCTTCAATTCGAATTTTAAATCTGCCACCTAAAAAGGTGATCCTAGCTTTTAGGATTCTAATTGATTTTGCTAAGTGGATTTCTAGATGATAATATATGGTCTATGTTTATGAAAAGCAAGATCATAAATATAAAGCATGGATCAACAACCATATTTGCAATATCATTGTGTGCACACAACAATCTCGCCTTGCTGGAGGTTCCCATATTACAAGATTTTGGGGTTCTTGGATGAGGGTCAAATAAATTTACATCCCTAACAATGATCTAATGTGTAATATAAATTTCTTTTCGTAGGACTCTCCTTTGCATGGATGGATAGCCCTTTGGAATAGTTACCAGCATGCTATTGAAGAACACAAAATGTTTGAAATAGGGTTTCAAATCTTGCAGCTCTTTTATTGAGGATGGTGAGATTGTATTTGATAATTACAAGAGAAGTCTCCCTAATCTTTCCCCTTTATGTGTTTAGGTCTTTGACAAGTACAAGAGTCTCCTACTAGATAGATGGAAGAGCTGAATGAACACACCGCTGAAGATACAAGACATTTCTCAAGATATGCTGCTTAACTTTAAGAAGCATACAGGGTCCATTGCTAAAACTTCCCAAAAGCTGAACACAAAATATAAGCTCGAATGGCCTCATGCTCAGTGGAGATACAGGTTTTGTTCTATGTGGACGTTCTCCCTCTCAAATAAAACAAGCCTATCTTCAATGTCTCATCATCTATAATGGGTTGTGGATAGGAGATAGAGCCAAGAAATAATAATGGATGTTATTGTGACTTTCGTTCCAAAAACGAAGATTTTCATAACCTTTTTTTGGCAGTATATTATACCTCATATGAAGTTGAAAAGCATCATTATGTAGAAGTGCAAGAAATTATTTTGGGATCTTCCAATGACATGGGTACTGCTCTCTGAGAGACTTGGAGGATCCATACTCTCTAACTCATTTGGTTAAGCAAAAAATAGAAACAATTTCAAAGTGGTGAAAGAAATTTTATGTACGCATTGAACAGTGTTATTGGTAAATCTGGATAGCAGAGCCTGGTTAACATGAGGGATGTATTTCATAGTGTGATGGCAATAGTTTTTGGATCTTACGTACATTAAGCCTCCTAGGAAGTAGAAGAGAATTCTGTTTTCTATGTACTCTACTGATAGGATTTTAATGTATATTTATGTTGGGTTGCAGATTTTTCCATGAATTTGTATTGTAATCATGACCCCTTTTTGTTATTATCTATCTGAGATGTATCTCTGAGATTTTCCTATGTATTGAGGCTAGTGTGCCTGAAGCCCCCTCCCCCCCACCCTTTGTATGTTGGTGATTTGTGAGATCTTTCCCTTGCACATTTTGTACATCAAATCCATCCATTTACATATTATTGCTCTCTCAAAAAGAAAGAAAAAAATTGTGTATGCATGTGTGCACAAATTCTCTAGATGTATTTGTTTTTCTTTCTTATTTTAGTTCTTTTCCTTCAATTTTTCATCTCTGTTAAGCATCCATATCAACATGAGCATGAGCCATACTTCCCACAAAATTCTCATAGACAACTGCCACGAATAGTATTATAAAACATCACCGTAGATTGTAAAACCTAATCTTTCCTTGGATTCGGAGCAAAAGAGACAGAGAACTTACAGGAATGTTTTCTCATTCTTTATTCGATAAACCCTTGTTCAATCGATTGGGTACTCACGTCACTCCGTATTAGTGAGTGTTGGTGCAATTCACAAGCCTACACATTTGGCTTAAAGACCATACACATATGGAGAAGCATGGGAACCAATGCTAGAAGATAATTACTCATTTCCTCTTTGTAAAAGTCATATTTGACTTGGAATCTTTGTAAACACCTACCTAGAAGAAATCGTAGAAAAGTTAGAAGTTGATTGATAGAGTATTCCTATAATGGAGGGACACTTTTTAGAGAAAGCCAAAGTTTGAATTCAAATTCAAATTTACACTCAACCTCTACAAAAGATCAACTCAAAAAGTTGCGGGTAGTGTATAACTCCCGACTCCTCATTCTCATCTCTGAGTGTGTGTGAGGCCTACACTATAGCCCACACCCTTCTCTACCATTAGGCTATGATTATCATGCCTATGGCATTGTACAATATTGTTCATTAATACATATATGTACATTGTTCATTTCTGAGTTCTCTATCATAGTCTCTGTAAGTCAGTCAAGTTGTGGAGATCATATCTCACTCATTTCTCAACCAAATTCAAAGATCTATAGCTTCTTCGAACCAGCTGAAATCCACATTCCATCAAAATCTGAAGGATTTATATTCAACCATTTTAGAGAAAAGTCTGTCGAGGTGATCACTGGTCGAAATCTGCAATAGTCCTAAAAAATCAGGGGTAAAGGTTTACTTGCTAAATTGATTTCTCTGAGCATAGTTAGTCTTTTTAAGTGATTCCACTTGAAATAGTTAGCTTGTTAAGATAATTAGATACCCGTGAAAGGAAGTTTTCCAATTCCTACTGTGTTGGTCATACTGAGCAAAAGATGTAGTAGGTATAGTGTCAAAAATAGAAGGTTTTCTTGAAGACTTGAAGTTCAAAGTTGTGTGTTTTGATTCTGTCTTTTCATACATCAGTTCCAAAGTACATAGGCCATTTTATGGTGTCATTAGAAAGCTAAGAGGTTCCACTTAGCAACTCTGAAGCATCAAAGGGCTGGTATAAAGCACAATTTGGCACTACCTACTCATTATCCGGAAGTGTCCATCCATCATTCCCAACAACGGTATCAGAGCAAAGTTAAGGTAAAATGGGAGATGGTTTTCCTTTATTTATTGATAAGTTGGACACGAGAAATTATCAGGCATGGTCTCTAAGGATGAAGACATACCTACAAGGAAGGAGTCTTTATGGATACATCTGAGGAGATGAGGAATTGCCCTCATTCAAAACCAGAGGACTACCAACAAAGGAACAACATGAGAAGCTCAACACATGGTGTGCCAAGGATGCATTAGCAAGGTCTCACTTACTCAACTCCATCTGTGATTTTCTTTTTCCACATATTAGAAACTGTAAGACATCCCAAGAGACTTGGGAAACCTTGTCATCCTATTTCTCTTCCAAGACAAGGGCCAGAAAAAATCAATTGTGGATTGAATTCACCACATTAAAGAAGCAACCTAAGCAAGATATTTCAGAGTATATGACAAAGATTAAAGATTTAGCAGATAAGTTAGCAAGCATAGGAGAAGAGATTGAAGAAGAGCAGATATTAAGGCAAGTGATCAATGGGATTAAAGCTGATGACAAATGGGAAAGCTTCACCACTACCATGGACCTATACATGGACATGCAAATTCCAGATCTTACCACTCTCATGGGACAATTGTTCACTCATGAAGCCAAGGTCAACAAGAATGGAGGCTCATCCGTTGGCCAAGATGCCAACCATGAGGGTATTGGTAAGTGTGGCTGCATCTAAGAATTGGAACATGTATCAGCTAGATGTAAAAGATTCTTTTTTGAATGGATGGAATTCAGAGGAGGTATACATGTGACAACCTCCTCGTTATGAGAATCCTAATAAGGTAACACATATATGCAAGTTAAAAAAGGCTCTTTATGGATTGAAGCAGACACCTAGGGCATGGAACCACAGATTGACCACATATCTTCAAGACCAAGGTTTTTTCATGAGTAAGGCAGACACTTCTCTATTCATCAAGAGAAGTAATTCAAAGGTAATAGACCTATGTGTTTATGTTGATGATATCATACTTATAGGTAATGATGTCAATGGAATAAGACAAGTCAAGAACCAGATGATGAAGGAGTTCAAGATTAGTGACCTTGTTTTACTAAAGTATTTTCTTGGGCTTGAGTTACTTTATACTAACTCTGCAATCTATATTACTTAGAAAACCTACATACAAGATATGTTGAAGAAATTTAAATTGCAGGATGCCAAAGTTGTAAGTACTCGAATGGTGGTAAACCTGAAATTAAGTGCACATGAAGGTGATGAACTTGATGATATTACAGGTTATCAAAGCATGGTGGGTAGCTTGAGCTATGCTACCTTGACAAGGATCGATATTGCATATGGAGTTAGTGTGCTAATTTAGCTTATGCACAAGCCAAGAGTACCTCACTTAGAAGCTGCCAAGAGAATTCTAAAGTATCTCAAAGGCACTTAACATCATGGTTTGTATTTTCCTTACACATTTGACTTGGACATTAAGGTCTATTCAAATGTTGATTGGGCAGGATGTAAGGATGATAGGAGGAGCACTTCTGGATTAATTCATTTGCAGGTGATAAACCAATATCATGGTCTTCAAAGAAGCAACCTAGAGTTGCTTTATCTTCTACAGAGGTAGAGTATAGAGGATTGGCCAATGCCACTCAAGAAGCCATATGGATCAAGCTATTCTATACAGAATTGGGTTTGTATACTAGTTCACCATTGATATTTGGAGATAATACAGGCTCACTTCACCTTGTAGCAAATCCTATTTATCATGCCAAGACCATGCATATAGAGGTCCATTACCATTATGTGAGAGAGAAACTATTAAGCAAGGACATTCAACTAACATATGTATCAACCAACATGTAGTGTGCAAATTTGTTAACTAAAGTGTTGAATGGAACCAAACTTTGCAGGTTCAAATCAATGATTGGATTGCACGGTATACATGAAGAATGAAGATGAAGACCAAGCCAAAATTTTTGGCTTGAGGGGGAGCTGTTGGTGCAATTCACAAGCCTACACATTTGGCTTAAAGACCATACACATATGGAGAAGCATGGGAACCAATGCTAGAAGATAATTACTCATTTACTCTTTGTAAAAGTCATATTTGACTTGGAAACTTTGTAAACACCTACCTAGAAGAACTCGTGGAAAATTTAGAAGTTGATTGATAGAATATCTCCTATAATGGAGGGAAAATTTTTAAAGAAAGCCAAAGTTTGAATTCAAATTCAAATTTAGACTCAACCTCTATAAAAAATCAACTCAAAAAGTCGTGGGTAGTGTGCCACTCCCGAGCTCCTCATTCTCATATCTAAAAGTGTGTGAGGCCTACACTATAGCCCACACCCTTGTCTACCATTAGGCTATGATTATCATGCCTATGGCATTGTACAAGACTGTTAAGTAATACACATATCTACATTGTGCATTTCTGAGTTCTTTGTCATAGTCTCTATAAGTCAGTCAGCTTGTGGAGATCATATCTCACTCATTTCGCAACAAAATTCAAAGATCTATAGCTTTTTGGAACCAGCTTAAAATATTCTACATGCTTTCAAAATTTAAAAGATTTCTATTCAGCCATTTCAGAGAAAAGTCCATCGAGGAGATCACTGGTCGAAATGCGCAGTAGTCCTAAAAACTCGGGGGTAAAGGTTTACTTGCTAAATTGATTTCTCTGAGCATAGTTAGTCTTTTTAAGTGATTCCACTTGGAATAGTTAGCTTGCTAAGCTAATTAGATACCCCTAAAAGGAAGGTTTCCAATTCCTATGGTGCTAGTCATATTGAGCAAAAGATGCAACACGTGTAGTGTAAAAAATAGAAGGTTTTCTTGAAGACTTGAAGTTCAATGTTGTCTCTTTTGATTTGTCTTTTCATAGATCATCTCCAAAGTACATAGGCCATTTTATGGTGTCATTGGAAAGCTAAGAGGGTCAACTTATCAAATCTAAAGCATCAAAGGGCTGGTACAATGCAGGATTTGGTAGTACCTACTCATTATCTTGAAGTGTCCATCCATCATTCCCAATAGTGGTATCAGAGCAAAGTTAAGAAAATGGGAGATGGTTTTCCTTTATTTATTGATATGTTGGACAGGAACAATTATGAGGCATAGTCTCTAAGGATGAAGACATACCTACAAGGAAAGGAGTCTTTATGGATACATCTCAAGAGATAAGGAATTGCCCTCATTCAAAACCAGAGGACTACCAACAAAGGAAGAACGTGAGAAGCTCAGCACATGGTGTGCCAAGGATGCATTAGCAAGGTCTTACTTACTCAAATCCATATGTGATTTTCTTTTGCCACATATTAGAGACTATAAGACATCCCAAGAGACTTGGGGAACCTTGTCATCCTATTTCTCTTCCAACACAAGGGCCAAAAAAAATCAATTGTGGATTGAATTCACCACATTAAGGAAGCAACCTAAGCAGGCTGTTTCAGAGTATGTGACAAAGATTAAAGATGTAGCAGATCAGTTAGCAAGAGTAGGAGAAGAGATTGAAGAAGAGCAGATAGTAAGGCAAGTGATCAATGGGATTAAAGCTGATGACAACTGGGAAAGCTTCACCACTGCCATGGACCTATACATGGATATGCAAATTCCAAATCTTACCACTCTCATGGGGCAATTGTTCACTCATGAAGCCAAGCTCAACAAGAATGGAGACTCATCCTATGGCCAAGATGTCAACCATCAGGGTATTGGTAAGTGTGGCTGCATCTAAGAATTTGAACATCTATCAACTAGATGTAAAAAATGCTTCTTTGAATGGATGGATTTCAGAGGAGGTATACATGTCACAACCTCCTGGTTATGAGAATCCTAATAATTTAGCACATATATGCAAGTTACAAAAGGCTCTTTATGGATTGAAGCAGGCACCTAGGGCATGGAACCCCAAATTGACCACATATCTTCAAGACCAAGGTTTTGTCATGAGTAAGGCAGACACTTCTCTATTCATCAAGAGACATAATTCAGAGGTAATATACCTATGTGTTTATGTTGATGATATCATACTTATAGGTAATGATGTCAATGGAGTAAGACAAATCAAGAACCAGATGATGAAGGAGTTCAAGATTAGTGACCTTGGTTTACTATAGTATTTTCTTGGACTTGAGTTAGTTTATACTAACCCTCCAATCTATATTACACAGAACAAGTACATACAAGATATATTGAAGAAATTTAAATTGCAGGATGCCAAAGTTGCAAGTACTCCAATGGTGGTAAACCTGAAATTCAGTGCACATGAAGGTGATGAACTTGATGATATTACAGGTTATCAAAGCATGGTGGGTAGCTTGAACTATGCTACCTTGACAAGGATAGATATTGCATATGGAGTTAGTGTGCTAAATCAGCTTATGCACAAGCCAAGAGTACCTCACTAAGAAGCTGCCAAAAGAAACTACTGTTGATAGGAGGAGCACTTCTGGATACATTTCATTTGCACTTGATAAACCAATATCATGGTCTTCAAAGAAGCAACCTACTGTTGCGTTATCTTCTACAGAGGAAGAGTATAGAGGATTGGCTAATGCCACTCAAGAAGCCATATGGATCAAGCTATTGTATACAGAATTGGGTTTGTATACTAGTTCACCATGGATATTTGAAGATAATACAAGCTCACTTCACCTTGCAGCAAATCCTATTTATCATGCCAGGAACAAGCATATAGAGGTCCATTACCATTATGTGAGAGAGAAACTATTAAGCATGGACATTCAACTAACATATGTATCAACCAACATGCAGTGTGCAGATCTGTTAACTAAAGTGTTTGATGGAACCAAACTTTGGAGGTTCAAATCAATGATTGGATTGCACGATATACATGAAGACTGATGATGAAGACCAAGCCTAAATTTTTGGCTTGAGGGGGAGCTTTTGGTGCAATTCACAAGCCTACACATTTGGCTTAAGACCATACACATATGGAGAAGCATGGGAACCAATGCTAGAAGATAATTACCCATTTACTCTTTGTAAAAGTCATATTTGACTTGGAATCTTTGTAAACACCTACCTAGAAGAACTCGTGGAAAAGTTAGAAGTTGATTGATATAATATCTCCTATAATGGAGGGACAATTTTTAAAGAAAGCCAAAGTTTGAATTCAAATTCAAAATTAGACTCAACCTCTATAAAAGATCAACTCAAAAAGTCTTGGGTAGTGTATTATTCGCGAGCTGGTCATTCTCATCTCTGAGTGTGTGTGAGGCCTAGACTATAGCCCACACCCTTCTCTACCATTAGGCTATGATTATCATGCCTATGGCATTGTACAACACTCTTCATTAATACATATATCTACATTGCTCATTTCTGAGTTCTCTGTCATAGTCTCTGTAAGTCAGTCAACTTGTGGAGATCATATCTCACTCATTTCTCAACTAAATTCAAAGATCTATAGCTTGTTGGAACGAGCTTAAAGTATTCTACAGGCTATCAAAATTTGAAAGACTTCTATTCAGCCATTTTAGAGAAAAGTCCATCGAGGAGATCACTGGTTGAAATCTGCAATAGTCCTAAAAAAGCGGGGGTAAATGTTTACTTGCTAAATTGATTTCTCTGAGCATAGTTAATCTTTTTAAGTGATTCCACTTGGAATAGTTCGATTGCTAATCTAATTAAATACCCCTAAAAGGAATGTTTCCAATTCCTACGGTGCTCGTCATACTGACCAAAAGATGCAACACGTGTAGTGTCAAAAATAGAAGGTTTTCTTGAAGACTTGAAGCTCAAAGTTGTCTGTTTTGTTTCTATCTTTTCAAACATCATTTCCAAAGTACATAGGCCATTTTATGGTGTCATTGGAAAGCTACGAGGGTCCACTTAGCAACTCTAAAGCATCAAAGCGCTGGTACAAAGCAGGATTTGGCAGTACCTACTCATTATCCTGAAGTGTCCATCCATCATTCCCAACAGTGAGCTGTAAATATGACCTCTTCTGATTGAATTTCAGAATGCATGTTGTTACAATGAAGAAAATATTTGTTAACGTGAGCAATGGATAATATCTGGTTTAAATAAGTTCGGTTAATTCGGGTCTTGCTTGTCCATCCATCTGATATTTCAGCTCTATTCTTCCCATACAATAAGTGTACTGCTCTTTCCGACCATGCGTTTGATGATATTGTTGGGAATAGGATAACCATGTGCTATGTCCAACTGCCCCATGAGATTATTCCTTCTGTGATTTCAGCAAAATCCTATATTTCATGATAGCTTTTGAAGAAAGTTCTGTTTGCAGTTCGAGAATTATTGCATCATCTTTATAATGGAACACACATTATGCATGCATTATATTCATTATAAAGATTCCGTGGAGAAACCATACACCTTACTACGGAGGTGGCAAGGACGAGAAAAAACTAAGTTGCTAAGAATAAAGTTGCATGCCCTACAAAAAGAACTGACTCGAGTTTTACTACTTGAATGTCGTGGAAAGCTCGCATTGCAACCCGTGCGAGATGGAAATTTTTGCACTGATTATGTTTAGATCGGACGACGAGCTCGAATACAGCGGACAAGGTCGATTTTCATGGTATATATTGGGTGTCAGAGAAACCAGCACAGCCTTCACAAGAATCTTCCAGTCTAAGATCGCTTTGTTGATTTTCTTTGAACCCTCTTTATGAAAAAAGCGGGTAGGACGGGATTGACTGAAGTATATCACTCGAATGCTGGACCTGATTCGTACGCATATAATTTAACAGAGTATCTGTATGAGATATGAATATGTGCATAAAATCTGCAATAAGTAGGCCAAGCGTCGAGCTCCTGGGTAGGCAGTTGTTGTCATACAATCAGCACGAATTTTGAAACAGAAAGAAAGGGATCATCTGGTAAGAAGATCTTTCAGACGAAGACAAGCATCACCATGTAATGAAAAGTGACACAATCTCTGTAGATTACGCTCAGATAGGTAATTGGAGAATATCTTATGTTATTAGGATACTTGGCGCAAGGCCGTGATGTATGATTATATAGATAAAGTCACTTTTCTCTTTGGGCAGATCTCTAGTATTCTCGTTCTGCCTTGCGAGGTTGTGTGCATGATCCGCCAGTTAATATCTCAGCATATCATATACCCTACTTTTTTTTTTTTTGAATCCATATACTTTTTTTGAACGTAAAAATGACAACCAAATCATGGTTCGTTTTGTTTTTCTAATAATTACTTGACGCTCTCGCACTACTCATTGCCCATTATATTGTGAAGGATACTCGACATCTTTAGAGGAATAATTGCTTTCATAACTGACATATCACGTAGGAGGGATAGATAGAAGGGTTTTCTACCTAAGAACGAGACCCTTAAAGTTAAGGAGAAATTTCGCACAACACCATTAACTTTTATTCACACATCCCAATGCAAGAAGGTTGAAGATAAAGAGCTGACATGTGAGACTTTCATAAGCTCTAGATATAGCCACTTAAAGGAAAAAATCCAACTAGGCTTATCAAAGACTTTCGAACATCTCCTATGGAGAGGCAAGTTAAGATTTCCACCTGCTTCATTCAAGGGATCACAAAATCTAGGTGTCTCCTAGTTAGGAAATCCTCACGATGATCCTCTTTATCAATGTCAAAGGCTTTTGCAAAAACATATTGCTATATCAATGCACATGGATGTACATAAATGGTATCCATAGAACCATACATAGTGTGTATATGTGCAATATATGCACTAAAATGGCATTGAAAGGGTGAATTTGTATGCAAAGTAGTAGCCAACAACATCTTCAAGTTTTTGTAACCTCTATTCTTTAGGCTCCAAAAACCTACATAAAATTTTGGTGGATGCTTGGACCACAAGTGAAAACCTTTCAAGAAGCCTATAGATTTACGATTTTGGCTGAGAGCATAGGCCAAGCTAAATATTTACTATCAAAGAAGTACAAAAGACACTCTTCCTTGAACTTACCTAAAGAGAACCATGCATGAAAGTAGTCGGAGATGGCTCCAAGAATAACCCCAAAAATGCTTCAAAATAGGCTTTGAAAGAAAAGAATGAAGCTTTAAGGGTTCAAAACATTTTCAAGTTAATTTGGACCTTATTCCTTCCTCCTTCTCAAACAACACAATCTTGTAGCTTACTGGCAAAAGATTATCAGTAAAGCAAGCTCCAAGGAGAATGGTATAGGGATTTATGACAAGGTATGTCAAGTTCTATTCCTTTGTTGCAACCCTATTTCATAAGCGTTAGATAAAATGTCGAGTGGACGAGTGGGTGCTGAGTTTGCTTGCACAAAGAAACAAAACTTTTTCCTTGGAATGATTAATACTAGTGATGGTGATGAAACACACTCGATTCTCCTTTTTTTTTTTAAGCTCCATAATAATAATCTCATAGTAGAAAATCGATATCCATATTCTACACATTGTATTCTCCCTAGTACTTGGGAAATACAATAGAACCACACACTTTGTAGAGATTATGGACTTAGATTACCTAAATTTTACAAGTGCAATCAAGCTTGGAGTTTTGGGGTGACCATGTGCACAAATCGGTTCTATGGTGGAGTAGATTTTGTATCAGAAGACCAAGGAGGTAGCACTCTTGCCATGGACCCGAACTGTCCTTCCTCTATTCATCAGAACTTCCAATTTCAATAGACTTTTGTAGCAAGAAGGCACTATAGATGAGCTCCTACAAAAGAGAGAATTGATCAAAACATGGTCAACAATAAGTAAACAATAATTGAACCAACTCAGAGTGTTTACAATTGCAAAATGAATTAGAAAACAAAATGGATTTGTCAAACACTTCTTAGATGATTTATAAGGGAAGATTGTAGTAAAGTAATATAGATGTTTTAAAAAGGCTTTAGTAAAGTAATACACATGTTTGTGTCTAAGATGGATGGCATGTCACAACTTCACTCGTTGTTCCAATTATCGAGTTCCTTCAACATCTAGAGTCCCATCATTCTAGGTTAGAAGCAAGAAAGGAACTATCACTAATTCTTGGGATGCAAACATGGAAGCTTGTTAAACATTCCCTCACATGTGGTCCATGGATCACCTCTAATGCTTGCCATTTTTCCAAATGACATTCTCGCTTGTGCCCCACCTCCTTCAATTTCCTAACGATGCACTTGTATCTCATGGAGGGACCATCAAGAGCCCACACAATAGCAACCTTCAGATTTGGAGAGTTTGGATTCTATACCTCCCTATGCTTCCCAATGTTGACATTCATGGCTTCAGTTGTCTTCCCTCCTCCTGAGCATTCTCCACTTGTCTGAGCAAGGAGATGCTTGACCTTCATCCTCCCCAACCAACTCTCATTAATCTCTTTCTGCATGATTGCATTTCTCTTCGACACCATAACTACCTTCTCATTTCCTACCAAAAATTATCAACTATCCTATCTACTCGTTTTTAACCTCTTGTAGCCTCACCCTTGAACATGTAAATCCCTTCCTTCTTTTGCTTAACGTATACCTCTACCTATCTCATAAGGATGCTATCTTCCTAATGGTGCTATGTTCTCTCTCTCTCTCTCTCACACACACACAATGTACAAAATCATGTTGCAATATTCTAGGGTTCTTCTCTATCTTAGGGTATCTTTCGTTCTAGGTGCATCAACCTATCTTAGTGTTTTGCATTAATTATTCCTTCTTTATATCTCTATGCACATTTGCTACCTCCTTGCCTTTTGCCCCTCTCTACTTATATGTCCCTATTTGTCTACAAATGGTTCATAATATATTTGGTGTCTTGCCATTGTGCATGGAGCGACTTCACCTTATTGTATCATGATAGCTTTGATCACCCAATCTTTCGACTCACACAAGGGAATTATACTTACACCTTGGATCTCCACCCATAGAAGGGCATTACAAATGGTGATCCCCTATTGTTGAGACAATGAGTGTCAGCTAGAATTAAAGCTTCACACAACAATAATTACATGCAGTCAAATTATTCATGGGTACATAACAATAATTGGTTGGACAGTGATCCACATCCAGCGATACTTTGCTTCCAAAACCCATGGGCAAGATCCGCTGGAGTAGACATCCTCATTACCTTCAGAGTGTCTCATCATTAAATAATTTGGAGTAACATTACTGTTGAGTTAGTCTAGATTGTTCGAAAAAGAATCTCATGTGATAATTCCATACAACATACATGCATCATATGTACATAAGGCCATTCTATGTTTTATTAAAGACCATATAAAAAATTATTTAATGGCATGTTGGCCTTTCACTTGGACATTAATCGTAACAAAAATGTATGTCTTCTCTTTGTTAGATAAAAATGCTAAGAAGGAAGGAAGATATTGTAAGTAAACTATAATTCAATATCGTAGCCTAAAGATAAAACTGTTGATGAATCACTTTTGACTTGTAACTTTTATTCTTCATACCTCATAGTATCTTTGGGCAATGCTACTTCAATCACATTCAAAGAATCACGAGCATACATATTCATAGATGAATCTTGTGCATGAGAGAAAATCTAATGGATTGCACAAAAGAGGAAAGACAATATTCATACATATATAAAAGAAATCTCTCTTTGAGAATATTATATAAGAAACAAACTCGTATGAGAACTTTTATTGCAAATTTCATAACAAATGGAACTTATGAAAGTCAAAGGAATAAGATTTGATGAGGTCATAGGAAAGGATGGATCATAGTGCAAATCATTACATGCATATATGAAGGCTTCAAAGTATATGGGTATCCATTACTCCATAGCTTTAAGTTTTAAAAAGAGAATTCTTTAAGTTGATCTTAAGATATGTTGAAATATACCTCTTCATATTAATTTCCTAAAATTTCTTCTTCAACAGATTGTTGATCTTGAGTACTTGAACTTATTAGTGAATATGGTGGAATAAATTTGAATCCTTTGGAAGCTCAAAAATACCTATAGAAAATCTACTTCATATACAAAACATAGGATTTGGATTAGTGACCTATGGGCTGAAAGATATAGTGCTCCTTCAATCATAAACTATCCCAAATCACAAGCGTTTGAACAATAAATAATACTACACGAGAGAAAAATAGGACTTGCACAAGATAATAGAAAATTTGTTGTGGAATAGTAGTGAAGATATGACTCTGAGAAAGGGAAGTTTTGGTAATATAGATTTGAATCCTTCAATACAATAGCTTTTAAAAATAGCTTCTTGATGAAGGCTTGACCTCGCAACCACCACCAAGCTATCATAATCTCATTCACACTTGCATTCTCAATCACACTCTTACTCTCACTCTCAATCACTAGATACTTCTCTAGTTTTTGGATTCCACATCCATGAAACAACAAATGTTCCTTAAAATTGAGCTCAATATTCCCCGAAGAAGTATGGGAATCACCAAATTTAGAAAACATTCGCTCTCCCCATGTTGCATGAAGAACATTTGCAAAAGCATGTGTTTGTAGTTGTCAAGTGCTTTCTTTAGAGGTACCTATCCAAAAATAGAGGAAAACCAATGAAACGCTATATCATCCAAAGACATCTCATAATTGTGCATGAGAACACTAATGCATCAAAATCATGGATCTTATCCCCTTGAATTAATAGAGATCTCTTTACACGAGCTTATGCCTCTTTAAAAGAGAGAGAGAGAGAGAGAGAGAGAGAGAAGATGAAAGTGTTGTCACCATGCACGTCCAAGAACAAGAAAGAAACAAAACTATAACTAACAAACTAGAAGAAATTAAACAAGAAACACAATAAACACATCATAATCCATAAGAGTGGTGACGAAAAGAGAGAGAGTTTTCATTAATTCATTTGCCATATTTATACAGTTTTGTGGCCTTTAAAGGCTCTTCACACTCAATCTCTAACTCACCCTCCAATCCAACCTTAAAAATATGATCGCAACTCTAAAATAGCCCAAAGGCTAGCAAGATATAAAGTGCCCTTAACACTGGCACGCATAGTGGACTTGAACTACCACAATCCCTTGATAAGTAATACCCCCTCAACAAGATGAAAATTACATGGAAACCATTTAAAGGTTGAGAACCTTTATACAACATGTCATACAAGAAAGAAAGGGTGAGGCATATCTTGTCTAAGACTTCTGCACAAGTGCTTAAATCCATGAGCCTGCACATCTCTTGTGCAGTAGGTCTCCAACACCATCACACTAATTAACTAAAATAAAATTTCTAAAGATGAGAACTCAATTCAATAGACAATCCCCATGTACATCTTCATAGTGCTAAAGTGATAGCACCTCTCTTGAAATAAAGTAGTCCAACTCCATGTACATGACCAATGTAGTAGCAACTTGTCAATCCAAATTTAGATGTGCACACAATTATGCTCTACCCTTATGAGCAATACTTGCAAACCAAAGTGCATGGTTAGACCATGGTATGGAGTGCAAGTAAGGCTCATAACAAGTCCAAGACCGACAACAATGTAAGAGGCAAAGTGAAATGCCTAGAACTGAATCCAAGGTTCACAAATACCACTCACATAACCCATGATCGTGCCCTCCTATATGCATACCAATGAAGTACATGAGTGGCTCATTTACATCATGCTATAGAAGAAAAGATGAACCATCAATACGTAAAGTTGAAGAACGTCACTATATCCAATTCCTTCTTTTATGGACAATATAGTCACTAGAAATAGTAAATAACAACAGGAATTAGTGTGCTCAAAGTAACTGTGAAAAAACTCATTTAAACGGATCATCAAGTATGGAGAATTCATATCCTTTATCGAGAAAAACAAGAAGCCCATGATTTATCATATAAAAAACATCGCATCCGAACATAAAACATCCATCATAGAATATAGTAAAACGATTACAAAGTGCAAATCTCGGCACAAGGAAAAAACGACTGCACTCTATGCATCCAATGTGTCCGTAATAGTTTATGGACAATTGCCGATCATTGAATCCATTGGATGTGATCCAGTAAATGTGTAGTCCAGAGCGAGCACTCTTCCAAAATAAACACTCAAAAGGCACAATCACAACGAGGTGCATGCGATTAAAAATTAACCAACTTGTTTGAGCTCTAGACCATAAAATAAAAAGGCAACATCAAGGCTGAAATAAGTCGCTAAAGCATGTCAAAAAAGTTATCACAGGAAGACTCATAATCTCATTGCACCATGTCATTCCGCCATGCCATTCCATCCGCAAATGTAGATGCTAGCACTATCCTGTTTCTATGCTGCCTCACGATACTCAGGCTTCGACAAAAAAATGAATCATGCTTGAACAAAATTCACAAAAAAACCTATAGCGTAGAGAGAGTGTCGCACAACAAGACCCATACCATCAAAAGTTTGGATTGCTAGCCATAATAACACCGAACCCAAAGCTTTGCGTAAAGAGCACACCATGTTGCTGTAATAGTTTGTGAGCATCAAGCAAGAACCAGGATAATAGACGACAAAAAAAATTGGTTCCATATCCAAAAGGGGTCGACCGATGAATGCATGTGTGCACCACCATGATATACTTCTGACGAAGTCTCTCTCACATCACCGATAGCACCGTGAGCAGAGTTTTGCTTTTCACGACACCCAGGTACATCTGTGCAACAACTTCCACGATCGTATCCTTCATGTTCCCATTAGTGGCTAAGCTTCATGAGCGTAGACATCGTCACCAAAGGGAGGGCATGACCGCGCGTGGTTTCCAATGTTTGTAGGAGGTTGCGCCTCTACGAGAGAGAGATAGAAAGAGAGAGAGAGAGAGAGAGTGAGAGAGAGAGAGAGAAGACGGAACTAACATGGCCATGCACATAAGAACAAGAAAGGAACAAAACTATAACTAACAAACTAGAAGAAACAAGAAACACAATAAAGAGTTCATAAGCCATAAGAGTGGCGATGAAAAGTTAGAGAGTTTTCATTACTTCATTTGCCATATTTATACAATTTTGTGGCCTTTAAAGACTCTACACACTCAATATCTAACTCATCGTCCGATCCAACCTTAAAAATATAATGTCAACTCTAAAACAGCCCAAAGGGTAGCAAGATACAAAGTGCCCCCAGTAGATTCCTCCCCTCATCTCCTCCTGTTTTAGAGAATTCATAGAGAACAGGCCTTGGACACATCACTCAAGAATAGTGGAATTGAGGGAAACAAAACTTGAACTAGATAAGAGAAAAACGAGTGCAGAAGAGTACAGAAGATATGACTCTGAGAAAAAGATGTTTTGGTATTATATTTTGGAATCAATCGATACAATAACTTTGGAAACTAGCTTTTTAATGAAGCCTCGACCTCTTGACCACTCGTGAGCTATCACAATCTCATTTAGAGTCACACTCTCAATCTCACTCTCACTCTCACTCTAACTGTCGCTCTCAATCGCAATCTCAATTACAAGATAGTTCTTTGATTTTCAACTTTCCCCTCATGAGGGAGAAAATCCCTATCAAAACAGAGTTGTTTGTCCCCCCAATCGATAAAATAGCTTTGGAAAATAGCTTTTAAATGAAGCCTTGACCTCCGAACAACCCATGAGCTACCACAATCTCATTTAGAGTTACACTCTCAATCTCAGTCTCACTCTCACTCTCACTCTCACTCTCAATCGCGATCTGAGTTACAAGATAGTTCTTTGATTCTCAGCTTCGCCTCATGAGGGAGAAAATCCCCATCCAAACATAGTTGTTTGTCCCCCAAAAAGGTATTTAATCTTCCAAGTTTAGAAAAGTAGGCTCTCCCCATGTTGCATGTAAAGAATATCAAAATCATGCCTTTGTAGTAGTCAAGTGCTTTCTTTAATGGCATCTATCAAAAGTATAAGAAAAGCAATGAAGAGACATATTCGAATACATCCATAAGTGTGCATGAAACAACATATGCATCAAAATCACAAATTTGAATAAAACTAGAGAATCCCAATTTTATTTTAACTTTTTTAAAGTACCAACAAACGGCACTTTTCTAAGCCGTGTAATGCAAAAACTGTCGGGAATTAGTGTAAGCTTCTGAGAGGAAAAAATTTTCAGCTCTTCCATTTGCACAATACTCTTAAAGATATCGTACATCCAAATCTGCCTCCAAATATCTCTTTTGAGCATTGCAATTTTATGAATTCTAGAGAGAGAGAGAGATTAAAATCAAGTCATTATCTTATAGTGAACTAAATATAGATCCAAAAATGAGGTACTGAATAGATGGTTCACAAAAGTTGCACACATATGCTTTTATTCTCTGATGCATGCTCTACCTTTCTCTCACACAAGATTTCGCTTAATTCTTTCATCTTCACATTCAAATTTCAATGAGAAAACATGATGGAGAGAAGGTTCAGAGAGACTATAAAACTTGTCATCCCTAAATCTTATCTATATACATAAAACGGCCTATTCATTCATTCTATATTTTTAGATTAAAAGAGGAAAGGACCAAATTTCAAGTGTGAAAAGGGACACTTGAAAATGTATAAAAGACAATTTCCTCTACTATGAGAGGGTTGGTTAATTGTATTACATGCTATCCAAGCAAAGAGAGAGAGTTTCCTGTAGAAAATCGTGTTTCTTCCTTTTGTGTGATTTCTTGATTAGTTGAAGTCTATTCTATGTGTATCCATGGAGATTTGTGAGCTTCTATTGTGTATTTCTGTTGAATGTGTATGAAGAGAGCTGATTACTGACATAATGAGTGAGAAATTGATGAAGAATGATGCTGGAGATGAAAATCGTCTGATTTTACAGAATCGCAATTGTCTCGTCTGAGGGTTGCACGTAACATTTTTGAGTTTTGACTTCGTGGTTGTACTCTGATGAGAAAATAACATGTTTTTGACACCAAGATTGTGGAAAATGATGAAGATTTGCTCAAGATAATCAAAACCCTAGAAATTCCTCTTCATCTTCATTATTCTCAGAAATCCAGCCAATTTTCTCTTATTTCTTGGATTCTATCATATAGAAGGGGCTGTGGTCTCATGTATACTTCCAGGATTGACAAAATAAAGATGTATTGTTAATTATTTATACTAAATGATTGGAGAGGACAACTCCAAAGATCAATAACAAACATTTTTTGGCGCCGTTGCCGGGGAGTATATCAAAAGCTTCATTGAAGTTGGACCTTGCTGGATCTTCTAATGTGATGGTATTGAACACATGGAAAAGGTAATACTCTTTAATCAAGAAATGTAAACATGAAAAGGTAGATTTCTTTGTTTGTCTTTTGGGAAAAGAAAGCATTAGATAATCTTTTGAGAATAAGAAGTGTTGAAATTTTTGCAAATCGATTATTGATCATATCATTTTTTGGAAGTAAAGTGCAGGTGTGTGAAAAAATGAATCAAGGAAGCCGAAGATAATGTAAAATGTGTCTATTCTTGCATTTGTAGAGTGCTTTTTTGATCAAGTACTAAGCAAAATTGTTGATCTTGGGAAGATGACAAGATTGCATTAAGGAAAAGTCAAGTTAAGTAGCTAGATGCAAGTAGATAAGATCCATTTGTAGCCAAGTCAAAGCAATAATATTGAGAAAAGCTGAATTGCATCTTGAAAAGAGAAATGTTTGAGTTTATCTTTGGAAAAATTGACATTTGCATTTCTTAACACATTTTTCTTTGGGAATTTTTGCTCATAAACTGTTTTGATAGCCAAAGCATAAGAGAGTATAACCAATCAAGGAACACACGATCAATAGATCATCAAACAAGAAACCCTAAGTGAAGTGTTTACCTTAATTTAGGGCAAAATACTAAAAAAATTCATTAAAACAATCAAAAAAATTTATTTTCTCTCTAGGAAGTTGGACTGAAGTTTTGTTGACAAGAGTGGAAGAGACCAGGTGGTAGGAAAGCAAAAAAAGTGCCAAAAAGTGGAAAATCGAGAAAAACACGATTCTCTTCATAGGATCGCGATTCTTTGGATAAATTCTTGTTAATGATGAAAAATTGCAGGTGACAGTTGATTTGGAATTGGTAAAAGGATTCAAAGGGAAACAAGAGAAAAGAAGACTCAAAATTGCAAAAATCAGGAAGTACAGAAAAAATACGATTCTTTGCACAAAATCGTGATTCTCTGTAAGAGAATAATTTTTTTTTTGAATTTTGAGTATATTGGGGTTTTGACATAGTTAATTGTAAGAGATCTCATTGAGTGGAATAAGTGAAGGAAGTCAAGCTCAAAAAACTCAGAGAGAATTGAGTATCAAGTGGAAGAAGTGGAAGAGAAGCACAAAATCACGATTTTCACCAATAGCTAATGAGAGTGATTAATCATGAAAAATTAAGATTTGAGGACTAAAGCCATAAAGTAGTTGAAGAATGAAATGGGACAAGTGAAAAAGTGAAAATCAGTGGAAATTGCACAGAATCGCGATTGTGTGGACACTCTAAAAGTCTGGAATTTCAGGGAAAACTCATTTTGAGTGAGAGAGAGAGAGAGAGCAGGAATAGGATTGCGATTTTCTGCAGCAAAAAGCCATTAAGCATAGATAAGCATGAAATAGCTAAGAAAACACGGAATCGTGATTTTTGAACTTTTGAAATTTCTATGGAAAAAATAATAAATTTTAGAAAACTCTTTTATTGCATGTTAAAAAATAGTTAAGGAGACTCTATAGAAGAAATCAAAATTTGAAAATCAATACCTAGAAATTTTTCCAAAAAATTGAAAAGAATCGCGATTCTGTAGTCAGACACAAAATCACGATTCTTTGAAACAAAGAACAAAATCGTGATTCCCATGGCACGATTTTTTAAAAGAAAATCGTGTTTTTAACGATTGTGAGCAATCACGATTGTCTGGGAACAAAATCGTGAAAAACACGATTTTGATCACAGAATCGTGAAAATCATTATTTTTACACAAAATCATGAAAAACATGATTTTGATCACAGAATCATGAAAATCACAATTTTCACACAAAATCGTGAAAAACATGATTTTGATCACAGAATCGTGAAAATCACGATTTTCACACAAAATCGTGAAAAACATGATTTTGATCACAGAATCGTGAAAATCACGATTTTCACACAAAATGGTGAAAAACACGAATTTGATCACAGAATCGTGAAAAACAGAGTCACATATACTCCATGTTGAGTATATGAACTCCATGCCCAGGTAATATGACAAGTCTCCTAAGTCACTAATCTTGAACTCTTTCTCAATTTGCTTCTAGAGACTTTGTATTCCCTTCTCATCTGTACCTATAAGAATTATTTCATCAACCTACATACACATGTAAATGAACCCATCATCACTTGCTCTGACAAGCAAGCTACAATCTGCTTTAGACACTTGAAAACCAAGTTCCTTCAAGAACTTGACAAGTCTATAACTCCATGCCCTTGGGGCCTACTTCAAACCATACAAATATCTCTTGAGGTTATGCACATAATCTAAATAACTTTTATCTCTGAACCCTTTTGGTTGCTCCATGAAAACATCATCTCAAATATAACCATTAAGAAAAGCAGTCTTCACATCTAATTGACATAATTTCCAACCTTTACATGCAGCAATGGCTATGAGTGTCCTTATGGTTGTCATCTTTGCCACAAGACTATAGATCTCATCATGATCTATACCATATGTCTTAGCATACCCTTTCACAACAAGTCTAGCTTTATACCTAGACACACTTCCATCTCCATACCTCTTTGTCTTGTAAACCCATTTGCATCCAATGATCTTTTGACTATTTGGTTTAGGAACCCAATCCCATGTCTCATTCTCCATCAATGCATCATATTCTTCCTGCATAGTTTTCTCCCAATTTTCCTCACCTTTTGCCTCTTCATATGTAGAAGGGTCTTCCTCTGTTTTCAACATATAAGCATAGTGTTTAGTAATAAAAAAAGAAGCATCATAGCTATACCTTGTATGTTGTCGTTTGTGTCTTGATGACCTTCTAAGTTCTCTTTATCACATTCTGGATCAAACCTTGGCACTTCCTCAACTTCAACTTGTGCTTCATTATTCTCTTCTCCATCAAATATTTGAACTTCTGATTTACCTTTCTTTTGATTCAAGATTTCGTCATCACCTGCATAAATATTAAGTATACCTGTACCTTTCTCATCAAATGTAACATATTTGGAAACAAGAAATTGCTTTGTGGATGGACTCCACAACCTATAAACCATCTTCTTATCGTCATATCCAATGAACTCATAAGTTTTAGCTTTAGGTTCCAACTTATGCCTCAACTCAGATGGCACTATGCAAACGCCAAATGTCAAAATACTTTGCAATGATCTAAGGTAGGTCTCTTACCCCACCATGCCTCATAAGGTGTCATACTCTGCAAAGCTTTACATGGTAGGCTATTAACCAAGTATATAGCTGTATTTACAGCCTCATCCCACAAATAATTGGGATAATTTTTCTCTTTCATAATAGACCTTGCAAAATCAACAAGAGTTCTATTTCTCCTTTCTGCTACACCATTTTGTTGAGGAGAATACCTGCAAGTAATGTCCCTTTTTATACTTGCATTCCATAAGTAATCACTAAACTCATTAGAGAAATACTCTCCCCCTCCATCTGACCTTATTCTCTTCAACTTCTGACCTGTGATTCTTTTTACATACACATGATAATGTTTAAATGTATTGAATACCTCTGATTTATCTTTGATCACATATATAGTGATCCACCTTGTAGCATCATCAACATAAATCACTTAATATCTTGATCCATTAATACTGAAATCCTTTGATGGTCCTAGCACATCTATGTGTACCAACTCAAGCTTCTCTGAGTACATGAAACTATGCTTGGTACATGATTGCTTACTTACCTAATTGACATGCCTCACATCTATATGTCATGTGTTGACCTGCAACATTAGGCAATTCAAGCACTGAACCATTGTTAATCATATCCTTAATACCTCTTTCATTGAAATGTCCAAGCCTTTTATGCCAAAGATCTAGCTTAGAGATCTTATGTCCTCCATAAGTGCACAAGGCATGACCAACATTGCCTTGAATCTTCAATGTGAATAACCTTCCTTCTTTCCTCCTTGAAACAATTTGTTCATACCCATTGCTAGGGTCTTCCACAAAAACTCCATCATTAATGAACCTTATTTTATAACCTTTGTCAAGAATTTTCCCTACACTTATCATATTCTTTGGAATTGTAGGAACATACAAAACTGTAAGCCGCCAGATTGGCACTTCGTATTTTCATAATTCTTGTATTTTCATATCCCGTATGAATTGAAAGGTTTCATATTCCGCACGAACCAAAAGGTTGTTGCGAAGAGTTGTAACTACTTATAAAGAAATGAAAGGATGCTCCGTTGACAACCAGGAGAATCGCCAGACTATCTGCCTGGGTGATTGCATTCTATGAAGTTGCCGTGGTGCAGTGTTGAGAAATCTGAGTAATACTGTCTTTTTCTCTTCTTTGTTTGACTACATTAACTTGCGGTTAGTCAAGCTCCATTAAGTTACAGAAATGAAGTCTATGTTACGGTAATGAATAATTTCGATGTTATGTACTAAGAAAATAGTAACCAGAGTACGAATAGTAAGTTTGTGAGAGAACGAACCAAAGTAGTGACAGTAATTCGTAGTAAACAGAGATTTGAATATTAATATACTACGGTGGGGATAAGTTAATTGGGAAAATTAAGTTATAGGGCCTTTGATTAGCAGACCCCTACCACTCCCAAGAACCCGAAAGAGTTTAAACGCGCCTCTAACGGCAACGCGCGTTTAACATTGGTGCCGTCTATGGGAAGGTGGCAACAGAGTGTTGCAAATTGATTGTGGGAAGGTGGCCATAGATTGTGAATCGACAGTAAGGTGGAGTAGTACGCAAGTGTTGCAAAGGTAATATATGCCGGTTACTCGGTCCGGCGAGTCGTATCCGAAGTACAGGAGAGACCGACAGCCTTGGGTAGTACCAAATTTGTTAAGGACACCCCCAGGAGGCAGAAACACAGATCGGTGAAGCCCAGTTGTCGAAGAAGCCAAGCACGTTAGCAGTGATTCTGGTAGCGTTCCGGTGGAACATACTACAATTCCGATAGATTCCGGTGTAATTTCGATGCAGTCTATAGAAGATAGAATAACTTCAGAGTATATAGGAACGCAGTGTACACTTGGCCCGACACCATCTGGTCAAGATTCGAACCTCTCTAAGGATAGAGATGTGTTATCCAGAGAGACCATTGCCGATGAAAGAATATCCTGGGTTTGGGAAAGTTCGACTTATTCTGGTGACAGTTCGGTCCCAGTTACAGAGAATCTACAATTTTCCGATGATAGTGTGATAGTTCCTGGTGAATCTTCATTCCGGACACCACTGTTCACGGTAAGCTTGCCTACGTTTGATACCAAGGAAGAGGAGAGGCTATTTGAATTAGAAATCTGTAAAAGGCTGAACGCTATTTTCAAGACGGAAGGTGAGCAGTCTAACCATACAGACTCCGAAGGACAAGAAACACCTCCTCAAAACTTAGGAGATACCACTACTAGCACCATGAGTGGACAACAACAACAACAACAACAACAACAACAACAACAACAACAGCAACAACAACAGCCACTTCCACCTCGATCAGTTCCAACAGGGGTAACATACACCAAGTTCGGTGGATTTCCAGGTGACGATCCTGATGCCCATGTACACACCTTTGAAATAAGTTATGCAGTGTTGAACCATCCACCCGATCTGGCATACAAGGCCATCGTATTTGAGTCAACACTAGTCAATGAAGCAGCGTGATGGTTAACATAGTATGATTTCAATCATTTCGTTACCTATGAAGCGGTAAGAGATGCGTTTTTACAGAGATTCCGGTTGAAGAAGAACCCTGTGGAAATCTTCGATTACTTGCAAATCAATAAACAGAAGCTGCACCAGACTGTGCAGGAATATGCCACATTGTTTAGAACTCATTTAAGACAACTGCCGCCGGCACATGCCAATCTGCCGCATGATGTGATAACTCAATGGTTTATTAATGGATTAACTCCACAACTAAGACAAATTATGATCATCCATTGTGTGGGAGCTATGACACTGGATGCGGTTATTGCAATGGCCCTGCAACTCGAGCATAAGGTTGGAGGATTCACCGAAGACTTAAAGTGGCTGAAAGCCAGTAGAAATACTGCAGAAGATCCGGCTAAACAGATGTATTGCACCAAATGTAAAAATCCAGGGCATACCAGTGCCACATGTGCCCTTAATCAGATGTATTGCGCCATCTGTAATACCACCGGACATTCCACCGAAAATTGTGCACATAACGCCAAAGTGCAGGGACAAGCAAATGTAAATGCCATTATACAAGAGCCAGGGCAGCCACCTACTCACTACGTGCCACTGCAGATGCAAAACAATCAACAGCAAGGATACCGAATTACCGAGGACAGCGGAATACCAACTTCAATGCAAATCGATGGCAGGCCAGTACATCAGCGGAGCATACTTCTTTGCCACCACCTCGATGTCACTTTTGCAGTGAACTTGGCCACATCCGGAGATTCTGCAAGGATGCAGCCAAATATGATCAAAGAAAGAAAGAGCGTCTGAACCCAATGACCAATATGGTCTATATTTCACCAGTGGAAACTCAAGCAGCAGTGGTCCACATAAGATCCGGTAAGCAGTTGCAACCAGCAGCGGAAGTGTTTGAACCTGACATCCGTGAACAACAGAGAATGTATAGCAAAGCTAGCCAATGGACCACCAAAGAGCCTATGGTGTTCCGTGATCCAGTTCCGGTGACACAGGTTCCCCTACAAAAGATGGGAGCGCATGAACAAGATTGTACCCCAGTAACAGGAGAATCATCATCGGAACCAGTGAAAAGTGCAATTCCAACAGACCAGGTATGGGATATTTTCTTTAAGGCCTGAATTACACTCCCCTTGAGACAGCTACTCGCTTTAGTGCCAGGAGTATGGCAGCAGTTTCAACAACAGGTTAGTCCCATATCTCCCAGTACTCCGGTGACTACAACAATCCAACTGGAAACTGATTCTACGGTGGATCATTCTGTTCCCTTAATCACGGTCTGGCATAAAAATCACAAGATTACACAAGTGCTAATTGATGGTGGTTCCGGTGTGAATATAGCAACCGCAGCTCTCTACAAGAAGTTAGGGTGGACCCAAATTGAGCCTGTTCAATTCTTTGTCAGAATGGCAGATCAATCCCGAGTTCATCCAGTGGGACTCGTAAGAAATATTCAGATCATTTTGCAGGGTACAATGTTTAAAATGACTTTTGTAGTCTTAGAACTACCGGAATCTAGCCTTGATTACAATCTCCTTTTCGGTCGACCATGATTGAAACATGCTAAGGTTATACAGGATTGGTCAGCACAAGAACTAACTTTTAAAGATAATCACCGTAAATATGTTGTCAAACTTGATGCCATTCAGCCCTGTGAACTCCATGCCATGCCATATGTAGTAGAGCCGGTCCACATGTTGGATGGCTTATCTGACGATGAAGAAGAAGCATTTCTGAAACACAATGAAGATCTGATTTCCTTAGGTACTATAGACCTGCAATCAGTAGTGGACACCTTGAGTCCGGCAGCATGTACAGTTATTCTTGTAACCGGAGAGTCAGATACAGATGATATTGATGCTATGGATAGAGCCACTCTGCATCACCTTTTACAGTCAGCTGACGATCCAGTGAAACCTCGTGAATTCTATGTCCCGAAAGACCAGTTAGTCACCTACAATTTGGGTAATGATAGTAACCCGCATCATGTTAAGATGAAGGCAGGATTGTCTGAGGAATTTCAAGAAGATTTGATCAGACTCTTGCGTGAGTTTTCTGATGTTTTTGCCTGGGATTACCGCGATATGAAGGGTCTAGATCCTCGGATCTATCAACATTGAGTGGTGCTTAAACTAGAAGCAAATCCAACTAAACAACCCAGTTACCGAATGAATCCCAACTACGTAGCACAAGTTAAAGCAGAACTTGATTGCCTATTAAAGGTAGGATTCATTGTACCCATTGAGCATGCTGAATGGATCTCCTTGATCGTGATCGTACCCAAGAAAAACAAGCAGCTCCGAATATGTGTCGATTACCGAAAATTGAATGCAACCACGGTACCTGATCCATTTTCTCTTCCATTTCTTGACACAATGCTGGGCAAAGTGGCTAGGCATGAGATGTATTCATTTTTCGATGGTTATAGTGGTTATAACGAGGTCCGAATGGCTGAGCAAGATATACCAAAAATAGCGTTTATTACAAATTGGGGTGTTTATGCTTGTACAATCGTGTGGTTTGGGTTAAGAAATGCTCCTAGCACCTTTCAGCATTGTATGCAAGAAATTTTTTCTCCCTACCTCACCTCTTTTATGCAAGTATACCTAGATGACTTTTCTTTATTCCGTAAGTTTGTGGCACACCTGTATCATTTACGGTGTTGTTTTGAGAAACCCCGTGAATACCGACTTTTTTTGAACCTGACCAAATTTGTCTTTGCAATTTCTTGTGGTAAACTCCTTGGCCATATTATTTCTGCACAAGGCATACAAGTTGATCCATACAAAGTTGCAGCTGTGTTGGAAGCACCTGTGCCTACCGCACCGAAAGAAGTGATGCACTTCCTAGGTCAAATCCGGTGGCATGGTCGCCATTTATGGTGGTTAGCTCATCTCGCCACACCACTTAATCGACTCATGACAAGCACTCCACGAGAGTTTGAATGGACCCCAGAATGACAAATTGCCTTTGATCGTTTCAAAGAATTATTGACTCAGGCACCAATTTTGCAAACTCCGGATTGGGAACGCCCGTTCCACGTCTTCATCGATGCCTCAAACATAGCAATTGGAAGTGTTTTAATGCGGCAATCTGATAAGTGGTTCAAGCCTGTCTATTATGCATTTGTTAGGCCGAAAATTCACCTTTCATGTCGATCATGCTGCGCTAGTGCATCTGGTCCGGCAGCAGCATTTAGGTGGTCGCTTGGCACGATGGGTTCTATTGTTACAAGATTTTGATTATGAAGTGATTCATCGACCCGACACTGCACATGCATTAGCAGATTTCCTCTCTGGATTAGATTCCGGTGAAGCTCCGCTGGGCATTGATGACACCACACCAGCAATTTACATTACTGAACCGACTAGTGATGAATCTGCAGAACCTCCTATGACACCTACCTACTATGATCAGTTATTAACCTTTCTTACTAATGGATGTCTTCCTCCTCAAACTTCTCCTGCTATGCGTTGGAAAATTGCAGTTTACAGTCGTAGATTCTGGTTGATTGTCAGACAGTTGTATTATATGGATCACACTAGGGTCTTGCATCGCTGTATTCCACCACATGAAGTAAATTTTGTTATTGCTATGGCACATTCAATAACTTTCGGTGGACATTTTGTAGCAGATTTAACGCACCGAAAAATTCTGCAAAGTGGGCTCTGGTGGCCTACTATCTATAAAGATGTGACTCAGTTTGTGCAGTAGTGTGACACTTGTCAGCGATCTGGACAACCTTTACAACGTCACTTCTTTCCTCTACAACCTGTGTTACCTTTGGAACCTTTTCAAAAATGGGGTCTTGATTTTATTGGACCAATCACACCTTAGCAATCCTTAGCAACAATCGCTACATTCTGACATATACAGATTATGCTACCAGGTGGGTAGAAGCTTGGGCCTTACAGTTCGCCACAACTGTTTCGGTGGCAAAATGTCTGATGAAGGACGTTTTCCCGCATTATGGATTACCTCTCGAGCTTGTCACAGACCAAGGAACACACTTTGCTAATAATTGAATGCGAGTGCTCACACACACTTTTCAATTTCTACATAAATTCAGTTCACCGTACTATCCTCGTACCAATGGATTGGCGGAAAGCACTAATAAGACCTTGTTAAGTATGCTACGCAAATTGGTTGTAGAATCACCAGAAAGATAGGATTAGTTACTACCTGCAGTTTTATGGGCATACAGGACTACATATAAAGTAGCAACCAAACTTACTCCTTTCAAGCTTGCCTATGGACTGGAAGCAATAGCGCCAATGGAAATTGTAGTGCCAAGCTTACGCGTGGCCATCTCTCAGAAATTGTTACATGAGGATTCTTTGCCATTTCGGTTGGAAGCACTCAGAGACTTGGATGAACATCACTCGGAAAGTTTACTAGTTCTTCAAGAAGTTCAGTTGCGGCAAGCTCGTACCCATGATAGATATCTCAAAACTCCAGTTTTTTTGGTGGGACAACTTGTGTTATTTTATAATGCTAAATCAAATCGTGCGGCTGGAAAATTCAAATTATGGTGGTTTGACCCTTACCGGATTAGTGAACAAGTGGGCCCAGCTACTTTTCGGTTGACTACTTTGATCGGAATTCCTCTTCCTAAAGTGATCAATGGTTCAAAGTTGTGACCGTATCATCAAGCACCTGATTCTCACTGACGTGTTCTCTGTTTTTTCGCGTGTTATTTACTTTCTTTTTATTTTTGCGTGTTCGTTGAATAAACCTGTAAATATCCTCGTTTTGATATCTAATTATGATCAACAACCACCCTACATTATCGATTCTTCACATGCATGCACGCCATAGTTATGAAGGTTATCATCTAAACATCGTGCGATGATTAGCAATTTCAATCGCTTCCCATTGCCAAGTATCTACTTAATCTTCTTCTTTTCGCTGTTAATCGCTATTGTGTCTGTGTGCTTTGTGTGTTCTGTATTTTCTGTGGTTAGTGTGTATTTGTGACCTTGTGCTTTCGCATACGCATCATGGAAGCGTTGGCTAATTTTGCTGCCTTCTGTGATGGACTCCCTCACGACGTGAGTGAGTTCTTGCGTATTCAAGGTTTGTCAAACTTCACTGAATTGCCTTGGTATTCAATGGAGTGTCATCCGTATTACACCCAAATTATTGCTGCAATTGCCGCCACTCCTGCTACAGAACAGAGTTGGCCAATTACATGTTTTCCATCTCGTGTAGTAATCACCTTACAGTCATTTGCTACAGCTTTCCGACTCTCTCTGGAAGGACGAGAGAATGGTCGTAACCTTCCGGTAGCCACTATGGTTGAATTGTTCCCAAGGTATTCATCGAATGAATACACTATCTTGTGTCGCCCTGACCCTGAAAGAACAGCCTTGCAGTTTTTGGTTGCCATACTAAACCTGCAGAAACGTACCTACGGGATTTCTCGCCCGTTCTACTAAATGATTGACATGGCTTCTTGGGAGCCTGTTAATTTTGCTTCCTATTATTTCTGCCGCATTCACCCTGAATGTGTTACGGTCATAAAGCATGTTAACAAAGGAGATCTGTCGCGTTCTCGTCTTCCGCACATCCTTACTTTTTTTGTTTCCGGCCCTCCAAGCAGCACAACCGCCTCCAAACACTCCAATCTTATATCATGAGGAATCTGCTCAAATACTTGAAGATACCGAAGAGGATGATGAAGATCTCTTCCAACTCCTTCGCCGGAAACGCAGACGGATAAGCTCTTCTGATAGTCAAGTGCAAGGTTCTGCCGGTGGAAATGAAGAAGAAAGAAATGAAGAAGAAATTTTCCATGATACTGCAACTTCGATTCACCTTGATTCGTCTACCCAGTCTTCTCCCATTCGGCAACAAGAACACAGTACATCCTCTGCCAATACTACGGAAAGCTCTTCTCGGGAAAATTCTCAGCAACAGTCCAAACAAGATGTGCAAGAAGATGCGCAAGTTATTGTTGCAGAAATTTTTGAGGAATTGATTGCAGTTGCCCATACTGAAGCGATTACACAACAACTTACCGGAATAGTGTTGGTACCGAACACTCTTCTACCCACTCCTCCACCCATACCTCCGATTGAGTCCATTATCCCCATTCAACCTACTGTCCCTCAAGCACCGGATTCCTCTTCTTCTTCCCCTAATTATTCTCCACCCTCTTCCCATCACCTCTTGATGGCTTCTTCATCCCAACCACTTCCTCCTCCTCTTTTTCCTCCGATTCCCATGTTTACTGAGTTAGCATCCATGGGTCATATGTTGATCCAATGGTCGCAACAACTACCAAACCAGATGAAGGAGGTTACTGATAATATCCGACATGAATTACAACACAAAGCCGATGTTCTTGAAGCAGATATTACCCCATTGCAAGAAGAGGTAAATGCAGTAAAAGCAAAAAATCATGCTTTGCACGTACAGATTCAAGAACTCTAGGCTCGACTTCCTGAACACGAATCATTGATCAGCCAAAGAGATGCTGCGTTAGCTGAAATACAAGCCAAAGATGATTTATTAAGTGCTGTTGATGCAGAGATTCTCCAGTTAAAACAACTAGTCCAGGATAAAGAAGATGCTCGCATATCACTTGGAAATCTATTAGAAGAAACACGCGTGCAACTTGATGAAGCCGTGCAAAAAGGACAGGAAATGACAAATTTAATAAAGGAAACTAATATAGAACTCGAGTTCGCAAATTGAAACGAATTCTGCTCTTAAAATGCAGATGATGTTAACTGCTCAACTCCAGAAAGAGGTTGCAGCGATTCGAAGGGAACGAGATGCCTATTACCAAACCATTCAGTATCAATCAAACGAATTGGAGAGAAGAGAAAAGCAGCTTTGTTGTCAAGCAGAAAGATTATCTAGAATTGATAAACAAATTCAAGACATGAAATTGAGCCGTGATGCAGCTCTGGCGAATGATTTTTATTTATAGGAAGCATTTTTGCAGACACAGGCTGACATTTTAATGACACAAGTAATTGCAACAAGCTCTGTTCGTACTGACGCCCAGTTAGTCGAACCAGACACTTTAAAGAAAATGTTGGATAGTATGAAGCAGAAAATTGCCAAAACATTTAAATTAGCTAGAACCATGTATTTACAAGGTATAGTAGATGAGTCCTAGATTTTATTCCATTGCCGGTTCAAGTCCACTGTGTGTGCTAGTGTAAGCCGCTGGATTGGCACTTCCTATTTTCATAATTCTTGTATTTTCATATCCCGCATGAATTGAAAGGTTTCATATTCCGCACGAACCGAAAGGTCGTTGCGAAGAGTTGTAACTACTTATAAAGCAATGAAAGGATGCTCTGGTGATGACTAGGAGATTCACTAGACTGTCGGTCTGGGCGATTGCATTGTGTGAAGTTGCCGTGGTGCAGTGTTGAGAAATCTGAGTAATACTATCTTTTTCTCATCTTTGTTTGATTACATTAACTTGCGGTTAGTCAAGCTACATTAAGTTACGGTAATGAAGTCTGTGTTACGGTAATGAATAATTTCAGTGTTATGTACTGAGAAAATAGTAACCAGAGTACGAATAGTAAGTCTGTGAGAGAACGAACCAGAGTAGTGATAGTAATTCGTAGTAAACAGAGGTTTGAATGTTAATAAACTACGGTGTGGATAAGTTCATTGGGAAAATTAAGTTATAGGGCCTCTGATTAGCAGACCCCTACCACTCCCAAGAATCCGAAAGAGTTTAAACGCGCCTGTGATGGCAACGCGCATTTAACAAAACCTTACTTAGAAGAGTGCTCCCATCCTTGGCCTTGACTAATCCAATTAACTTCACATTGTGATTTATATTATCACATATCTCAACTACATGATTACTCACCTTATTCTCCAAATCACTCATCAAGGCTTTGTTACCACTCAGGTGATTGCTACACACTAAGTCAATGTAGAAGACTCTTTGGTCTTCACTTTGTTTTTTACAAGTTTCATTCATAATCAAGGTTGAATCCTCCTTCTGATCTGAAGATAATTGTAGTAGGTATTGTTGTAGGATTGACTTTGGAAACATCTATGTGCATTTCTTCCAAAGTAACCTCTACTACCTCTACCTATGAGATTACCTCTTTGGTTTCTACCACCTCTCTCTCTTGAATTAAAGTTCTGAGTATATCCTCCATTATTATTATGCCCTCAATCCTGAGCTAAATGATTTGTCTTACCAAAAATCCAACAAGCTTTGGCTTCCTCTTTCTTGCCTCTACCTCTTCCTCTACCTTTTCCACCTCCTCTTCCTCTTAGGAAGTTGGCTTGGCTAGTTGTACCTTCTTCTTCATTTAATTATTGCTTGCCTTTGCTATTCTTCTTCTTGTCCTTTGAATACATTGCTTGACATGTACTCTTATCAACACCACCTTTGACATCCTGCTCAAAAGCTAGCATATATCCTAGAAATTGATTCAAGTCAGGAGTGAAATGATCTAGAGACAATTTAGTAGACAAAATGAATGGCTTCCATTTCTCATCTCCTCTCAATCCTATGAGGATTTTCCTTACCAATTTATCCTCTTCAATATCGTCATCAACTCCTCCTAATGCATCTGCAATGTCCTTCATCCTTGTAACATAATCAGAAATGGATTGAGAGTCTTTCTTTTTGAATGTAGTGAATTCTGCCCATAAGCATGCCTTTCAAGTCCTCTAATATGAGGTAGCAAGTGGTCATTTATTCCTATGTAGATAATGCTCCTTGTTTGAGCATCCTTCTTCATCCATATCTTCAAATTTAAGACTTCATCCCTAGTTGGAACACTAGGATCTATTAATTCTAGATTTTCTTCTGCTCTTGTGATATAACCTATCAAGTCTTTGCTCATGAGATGAGCTTCCATCCTCATTGATCAAGGAGCATAGTTTTCTCTACCCAATTTCTCTATCTGAAGAGAATCTCCCATCCTTTCTTCACCTGTGTATTAAATTCTTCAAGCTTTATAAGGAATAGATGTACCTTTCTTTAATGGAGTTCCTTTTAAATTTCTTGATAGCTTCAGACCTCCCTCTATAGCTTTCAACTTTTGAGTTTTCGATCTGCACAATAGTGTTAGAGATGACTTAGGTCCAAATTTTCCTCCAAGTATCACTTTTGAGCCAACAAGTTTAGAAGTCATAGAGAGAGAATAGAATCAAGGCATTTTCTTACACTAAACAAAATGTAGATCCCTAAACGAGGTACTTAAAGTGTGATTGATGAAAATTTCAAAGAAACACTTCTCTTCTCTTATGCATGGTCTACATTTCTCTCATACAACATTTTGCTTAATTCTTTCATCTTCATGTTTGTTTTTAACCATAAAACATGATCTAGATAAGGTTTAGAGAGATAATATAAACCTTTTTGTCCCTAAATTTTTCCTACATGCACAAAATGGGCTAAATATTCATTGTAAACATTATCCCCACCTTGTAATTCAAAAGCTCAAAATAAATTATCTCACTATCGAAAGGCCTATTTCAATTCTCCCCCCCTGTTAAGAACTCTATCCTAAGAGTTGGAAATCAAGTTAATGTGCCAAAAAATCATCTAAGCTCACCCAAGTTGAATCTTCAACTAGACATGTGTTCTATTTCATCAACATCTCTACTATAGATTTACTTTTAAGAAATCTTTTCCTCTTATCTAATATTATTTTAGGCAGAAGCTCAAAAGAGCAATCAGATTTAAGGTTAAAGTTGTCCTACAAGACATGAGCAACATTAGTTACATATCTTTTAAGTAAGCTCACATGAATTATAGGATGCATATTTAAATGTTCACATAATTCCAACAAAAAAGGAAGAGTTCCAATCATTTTCAAAACTTTAAAAGGATGTGGGTATTATGGAGAAATTCCATCATCCTTTCCTGGTAATAAGTTAGACCAGTAAGCATTGAATTTAAGAAACACCATGTCATGTATTTGAAATTTACATAGTCCTTTCTTGAGATCATAGAATTTCTTTTGCCTTTTTTTAGTTTCGTTTATGTGTTGCTTAATTTTTCGAAGTGCTTCGTCCATCTTCTCAAGCAAGTCAAAAGATTGTAGAGGAGGTACTGGGATATCCGCTTTTAACAAAAGTAGAGATTAAAGATTAACACATCCAGTACGTCCCCTACTCAAGGGGGGTTCTCTTTAGGGAAGTATACCCTTTAACATTTCTGTGATCAGGTAGATAACAAGGATTGCACAGAGTGGTACATACTTCAGAAAATATGAACAACAATTGACCAAGGAAGACCATACACTTCTTGATTCGATTCAGATGATTACAAAATTTGTCAAGGAAATGCTCAAAAACTAATGCTCAGAGCTTCGTGGTACTCTATGCAGATAAATACAGATCAATACAAATGATGAAGGAATTGCTCAAGAGAATAGAGCTTAACACCAATAGGTCTCACAGAAAAGAAAGAAACTCCAAGACACTCTCTTACACTATAGTGCTCATAGCCCTCCACTGAGAAGCCTACCCTCTGTATCCACACTACAGAGTAGCTCCTACAATAGGCTTGAAACCACCAAGTGCAAGAGAGAACTTCTGCACGTATACACGCGTCAAAGTAACTCAAAAAAAATGTACCAAAAAGTGTGTACCGTGTACTTGTATGTATGTCCCCCCAGTGTACCCAAATGAGCACAAATCCCTTGATTTTATAGGCCCCAATAGGCCAAGAGAGCCTTGCCGAATCTTCACGTCCACTGATCACGCGTTGGTTGATTACCCAAAATTAGGGGGTAGGTCAAATATTCTACTTGATTTGAATTGGGTTCACAAAAATAGGTAGTCGCCGTGAATGGTTGCTAGCAATTCCACTTTCACTTTTAACAATTACCTTTTTATCTTTTCACTTGCCATTTGAGCCCCTTTAATTATGCAGTTTGGGAGATTGGGATGACAGGTGAGGTAGCATCACTACTAGTAAGCCCATGTACTTCTTCATTTACCATAGTCTCCTGCAGCATGGTGGAAGTTCACGCCCTTGGCCTTTCCAGTCAACTTCTCCTACTATATCACTAACATGTCTTCATTATTGTGACGGGCAGAAGATCATCCTTCTGGAAGATGCCAACAAGAGTTCTGTCACTCCACACAAGGAGGTTCACCCGATCCTCCGTGGAACCTTCGATTGGCCTTTCTGAATCCCGAATCAACTCAATCCGTGTGTATACTGACCATCCAGTCATGTAAATCAAATGCTTGGCCTCAATAATTGCTTTATTGATATCCTCCCATCATCTCTGCTACTGACTGTCTACCATCACCAAGATATACGTGAAGGTGTGGGTGTGTGTGTATGGGTGTGTGTGTATGTGGGTGTGTGTGTATGTGTGAGGGTGTGTGTGGAAGTATATGTGTGAGAGTGCATGTGTGTGTATATGGGTGTGTGAGTGAGCCGATGTGTGAGTGTTTTTAAGGGTGTGTGGAAGGGTGTGTGTGTGAGTATGTGTGAGTTGTGTGTGTGTTTTGAGGGTGTGTGTGGAAGTGTGTGTGTGAGTGTTTGTGTGTGTGAGTGTGTGCATGTATGGGGGTGTGAGTGTGCATGTGTGTGGGTGTGAGTGTGCATGTATGCATGTGTGTGGATGTGAGTGAGCATGCATGTGGGTGTGAAGGTGCTTGCATGTGTTTGTGTATGGATGTGTGTGTGTACGCATGGGGGTATGTGTGAAATTATGGGGGTGTGTGATTGTGTAGGTTTGTGTGTGCTTGTGCATGAGTGGGGCGTGTGTAGGGATGTGTGTGTGAGAGTGTATTTGTGTGAGGTTATGCATGTGTTTGTGACTATGTGTGTGTGCGTGCATGTGCTTGTATAAGGGTGTATGTGTGTATGTGGGTGAGTGATAGTGTGGTCATGCATGTGTGTATGTGTGGGTGTGGGTGTGGCAGGGGGTGGAGGAGGGTGGGGACGCGTGGGGGAAGTGGTGGAGGAGGGCGGAGGGGTGTGTGGGGTGTGGGGTGGATGAGGGGGAGGAGGCGGACTAGGAAGGGCGGAGTGGGAGGGCGGAGGGGCGGAGGGCGGAGGATGGGCGGAGGGGCGGAGGGCGGAGGATGGGCGGAGGGCGGAGTGGAGGGGAGGCGGGTTGCGGGGGTCTAGGCGGAGGCGGGGGCGGAGTGGAGGGGAGGCGGGCTGCGGTGTCGGGGCGTGAGAGATGCTCGGATGGTGGATCAAGTCATCCGCCTAAATCGTTCGGCACACGCGGGGTGTCTGTAGCAAACTCAGGTAGAGTGAAAGACTCAGACAGCCCAAGCAAATGGAGACTCCAGGAAATATTTAATAGTTCAATACACTTATATCAAAGAGACGACATAAGTGATCGTGAAATAAGTTTAATATATCATTCACATCATGCAGATAGAAAAGTGGTGTGGGGGAGCTCTATTCAACTCAAAGCAATATGACTTTGTTTATATGTGAGCACTATTTGATTGGAGCAAACTCAAGTCATTGAAAGATGAAACCATCAACTTCAAATTCGCTAAACTCTGTAGCTTATGAAAAGAGACTTAGTACAAACTCAAGTCATTAAAAGATGAAACCATCAACTTCAAATTCGCTAAACTCTGTAGCTTACGAAAAGAGACTTAGTACAAACTCAAGTCATTAAAAGATGAAACCATCAACTTGAAATTCGCTAAACTCTGTAGCTTACGAAAAGAGACTTAGTACAAACTCAAGTCATTAAAAGATGAAACCATCAACTTCAAATTCGCTAAACTCTGTAGCTTACGAAAAGAGACTTAGTAATAGGGATGGCACCGTAGAGATTATATCAATGTATAACCAAATAGATTATATCAACCAACAATTTTAAGACAAAATTTCAGTTTATCATGATATATTGATTATGCATGCAATGCAATTGAAGTATGGAGCTAGGTTTAATGAACTCGAAACCTATGACTTTATGTTCTACTCTCAAAAGAAAAGCTATCATGAAAATTGTTCACACTACTTGAATTGGTCGATTAGTTTCTCTAGCTTGTTTCTTGGTAATCATAAATCATGGTCTTATGCATCTTTTAAGCAACATGCATGATAAGAAATTATGTGATTACTTTGAAAACAATCAGATAATTATCATAAGACAATCTCAATGTATAAAGTCAAGTCGATGATCTTGCTTGTTGTGTTACAGGAAGTAAGAGTTATGTTTAATAATTCCTAGCACTTTGTGAATTACTTGGCAGTAGTTATTTTATACTTTTACGAAGAACAATAAACAGATAACATTCAAACCATATCATTGAATTGAAGATACCATAGTGATTCAAGAATATTAGTATCAATTTATTTCATGGCCCAATGACTATCTTCAAAATAATCAAATAAAATAAATTTTCGTCTCTTATTTCAGAACATCAGATAGGATTTATCTGCTGCATTACGTAGAGTTTCAAGTCAATAATAACGGCAGACATAAAAAACTCTAAACAGAGCTAGGCACTAATGAGATTTCAGGGTTCAGATTCATCAATTCAAAGCAATCTTCTGCTAACAAAGGTGTGTCCTCTGATTTTTCAATTTTAAAAGTCAAATTATGGTATATGCAGACGCATGATCCTATTATTTATATCTTTTCTACATGAAATTAATTCGCAAAACTTCGCACAGACAAAACCTATAATGACTTGCATTTATCCTGGTAAGACATCATCCCATAGTTGTATACTAGATTAAACAAAGAAAGAGAGATCTTCAATCACCATTGACTTTCAAAAGCGAAGATGATTATACAGCATACAGAGTGTCAAAAGTAATAGGATTTGACATTTGATCATCTGTAATTTCACCAGGAGGATGCTTGATTTAATTAAAAATAGAGACAAGTATTTTTATCTGCAAATTCACAATAATACCTTGTTATCTCATGGTGTAGCTCGCCTGGTTTGAACAGTAATTTCGAATTGATTTATGAACGTCAGCGCCATCAGAGGAGCTTCCCAGAAGCATCAAATATTATAAAGAATATTTTCTCTCTGTAATAAGCAAAATATTTCGTCTGCCCCACTATTGATTCGAAAACTTTGCACAATTGCTATTTTCTAATGAAGAATAAAAAAAAACATTACAACTATTTTTGCTTCAATGCGTAAACAGATGAAAGCACATGTCTAATGTAGTTGGCAAAGATCTACCGCATCAATACCACCTTGCAAAAACTCATGTGCAGATATTGTAATTACTTTCATTAAAATTGAACGACATTGTAGTGTAATAGACAATTTTCAAGATTGATTCATTAAATTTAAATTGTTCAAAACAGTTAGGCAATGAACGAAGCAGCACGTTATAAGATTGTATAGATCATCCACCTCTTTTCATCTATCGGCCCACCTTTCATCCTAATGATGGACGAGAACTCTCTTGCGCGTCACCAGAAGCGAAGTAGGAACTTCAAATCATTTTGATACGTGAGTTGTTCTCCTCTCTTCTGTCTACAAGCATCCGCTTCTGTCGACTACCACCATGTTTCATCAGCGTCGCGCTTCGCCATCCAGCTTCTATCTATGCGCGCATACACCAATAGCATAGTTAAATCTGATCCAAATTATAACAGGTCAACATGGATTAGCCTCCCCACGGAGCAGATCAGAGGAGTCCTTTCGATTGACCTCCTTTCTCCTTCCTTGAACGACGGACTCTTCCACCATTAGCTTTCTGATGCGCCATTAGCTTCTCAGCATCCCTTGGGATCATCAAACGCGGTCAATATCCTGACAATTGACTGCAGCTGCCCTTTTCTTCTCGTATACGCGCCTTTTTCAGCAGCCCCCCCCAGATGCGTACCCCCGTCCATGAGCCCCCTCGACCTCCCGCTATCTGTTCCCGATCAGATTTCCCAACTGATCGATAGATGACAATCGATGCCCTCCTTCCTTTTTCCTTTCTTTTTTCGTTATCTCTCCTTTTTCCCAAAAAGAGCGTCCGTTGGCCTCGAAAAATAGCGCACGCCTTTGGTTTTGCATATTTATTTGCGCCTGTTGTGGGTTATACTTTGTAGTCTTTACAAGCAGTCATTATTTGCATCTACACCCATTCGGAAACGGACGCAATGATATGTGGAGGAGGCAGTAAAAGTGTTCTTGAGAAATGTACAGATTTCACAGACGGTAGCAAAAGCTCTTTGTTTCTTTGTAATCGGCTTCTGCCTAAAGGCATGTGCTCAAATATTTCTTCATGATTCGAGTGGGGAGAGAGAAATCTCTCCGACATTCACCCCCACCAAACCTGTGCATCCTTCGGATGCGCCAAATAACCTGAGAATAAACCTGTTTTCTGCTTCATGATAAAAGTCAATTTCATAGCATAATATGTGCATGGGTTTTAAAATCAAAGTGCCTTATGCACGGCTGCATAATTAGCCCTATTTATATGCACACTTTGAAAATGCATGAATAAAATTAATGGTGCAATCAATAAAGAAAAATAGCTTCTGATGACGAGGTTGGTGCACTCGCTCTCATACATAGCAATGTGATTATACATTCATCCTTACAGTCACTCGTATGTGCATGGGTATAGATCAGATCGTGCCGAGATGCATGGTCATGTAGTGTGACCCTAATACATGCATACTTTATGTGCATTTTCAAAATTATGGTTCATAAGAGGTAAGAGCTTTTGATGAAGAGGTTTTCTAACACCTATACTTAGAACTTTCTCACAGATTTCATAATGCATTTTACAATTTGATAATGGTGCAAATGAACGTGCATCTAAGGGAAAAACTCAATATGTGTTCATACATAATTTAATGCATACTTGAAATGCACGCTTAAATAAATGGTGCAAAACTGGAAGTAAAAGGTTTTCATATTCTACTCTTGAAGAAATCTTGGTTGTCCATAAATTCCCATTCTTCATCTTGAACCTGAAAAATATCTTGAAAACAAACTCGTGAAAAACATAAGTATTAGCATCTTTAAACCAAATATATCAATTCAAAACTTTTAGATAATCCATCTATAAAACCCCGAAGTAATATTAAGTCATATTTTGGAGCTTCCATCAATTCGTCCTTTCTTGCTTGATCTGCATTAAATCACTCAAAACATTGATTAGAAAAGCCATATTTGATTCATTAATGAAATTCATAATTTTTCTTTTATAAAGAAAGAAAGTAAAACAAAACCCATACCTTTTTGATGAGGAAGTAGGTTGTAACTCCCATATAAATACCTTTTTGATGAGGAAGTAGGTTGTAACTCCCATATAAATACCTTTTTCATGAGGAAGTAGGT
>CM035442.1:76185623-76285978 GCA_020310875.1 Ceratopteris richardii
TAGCAGAAGATTTACCTCCTCTGGATAGACACACCTTCTCAATATATTATCCTGACAGTATTTATATAAATTTCCATTTATAAGAGAATACGCTTTGGTTTTCAGTAGCAATCTTCTCTTTTCTACAGGTGTCAAGTGTTCTGGGATCTTTCCAGTAGTAAGAACATGGAGAATTTCATCATACCAACCAGTCCGAATTGCTACTAGAAAAAGATTGCTATCCACCAATTCATCATTAATACATGTTGCCTTTTCGCTCATTGCCGTCCTGGACACTTGATCTGCCATGTAGTGCTCTTTTCCTGGCTTAATATGAATATCAAAATTAAATTCTTGAAATAGGAGTAACCATCTCCAAATCCTTCCAGCTACTCTAGGCTTGTTTATCAAATACTTCAAGGGCTGATGATCAGAAATAACAATGAAATGTACACCAAGGAGATAATGTCGGAACTTCTGAAGAGCAAATACGATAGCCAAACCTTCTCTTTCCGTTGTACTGTAATTTCTTTCAGCTTGGTTGAGTAGTCTGCTTGCATAAGAGATAGGTCTATCCACTTTGTGAGATGATGGTTGAGCTAGAACTGCACCAACAGCATGAAGACTAGCATCTGTATGCACATGAAATTCCAATGACCAATTAGGAACACTTAAAAGTGGAGCAGTACATAGCCTCAACTTTAGTTCACAAAATGCTTTGTCGGCTTCAGCACTCCATGAGAAAGGGATCTTTTTACTGGTAAGCCTTGACAAGGGTTTAGCAATTTCTGAATACATCCTAATGAATCTTCTGTGATACCCTGCATGGCCCAAGAAACTTTGCACTTCCTTTGGGCTTTGTGGAATTGGCATGGAAAGAATAGCTGTAACCTTTGCAGGGTCAACAGTTATGCCTTCAGCAGATACTATGTGACCAAGAAGAGTGCCCTTAGTGACCAAAAAGTAACATTTATCAGGATTCAATTTCAAACCTGTTTTGAGACATTGCTCAAAAATTTCTTTTAGATTTTCGAAATGGTCATGGAAATCTTGAACTGCTGCCCTTCTATCTGTACCTGAAAATACTGAAAAGTCATCCATGAAAATGCGTAGAAAGGTTGTTAACCATTTGCCCAATATCAGATACATCGTTCTATTAAATGAAGCCGGTGCATTCTTCAAACCAAAAGCCATTCGAGTATAGACATAAGTGCCCCAAGGAGTGACAAAGGCTGTTTTGTCCCTATCATCAGGATGGATCACTATCTAATTGTAGCCACTAAAACCATCCAAGAAACTATACAAAGTGTGACCAGCTACCTCTTCAAGTACTTGCTCTGTGAAGGGCTGAGGAAATCCATCTTGAATAGTCACTTTGTTCAAAGCACGGAAATCAACACATACTCTTATTTTTCCACTATTTTTCTTGGGCACAATAACCATAGAAGAAAGCCATCTCGAATGTTCTACTGGCACAATTATACCTGCTTCCTCTAGTTTTGTAATCTCTGCTTTTACCGCCTCTGCATACTTTGGATTGAGTCGATATGGCCTACTTCTTACAGGTGCAGCTCCCTCAACCAAGGGTATCCGATGTAATCCAAGCTCTTCTGGTATTCCTGTTAGATCTTTGTAGGACCATGCAAAGGCACTTTTGTAAGTAAAAAGCAAAGAAGTTACCTTCTGTAGCAAAGGAGGATAATGCCACAACCAGGATGCAAAGTGAACTATTTGAGGGTTCTCTTCATTTCCTAAATTTACTTCTTGAACCAATGTTTCAGGAGTATTCTTGCTTGAGAAATCATCTCCACTATATGCAGGAGTGGATTTTAAGTTATATTCTACAACATGTTCTTCCATCCATCCTTGTGGTATATCTGCAAAAGGAAGATCTTCTCTGCTCTTTGGTTCATATTCTTCCCTCTCTGATACTTTTATATTGGTTGCATCTTCAAAGCTTGTAAGTTCCTTCCACTGTTCATTCTTCAACACCTTGTGGTCTTCATTGCTATTTCCTGAGTGGCAGCCCTGTACTACCATCAATAACTTTTCAATAATGCCAAGTGGCGCAACCCGATGTTGATCTGCTAATGTATCCGTGAATGGTGCCAACTTGGTGGGGCTCAATTTCAGCTTCTTCATTGTAAAATCTGGCATTAAATTGATGCCAGAGCCTCCATCTATGGTCACACCTCTGAGAGCTTCATCCTTTATACAAACAGATAATCTTGAGCTTTGGTAGTCTGCTAAGGGTGCAGGGGGAAAATCAACCATGAAACCATCTATACTAGGTGATTGGACCAAGTGAGCAGAGTGTATAATCTTTAATAAATCACTTCTTATTTGTGAATCCATCCTTATAAGTTCGTAGAGACTAATCTTGTGATGAATACCTTTCAAGATCTGTTCAATGTTTACCTCCTGAGTATTTTCTTGTAGACGTGTTGGTTGGCCCCTTAGAGAAGTAGTCATTTCTTCATAAGCTCCTTCAATTTCCACTTGGTCCTTCCATCCAGACTTCTTTTCTTCCTCTTTATCCTGAATTCCTTGTTGTTCCCCCCTAAGGTTTGCTGCTGCTTGCCTAGCTCTAGTCATCACGGGCATAGCAGAGGATGAAACAGCATAGGATTGAGTAGTCATACCTTCTACTGGTGGGGAGACTGCAATCATGTGAATTGGAGCAGGACGACCCCTTGGGCAATCTTTGGTATAATGATCCTTGGCCTCTAGACAATGCTGACAAGGAGGTGCATCTTCTGGGAGGGAACACCTATTTTGCATGTGGCCGTACTCACCACAACGATAGCACATCAAAGGTCTATTATATCTAGGCCTCGCAGGCCGATTCTCCTCTCTATTTGAAGTATTTGATGTACTAGCATAATATGAATCCAAATTTTGAGGGTTACCTCTCTGCTGTGTACCCTTGAGGTAGTAGCAATCTCTGGCTTCATGACCATCTTTCCCACAAAATTGACAGCTTACCTTAATAGGGCAATTAGCCTTGGAGTGTCCATTGTTGTTACAGATTGTACACCAAATTTGTCTCCTTATATCCTGAGTGGTCTTCAAATCTTCTAACTCTCGGCGAAGTTGAGCTACTTCATCATCAGTGCGACGCAGTGGTGGCAAGACCTTCTCTTCTTGTTGATTTTGTTGCATCTTTAATGCTTCCAATTCCCTCCTCAGTTGCTCAATAGGATCCATGTCTGCAGCGTACTTTGGTTGTGCATCCCCTTCGAAATGTTGCCTTGCTTCTTCAATGCGTGATGCCGCTGCAACAAAATCATTGAGGGTCGCATTCAATCTAAGAGATTCACGAAGCTTCTGCTGAGATGACCTGGGCAGAGCTTTCTTAATCCATTTTTTAACCAAAAAGTCACCTGGAGCATGTGGCAGACGTGCAACAAGTGCTTTTGGTCTAGTGTGAAGTTCATGAAAAGATTCACGTGGCCTTAGCTTCAAATTCTCTAGCTGATCTAAAGCTCTTTCCGAAGAATCACTTGGTCGGAATGTTTGTGAGAAAGCCGTCTTCAGAGCCTCCCAAGTAGTGAAATGGCCATCTGCATATTGACTAAACCATTTATCTGCAAGACCCTCCAATGTGGATGGAAAAAGTGCCAACATTGCATCTTCTCTATTCTGCAGACCACGTCCACGGCATAAAGAGATAAATCTCCTCACATGATCATCAGCATCTTCATATGCATGTCCCTTGAAGGTAGGGAACTTGATGTTTAATCTAGAGAGCAAATGAGAAAGATCCTCCATTTGGACTGGTGTCTCTTCTGACGTATCTGAGGAGAAGTCTAGAGTTCTCCTATACCCCTCTTTTGACAATGGTGTCGCACCCAAATCAATAGATAAATTTAGGGAGGACAGAGGGGAGGTAGACTTACTAGCCGTGGTTATTGCTAACTTGTTAAGGCTCCTTCGAACACGAAGAGATTCCTTATCTGCTCGTGTATGGGTCATGTACCTATTCGCAATTGCAATAGGGCAAAACACCTCTCACAGAAATGCAAAGGTCCCACCGGGCGTGCCAAACTGTAGAGGAGGTACTGGGATATCCGCTTTTAACAAAAGTAGAGATTAAAGATTAACACATCCAGTACGTCACCTACTCAAGGGGGGTTCTCTTTAGGGAAGTATACCCTTTAACATTTCTGTGATCAGGTAGATAACAAGGATTGCACAGAGTGGTACATACTTCAGAAAATATGAACAACAATTGACCAAGGAAGACCATACACTTCTTGATTTGATTCAGATGATTACAAAATTTGTCAAGGAAATGCTCAAAAACTAATGCTCAGAGCTTCGTGGTACTCTATGCAGATAAATACAGATCAATACAAATGATGAAGGAATTGCTCAAGAGAATAGAGCTTAACACCAATAGGTCTCACAGAAAAGAAAGAAACTCCAGGACACTCTCTTACACTATAGTGCTCATAGCCCTCCACTGAGAAGCCTACCCTCTGTATCCACACTACAGAGTAGCTCCTACAATAGGCTTGAAACCACCAAGTGCAAGAGAGAACTTCTGCACGTATACACGCGTCAAAGTAACTAAACAAAAAATGTACCAAAAAGTGTGTACCGTGTACTTGTATGTATGTCCCCCCAGTGTACCCAAATGAGCACAAATCCCTTGATTTTATAGGCCCCAATAGGCAAAGAGAGCCTTGCCGAATCTTCACGTCCACTGATCATGCGTTGGTTGATTACCCAAAATTGGGGGGTAGGTCAAATATTCTACTTGATTTGAATTGGGTTCACAAAAATAGGTAGTCGCCGTGAATGGTTGCTGGCAATTCCACTTTCACTTTTAACAATTACCTTTTTATCTTTTCACTTGCCATCTGAGCCCCTTTAATTATGCAGTTCGGGAGATTGGGATGACAGGTGAGGTAGCATCACTACTAGTAAGCCCATGTACTTCTTCATTTACCATAGTCTCCTGCAGCATGGTGGAAGTTCACGCCTTGGCCTTTCCAGTCAACTTCTCCTACTATATCACTAACATGTCTTCATTATTGTGACGGCCAGAAGATCATCCTTCTAGAAGATGCCAACAACAGTTCTGTCACTCCACACAAGGAGGTTCACCCGATCCTCCGTGGAACCTTCGATTGGCCTTTCTGAATCCCGAATCAACTCAATCCGTGTGTATACTAACCATCCAGTCATGTAAATCAAATGCTTGGCCTCAATAATTGCTTTATTGATATCCTCCCATCATCTCTGCTACTGACTGTCTACCATCACCAAGATATACGTGAAGGTGTGGGTGCGTGTGTGTATGGGTGTGTGTGTATGTGGGTGCGTGTGTATGTGTGAGGGTGTGTGTGGAAGTATATGTGTGAGAGTGCATGTGTGTGTATATGGGTGTGTGAGTGAGCCGATGTGTGAGTGTTTTTGAGGGTGTGTGGAAGGGTGTGTGTGTGTGTGAGTATGTGTGAGTTGTGTGTGTGTTTTGAGGGTGTGCGTGGAAGTGTGTGTGTGAGTGTTTGTGTGTGTGAGTGTTTGTGTGTGTGAGTGTGTGCATGTATGGGGGTGTGAGTGTGCATGTGTGTGGGTGTGAGTGTGCATGTATGCATGTGTGTGGATGTGAGTGAGCATGCGTGTGGGTGTGAAGGTGCTTGCATGTGTTTGTGTATGGATGTGTGTGTGTATGCATGGGGGTATGTGTGAAATTATGGGGGTGTCTGATTGTGTAGGTGTGTGTGTGCTTGTGCATGAGTGGGGTGTGTGTAGGGATGTGTGTGTGAGAGTGTATTTGTGTGAGGTTATGCATGTGTTTGTGATTATGTGTGTGTGCGTGCATGTGCTTGTATAAGGGTGTATGTGTGTATGTGGGTGAGTGATAGTGTGGTCATGCATGTGTGTATGTGTGGGTGTGGGTGTGGCAGGGGGTGGAGGAGGGTGGGGACGCGTGGGGGAAGTGGTGGAGGAGGGCGGAGGGGTGTGTGAGGTGTGGGGTGGATGAGGGGGAGGAGGCAGACTAGGAAGGGCGGAGTGGGAGGGTGGAGGGGCGGAGGATGGGCGGAGGGGCGGAGGGCGGAGTGGAGGGGAGGCGGGCTGCGGGGGTCTAGGCGGAGGCGGGCTGCGGGGGTCTAGGCGGAGGCGGGGGCGGCAGATGGGCGGAGGGGCGGAGGACGGAGGATGGGCGGAGGGGCGGAGGGCGGAGTGGAGGGGAGGCGGGCTGCGGGGGTCTAGGCGGAGGCGGGTGCGGGAGATGGGTGGAGCAGCGGAGGGCGGAGGATGGGCAGAGGGGCGGAGGGCGGAAGATGGGCGGAGGGGTGGAGGGCGGAGTGGAGGGGAGGCGGGCTGCGGGGGTCTAGGCGGAGGCGAGGGCGGGGGATGGGCGGAGGGGCGGAGGGCGGAGGATGGGCGGAGGGCGGAGTGGAGGGGAGGCGGGCTGCGGGGGTCTAGGCGGAGGCGGGGGCGGGGGAGGAAGGCGGAGGGCGGGGCGGAGAGAGAGAGGGATGGCAGAGAGAGAGGGATAGCGGGGAGGGAGAGAGAGAGAGAGGGAGAGAGAGAGAGAGAGAGAGAGAGAGAGAGAGAGAGAGAGAGAGAGAGAGAGAGAGAGAGAGAGAGAGAGAGAGAGAGAGAGAGAGAGAGAGAGAGAGAGAGAGAGAGAGAGAGAGAGGGGTTCACACACGGGGCGAAGAGAGAGAGAGAGAGAGAGAGAGAGAGAGAGAGAGAGAGAGAGAGAGAGAGAGAGAGAGAGAGAGAGAGAGAGAGAGAGAAAGGGACGGGGGAAAAGACAGAGAGAGAGAGAGAGAGAGAGAGAGAGAGAGAGAGAGAGAGAGAGAGAGAGAGAGAGAGAGAGAGAGAGAGAGAGAGAGAGAGAGAGAGAGGGGTTCACACGCGGGGCGAAGAGAGAGAGAGAGAGAGAGAGAGAGAGAGAGAAAAAGGGACGGGGGAAAAGAGAGAGAGAGAGAGAGAGAGAGAGAGAGAGAGAGAGAGAGAGAGAGAGAGAGAGAGAGAGAGAGAGAGAAAGGGACGGGGGAAAAGAGAGAGAGAGAGAGAGAGAGAGAGAGAGAGAGAGAGAGAGAGAGAGAGAGAGAGAGAAGAGAGAAGGGGGGTAGGTTGAAAGAGAGAGGGAAATAGAGAGAGAGTGAGAGAAGAAAGAGAGGGAGAGGAAGAGAGAGAGGGAGGGAGAGAGAAAGAGAGGGAGAAAGAGAGAGATAGGCCGAAAGAGAGAGGGAAATAGAGAGAGAGTGAGAGAAGAAAGAGAGAGAGAGAGGGACCGAGAGAGAGAGGGAAAGATAGTGAGAGGGGGAGAGAAAGAGAGAGAGAGAGAGAGAAAGAGAGAGAAAGAGAGAGAGAGTGAGAAAAAGAGAGAGAGAAAGGTGAAAGAGAGAAGGGGATAGAGAGATAGGTATCAAAACAAAAGAAAAGATGAAAGCAACGACTGCTCAGAACTCAATTATGTCCATGTAATGGAAAGGAGCACTTGAACACTTCCTGAAGCTGCAGCCCACGGCATTTTCCTCTCAATCTGGGCAACCGATGTTACGACAGTGATGAAGCTGTTTTATCTGAGAAATCAAGAAGCTCTGTCCTCTGACACATGACACAAACAGAGAGAGGAGAAAAGAAGGAGTACTACAAAGATACTTCTACTTTATTTGGAAAACCAAAAAACAAAAGTGGAGTCAAACAATCACAACCATACATAGCCTTAAAGGGAGTCAGTTTTACAGATGCATGCCATGCACTATTTTATGCAAACTTGAATAGTGGGAAATATTCACTCCAATTATCCAAGTTTTCATTTACATACATATGCAACATATCTTCAAGCACCACATCAAACCTCTCAATTTCCCTATTAGTTTGTGAATGGAAAGGTATACTCATACAAAATTGAGTTCCAATCAAATCAAATGTTGCTCTTCAAAAGTTTGATGTGAATATAGAGTCTCTATTAGAAGGCATTCATTGCAATCATAAAATTTATTTTACAAATGGTCTTTCATAATTCAAGGTTGTATCAATCTTTTTCATAAGAAAGAAATATGCCATCTTGGTAAGTCGATCAATTACCACAAATATGATATCATGTTTACTTTTGGTCGTAGGTAATTTAGTATTAAGTCCATAGAGACAGGCTTCCGCTTCTAGTTTGGAACATCCAAAGGTTGTAGCACTCAAGGCATTCTCTTAAACTCAAATTCCACCAATTTGCACTTTAAACATTTAGTAACATATTTTTTAATATCCCACTTCATACATGGCCATAAGTTCCAATGGTTTGTTGTAACATAGATCCTTCAATAACCTGTATGTGCAAAAAAAAGGTGCATCATGACAATCATGCAATGTTTGGAATTTCAATGGAGACTAAGAAGATATGCATAATCAATTATTACAATACGAATATCCATTATGCAAATGAAACTTGTCTTGATACATTGATCCTCTATTTGCATGCAAAAAATTCAAGATAGATGCATAAAAAGCCTGATGTTTCAGGTCTTCTTCCATTTGATTAACAAAAGCAAAATTTATTACAGTGAGGAGATTACAGAAAGGTCTCTAACTCAATGCATCAGTAACCTTATTTTCCTCAACAGCCAAATTTTAATGTCAAAATAATACTCGCTTAATAATGCAATCCAATACTTTTTCCTATTGTAATGAAGTGGTTGTGTAAAAGTGTAATTCTGACTCTCATTCCATATTTTAAATTCAAACCTAACCCCTAATAGTAGATGTCTCCACTCTTTAAGGGCATGCACAACAACAAACATTTCTAGATCATGAGTAGGATAATTAAGTTCATGTTTTCTTAATTTTTGGATTCGTATTCAAGCACCCTACCATCATGTGAAAGAACACATCCTATCTGAATACCACTTGCATCACATGAAACCACAAAAGGCTTTCTCATTTCTCCAATTTTCAAAACACAATTTTCAATGACTTCTTGATTCAATGATTCAAATGATTTTTGTAGGACACTCCACAAAAATATTGCATTCTTTTTAGTCAAATTTATGAGGGGATTAGCTATCTTGGAGAAATCCTTAATATGTGCTCTTTCTTATTGTGCCAATTCTAAAAAAGTTCTAAAATCCCTTATAGTTTAAGGAACAGGCCAATAACCTATTTTTTTCACTTTATCCTAGTTTATACAAATTCCCTCTTTAGATATCAACGCTCCCTAGATACACAAGTTTATCCCTAAAAAAGTAAGATTTTCTCTTCTTTCCATAAAATTTATGTTCTCTAAGAGTTTTCAAAGTCTTCTTGAGATGTAGAGCATGCTTATGATCATCTTTAGAGTATACAAATATATCATCAAGACATATTAAGATGAGTTCCTCTAGGAAATCATGAAGGACGTCTTTATTAAGCACACAAATGTGGCAAGAGAATTTGTCAAAAGGTAATACCGTAAACTCGTAGTGGCCATACCATGTTCGAAAATCTATCTTGGGTATATCTTCTGTTTTGTTCCTAATTTGGTGATATCTCATTCTGAATTCAATCCTAGTGAATAAAATGGCTCCATTGAAGTGACCTAATAAGTCATCTATGTTAGGGAGTGAAAGCTTCTTTTTAATTGTTCTTTTATGCAAACCCCTATAGTCAATACATAATCTATAAGAGCGATCTTTCTTCTTCTCAAATAAAACAAATGCACCGCAAGGTGAAGCACTTGGTCTTATCAAGACTTTCTTCAAAACATCGTCTAGCTAAATCTTAAGAAGCTTTAATTCATTTATGTTAAATGTATCGAGGGCTCTACAACATGGTTCACTCCTTGGATAGAAGTCAATGGCATTGTCAATCTCCCTAGGTGGAGCTATACTAGGCGAGTCTTTTGGAAATACATCTGCATACTCTTTCAAATGATTTTCCATATAATTTGGAATATTTTCATCATTGTCTTCCTCATGCAAATTTTCTACATAAACAAAAAATGTCCTACAGCCATCATGTATACCTCTAACTATGTGCATAACAAAAATCAGAATAGGCTTAGGATTATGAGCATCACCTAATATGTGGATAGATTCATGATCTAGCCTTTAAGTGATTTTTCTTTGTTTTCAATCGATTGTTTCAAGATTTTCAACTAAGCAGTCCATGCCTATAATTGGATCACCATATTTCATTTCAATCACATCAAAACTCCCAAAAAAGTACCATAAAAGAAAAATAAATGCAACATTTTCAATGTATCCGTTCCTATAGTGTATTTGTCTATTCGTCATCTCTATAAGTCTTGTTATCTACATATTTAGGAGGATCCCTAAATTTTCTACCAATTCAAAACATAGAAAAGCATGCTTAATACATGAATCAATCAGAAATATGATTCTAGTCATATAAATCTTACCCAAAATCATAATTAGACAAGCCCTTGGGAAAGAAATAGCTACCATGCAACATAAAGTAGAGTTAGGAACCTTACCTCTATCATTTATTGTCTGAATTGGCTTTCATATGTTTGATGCCCTTGCTCCCCGCAACAGAAACATAACTTGAGTTTTTTTTTCCTTGCAATAGAATGAGAGTCTTGATTCCAATGGAAAGTTTGACACCTCCTTTGCTTTTTTAGCTGAAGAGGATTCTTACCTTGACTACTAGAAGATGAAGTCTTATTTGAACTGTTCATGTTTGTGGCAGGAGGTCTCGATTACCTATGTATTGTTGTAATGAATGTGGTTCTAGCCTTCTTCCGCAAATTTTACTTATCCATCTTCAAAAAGTTTTTGACCATCACAACAACATCCAAAAAATCAATACATTCAGCCACCTTTAGTTGATAGCAAAGCTCCTCACATAGCCCTTCGATAAGCTTACTCTTCAAGCATCACAACTAAGCTCCAATGCATATTTGTGAGCATGTAGGAACTTTTCTTTGTACTCATCAAGAGATAAGCTATGCTTGTCACTTATCATGTTTTGGAAAGGATTGAAACTCCATCTTCTTCTCCATATGATTGGAGAACAATAACACTTGTCTTTTTTCTCTCTAAATTCCTTCCATAAAATTGGACCAAAATGCATTCAAGTCTGCATATACGACTTCCATCATAGCTTTGTGATGCCACACAGCTGTAGGATCCCAACCTTTTCCTTGGACTCCTCACAGAAGTTTTGGAGATTAAAAGAATCTTCTAGCCCTTAAATCTATGCAGCCAAATCTTTGTCGCTCTTCTTGCAACCATAATTATTCAATTTTTCCTTCTTGAATACTTGGATGAGGGAAAACCCACCTGCCTATCTTCATACTTTCATTTTTTCTTACTCCATACATGCTAGATCATCCCACACCTTCATCTTCTTCATCATTCAGCTCCACGAACAAATTTGTTACACTTTCTAGTTTCTTTTTGCCTCCTTCATTGCATAATTTTGCATGAAGTTTCTCAATAAGGTCCTCCTTCTAATGGATCTTCTGTGTCAAACCTTCCATCATTCTTGAGGATTGAATCTAGTCTGATAAGGCTTATTGTGTCTCCTCAATTACAAGATATCCTCAATCAAAAGTTTTTGATCACTCAAAAATAGGGGAAGGAGAGAAAAAACACAAAATTTGCACATGCTAAGAGAAAATTTGATGCAAAAGAGTAAATAAGATATGATTTAGAGAAAGAAACGTTTTGGTATTATAGATTTGAATGAATCAATACAATAGCTTTGGAGAATATCTTCTTGACAAAGCCTCTACCACCAGACCACCTATGAGCTATCACAATCTCATTCACACTCGCACTCTCAATCACACGCTCACTCTCACTCTCACTCTCAATCTCAATTACAAGAAAATTTTATGATTTTCTACTTCCTCTCTCTTGATGTAGCAAATCTCCTTCAAAACAAAAACCGTATCCTCCCAAAAGAAGTTCATGATCCGCCAAACATAGCAAAAGTTGACTCTCCCCATGTTACATTCAAATCTTTCACAAAAGCGTCTGCTTTTAGTAGTCAAGTTCTTTTTTTAAAGATATGTGTCTAGAAAGAGAAGAAAAACAAATAAATTACATATTCAAAGACATTCATAATTGTGCATGACAATATGTATGCTTCAAAATCACGGATTTGAATAAAATCACTTTTGAGCCCTAGAAGTTTAGAAATTATAAAGAGAGAATATAATCAAGGCATTTTTGTATATTGAACTAAATGTAGATCCCCAAAAGAGGTACTTAAAATGTTATTGACAAAAAATTAAGAGACACTTTTATTCTCTTATGCATGCTCTACCTTTGTATCATACAACATTTCTCTTAATTCTTTCATCTTTGCATTCTATTTTCAACTAGAAAACATGATGCAAATACGGTTTAGAGAGAGAATCTAAAACCTATCATCCCTAAATTTTTCCTACATGCATAAATGACCTAATTATTCATTCTAAACATCATCCCCATAATGTATTTAGGAAAGTCCGAAATGCATTATTTCACTATCGAAAGGCCTATTAGAGGGTTCTTCAGCAACCTTGCTCCTGTAAGCATAGTGCCTAACCATAAATGAGTCATAAGTAAGTCTTCCAACTTGGTACCTTACCCTATCTGACCTCCTTATCACTTTTTTTTTTGAGCTCTTCTTTTTCTTTCCATGATGGTATGCATTGAGATCAATCCATAACTCTGCATTCTCTTCTATTTCTATGATTTTTTCGTTTCCCTTACTCCTTGCATCAGTTATTTTTCTTGATGTAGGACTTTCTTTTTCCCATGATGGTTGAATACTCGAATCCTTTAGTCTAGTAAACACCATGCTTTTACATCACTTATGTTTATGATATCTAGAGGAGTATCATCACCAGTTTTCACATGCCCTTTGGTTTATGTCACAACATGTTTGAGAATAACTCCTTGTTGTAGCTCGTGTGGTTTTTGCATCCACTATCAATGTACGATGTATTTGATCCTTGTGTATTATGGTCACACATTTGGATCATAGCTATAATACTATGATTGCAAGAGCCTAAGAATTATGAACACCACATGCTAGAGAGATGACTCTCCTCCCAACCTTAGGCCTATATATATAGCTTCTCGAATCAACGAGGACCACAAAGGTAACTAAAGTCCACAAGTGCATGTGCAATCTCCTCCACTCCTTTCATATCTTCCATTAGGGTCTACTAATGGCTGGAGTGATCTCAACCACTGCTTTAGTACCTTCCACTAGATTCCACTAGTGGTTGGTGTACTCATCTCTTGAGTTAAGTCTCTCTAGACTCAAGTTAACTCACCTTAACTTGAGTTAGAAGGCTCTAGAGCTCCTTGGGAAATACTATCTCCCCATGCTCCCCATGGGGAATGAACCCAAGACCTCCTCCTTCACAACCATGAGACTTACCCACTAGGCTAAGTGGATCACTTGTTTGAGAGAGCACATGAACTTATGCTTAAGTCTAATCTTGAGATCTTTGGCCATACACACGAGTGACCAAACGGTGTCTGATTTCATATCTGTTTGAACCGATCGGACCCTTAGATCATCACTCACACTATTACACTCTTTGTCATTTGAACTGTATTGTCCTTTGTAGGTTGAATTTGTAGTCTCCCTTTGATAGTGATGTCATGCCCATACTTTCCAGGAATGAATCATCCTTCTGCATTGTTGTTATCTCTATATAGGTTGAGTCTTCCTCATCTAATTTTGAACTTGTCTCTTCCTCTTTATGAAGATTATTTTGTTCCTTTCTCTTGATCGGGATCACCATTTGATCGTCTTTGTTTCCTTCATATTCCTTCACCTTGGTTCCTTCCTCTAGTTTTTCCTTTATCTCAATATAATGCTCGGTATTTAATTTCTTCTTCCTTTGAGCCACCTGTATTAATTTTGGAGTAACCATCTAGGCAAATATTTGCCCAAAGTTGGAAAGTTTATCTCTGACATATGCAAATGTTGTAAAGGCCTTCCACTTCTCATTATCCCTAACCCCTTTGAAGGTTTATGCAACTAGATCATCATCATCTATGTGGAAATCTGTCGAACCCAAAGTGACACTAATACTTTTTATTTTCAAAAGGTAATCTATATTACTATTGGGTGTTTTGCTCAAGTTGTTGAATTCATTCTTCACTTGGATCTTCTAGGCATTGGTTGAAGTAAAGTAGAGTCTTTCTTGGGTTTCCCATACCTTTGTGCAAGTTTCGAGATCTTGTATATGCCCTATCCAAGCATTGATATTGTGCTGAGATACTATGAAGAGGAATCTCTTATCTCTCTCATTCCACTCTCCAAAGTTCCTCAATTGATCAAGGGTTGGATTGTCTCCTAATCTAGCTCTAGCATATTTGCCACTAATAAGACCCCATAATCCTTTTCCCTTGAAGTAAAGTAAAGTCTTTCTAGGGTTTCCCATACCTTTATGCAAGTGTCATGATCTTGTATATGCACTATCATGGCATTGCTAATGTGTTGACATAATATGAAGATGAATCTCTTATCTCTCTCATTACACTATCTAAAGATCCTAAATTGATCAGGTGTTGGATTGTGTCATAATCTAGGTCTATCATGTGTGCCACTATTGACAACCCTAATCCTTTCTCCATGAGAAAGCTAGATATTCTAAATCTCCATGGATAACAATTTATCTTATCAAAAATCTTAACTTGAGTGCTATAATCTAAAATGTTATACTCTAATGCACTCTCCTAGATACCTTTGAATCAAGATAAGTGAGAAATAGCAATTGATTTTACCTATGAACTTCACAACTACCAGATAAATGAGGTTGATACCCTTCTTCTTTACTAGCAGACCCCCTTTGCTTGGTTGTGTGTCTTTTAACTTGGCAACTCTCATTCCCTAAAGTTCCATCAATGTCTTCTTTTGGTTCTCCTAGAATGCATTTGCATGTCAAAATGATATGATAACACTGATGGGAGAAGATTAACCTTCCGTATGTGGCCTTGAAGCGTAGGTCCTTTCACAAGGACTCATAAAAGCACTATTTAGACAAATTATTAGTTCTATACACTCTTAAAAACGTAACTCAAGATATTTTTTTGCACATGAGCTATACTTATTGGATCTGCTAATGCAACTTATATCACTCAAAATGCTCACCCCTACAACAAGTTATTGCCTTCTCTAGGCACACACACAGACAAATCCTCACTTTTGAAATTATTGCTCTTAAAGTATGCAGAGATTGAAAACAAGCTCTAAACGAAATATAGAATATGAAAATAGATTTCTAACAAAGTAGACATAAGAGGAAATGATTATGATTTGATAAGGAAACGTTCCTTTAAACTCAAAGTTGTCAAGCTTATATACATTGAAATTTGTGAGCTAGATATGGCTACAGAAAGTAACTAGAATCACTGAAGAAGGCATGTGCCTTGGTAAGAAAGGGATCTAATAGCTTATTGAAAATCTCATTGAGCTTACACACGTGGTATTACCATTCGAAAGTACAATGTGTCTTAATATATAATTGAAAAGATTCCCTATATGTGAGGAATCCCTTCTTCTAGATTATAGGCTTAATCACACTTAAGTGTGATAGATGAATTATGGTTGGTGTCAGGCATTTTTAAATTCAATGTTTCACTAAGTTCCTTGTGTTTGATATCTTGCCCATTGTTGCTCCAAGTGGATCCCCTCCAATGTTCTAATAATGCACAAAGATTGAAGCTTAATTTCACCAACTCATTATCAAATGAAAATGCTAAAGCATCTTTCTTCTTCTTTGTGTTTTGATTATAAAAATTCACTTTGACACATCTGATTATGATGATGTTTCGTTTTTTCTAACAAAAACAAAAAACATTCATTTAAATTTGGAACCAAAATATTACATGAAACTCGTATACATATGCATAAATTAAACATGAGCTTTTGGGGATTAATTGGTATTTTGAGAATATTTTATTTCATTGAAGTATGATAGTTCAGAGGTACTATTTTGGATTCACTAGAATTATCGACATTTACTCATTGATTCACATTTTAATGCTTAAAAATTGATATCATTCATTAAACGAATTAATCCAACTTTAGTACATATTTCTAGAAAATTTTATACTATTTCACATATGCTTTCAAGAGTCAAATATGATGATGAAATTGAAAATACAACAACAAATAAAAAGCTCATAGATGTTGATCCATGTGTATTTGCATATGAATAACTTAAATAAGATAAATATGATGGATAGTGAGAAAAAGTGAAATATATAAGTGCATTTCAGGTATCCCTAAGTTGGTAAACTAATACATCCTATACCATTACAAAAGAAAGTTATACCTTTGTCCTAGAAGATGGATATATTTATAGATATGCTAGACGGAAATATAACATGCCACAAAATTTAGTTTGGAAAAGAAATCTTCAATTTCAAATTATGAAAGTTTTGCATGATACATTATAGGCTCTCTATAAAGGGTTGTAGTAACATATGAAAAGATTAGAAAACATTATTGGTGGCAAGGGATGTATGTTCATGTAAGTGGCTAAATGATTATGTACTACATGTAAAATAGTTTAACATCTTGAACATAGAGACACATTATCTCCTAATTATCCTCTTTTTATTTCTTATAAGTTGATAAACGACCTTGTGACTATGCTCAAAGAAAAAATAAAAAATGGGATATATTACTATTGCAAGAAAATATCTCCAAAAATTGTGTAAAAGGTCAAAGAGTGCAATCTTCAAGAACTTATTATGTTTCAAAAATATTACTTGAAGCTTTTATTTGTGAATTTGGGTACATAGAGATGGTAGTTATTGATAAACGAGAACTAAATCGAAGAGATTCTAAGGAATTGTTTGCATATCATCAGATTTGTGTTTTAGTCACAAGTGTAGATAACCCTAGGGCTAATTGAAAAATAAAAGGATTTCCTCCATCAATTGTGAAAAGGTCTCTGAATCTCGTAGTGGAAACATTCAATAAATTAATGGCCTAGGTTTTGACCTTTTGAATAAAGTACTCATAGAATAACTTGCAATAGGAACATGGGATATGTGCTTCTAGTTGAATTGGTATATAGTGAGAAACTAAAATATATTATCCATATTAATGTACCTAAATGGTATTCATTTCCTTGGAATGACAAAATGTTACATTGATGACTTTCTGTACATAATTTAAAAGAATGGGAAAAATAATAGAATATAGTTGTCTAAAATAAAAAAAAATCAAGACGGAATAAGAGAACGTACTTTACTAATTCACAGAGATTAAATCTAAAACTAATATAACGAGGTGATTGCGTTTTTATTTATGATATTCCTTTTGATACAGAATAGGACTGAAGAAGGCCTAGATGGTTTGTTCCTCATGTAGTTTTAAAAGTACATGAAAATAAAACATATGCTATGAGAGTTAGATGGGACTCCATTTAATAATTCAATTGGCGAAAAAATAGTTACGTTTTTCAAGATAAGGAATGAATAAGAATATTTGATGGATGAAGATATGATCGAAGATGAAACACCTTGATCATATGACTTCAATTTCCTTAGGTTTCTTTTTCTCTATTTATTTTTGTTGCATTTCATTTCCTACATTCAATTAGATTTGGAACAATGGTAAAATATGAATTTAAATGAGAAAGTGATAACGATAATCTAAGTAGGAATGCATCTACTTGATTGTTTTGTTTAAAATCTGTCTAAATGAAATCCAACGCATGGATTGCTCGAAATCATATGTTTCATATAAATACGATTATTTCTTTTCATGATAAGCATTTTTATAAAAAACTATAATTCTTGCTTTTTCATTCTTCTTAGATCCTCTCCTCACAATAGGGGTCGATCCTTTCCTCTAGAAAAAAAAAGTTGTCAAGATTGTGAAAATTTTTTAAAAAATATATACTTTCCTCCCCACCAAAGAAAATTTAGAAGAAAACTTATCAAGGAGCACATCAATGGTTCCTATTTGAAAAAAGGACCTTTAAAGTAACATATGAAGAATATGAAATATTTCTACTTAAGAGAAAAAAACATCAAATGATAAATATGAAAACATTAGATGTAAGCTTTAGATTACTTTCACTTGAGAAATCAAAATATAAAAAGAACGATATTGACCTATGTCTGAAACAAATTAGTTGTATTTGCAAGATTATATGTAAATGCGTTGGATGAAAATATTTATATAAAGTGATGAAGGATTTTCAAGGGATACAAACGAAAGATTGTTCGTTAAGGCTTATCAAAAATTGTAAGCTTTATTTTCAGCTTTCATTTCCAAGCATTTAATTGAACAAAATGCTTTATAATTTGAACTTAATTTGAAATTAAACTATAATAGAAATATCTTTGCAAACTCAAAACATTTTTTTAACTTTTGCGTACTTCGAGGATTAAAGAAAAAAATTCTTATTGTTTTGGGTTTTATTGATGTAAGATTGACCCATCACGAGGATGTGCATGTTTAGAAGGGGTGAATGTCAGAGAGGTTCTCTTCATTGCTGAACCTCTTCATTGCTTTGATAAGAGACATGATGACGGTTCTAAGTTTATTGAGTATAATCTTATAACATACTAATAAAGTGTTGATATTATAGCCAATATAATTTCAAAATTAGGGACTTGCTAACTCAAGAACGAGATGACGAGATTCACTAAGAGTTCATCTCGAAAAGTCACATTAGGAACATTTCGTTTAAAAATTTAAATATTTGAGGATATTTAGAGTTGAACGTGTAGACAAAACATTAGAAGGAAAGATAAGTTTTGTATGTTTCTATACATTAACATGTAAGGTTGGCATGTATGTGCTAATGTGTGCACTTTAAAAACTGTATGTATTTGAGCATATTCATGTCTTTATATGTATGCAGCCATGTGAACATATGAATGTATATGTGTTTTTCTAATATTTTTACGGATATGTATGATTTCTATATTCTCATGTGATCATAAGCTCTCTAAGTGTAAAACCATAAAAGGTGAATGAAGTAAATAGAATAACAAAAAGGTGAATAAAACTAAATATAATAAGAAAAAGTTAAGAATTTCGAAAGTAAGCTAACACAAAAATTTTATAAAAAGTAAGGTAACACGTAAATGAAAGTCTACGAAAATTAGAAGATATAACAAAATTCAAACCATCAAAAGGAAGGAAAGTGAAAATTATTCCAAACAATCGGAATGGAAAAAGAAAACAAGGAAAAAATGCGGAAAAAATGATGGACGAGAGTCAAAAAGTGGGAATTGAACGTTTTAATGGGTAGATCTAGCAGAAATCATGTGTACTGGTATGGTTGTCTATAATAGCACAATCATTTGGTCGACCTCCTGTTCTGATTGGAATTTTATCGATAGTTCATCCATTGCTTTATTTTTCTGGAACGTTGAGGAATAGAGGTATAGCACATGTCTATTAGAACCCAATTTCATTCATCTTAGAGTGTTAATGCAATTGCAAGGATCTTTGCCTTTGTAATGGGCTTTTTGATGGTGAAATAATTCATTTTGAACTTTTCGTTATATATTCCAGAGATAATGTTTATAATGAATAAGTATGCCATTTTATGGAGAGACAAAATTTAGGGATGATAAGTTTTATATTCTCTCTGTAAACCTTGTCTACATCAGGTTTGTTGGTTGAAAACTGAATGTAAAGATGAAAAACTATATTGAAATGTTGTATGAGAGAAAGGTAGAGCATGCATAAGAAAATAAAAGTGTCTATGAAGATTTTGTGTATCGTGTTTTAAATAGCATGTTTTGGGCTCTATATCTAGTCTATTGTAAGATATTTCCTTGAGTACACATTGTTTTCTATCTTTCCAATTGGTAGATATTTTAGAGATACCCCTGAATATGAAAATAACAAGATCTGTGAAGATGGCCAATGGTCGACTACACTATACAAAAGGATACATTAAAAATTTCCGTTTACTTTTTCTAATAGGTGCTTTTTTGGGAGTCTCCATGTCATTGAAATGAAACAAAGTGATACAATTATAGGCAAGGATAGGTTAGCTCAAAATTATGCAACAATGATGCAGACAAAGGATGATCACTTTAAGGCTAGATGATGAATTTATCCACATTCTAGGTGATGTCCGTAATCAAAAACCTATTCTCATTTTTGCTATGTAGATAATTAGAGGTATACATGATCCCTGTAGAACATTTGTAGTGTATGTGAACAATCTGCAAGAAAAAGATAATGATAAAAATCTTCGGACCTCTGTAGGAAACTTTGTGAAAGAATTTGTAGATGTATTTCTAGAGGACTTGTTTCATATACCTCCACCTACGGAGATTGAACAAACCATCCACTTGTATTTGGGGAGTGAACCATATTCTAGATCATAGGGTAGATCTAACATAGATGAATTCAAGGATCTTAAGATTCATTAGATGATTTTCTAAAGAAATGCTTAATAAGACCAAGTCTTTCACCTTGCAGAGCACGTGTTTTATTTCAAAAGTAGAAAGATGACTCTTATAGATTATGTATTGAGTGTACCGGGTTGAATAAAAGAAAAATAAACAATAAGAACCCAATCCCTCACAAAGATAACTTATTAGGTCAGTTAAGTGGAACAACTCTATTAACTAACATTTACCTAAGATCTAGTTATCACGAAATTAGGATCAAAACACAACACAAGTCGAAGAAATGTTTTTGAACATGTTATGGCCACTATGAGTTTATGGTTTTTCCTTTTGCATTAACAAATGTTATTGTCACATTCATGTGCTTGATGGACACTATTTTTCACAATTACATAGACGAATTCATCTTAATATTGCTTGATGATATATTTGTATACTCTAAAGATTATGATGAGCATGTTGTACATCTCAAGAAGACTTTGAAAACTCTTAAAGAATAAAAACTCTATGGAAAGAAACTTAATGTTTCTTTTATAAGAATAAACTTGTGTATCAAGGAAGATTCATTTCTAAAGAGGTAATTCATATAGACCAAGATAAAATGAAAACCCCAAGATAAAGGGAAATCAATAGTTGATTGGCTACTTCCTAAAATTGTAAGGGATGTTAGAAGCTTTTTAGGATTTGTGGAATATGAAAGAGAACATTTTAAGGATTTCTATAGGATAGCCAGTCCCCTCAAAGATTTGACTAAAAAGAATGCAAGATTTGTGTGGAGTCTGGCATGTCAAAAATCATATGAGAGATGAAGAATGAGAAGTTTTTAAAGTCATTAGACATTGTGAAAGTGAAGAAGATCTCTCTCATCATAAAAATGTAAAGTTTTCTCAGTAGAAGAAGAATTGTGCCCGATATTTTGTTCAGCACTCCTTCTGTGTTTAATCTTTTGTGAAATGCTTTTGTATACGTCTAAGTCTATAGTCGATTGATCTCTGTAAAATTTTCTAGATCCTTATTGTGATGAGCCTAAGATAATTGAAAGTAGGAGCGTTTACATGTGTAAATGTGAAGAAGTGAAGTTTGTAACAAGTGCAAAGTCGATGCTAATGTTTTGGTCAGTTCTCCTTCCACAATGCAACGTTTTGAGCAACCAAGCACTCACTCTTTAATTTGGAAGGGAACCTATCCATGGCTAAAAGAATTTAATAAACAAGTTATAATTTGAGAAAACTATGCACTAGAAGTTATAGGTGTCAAAATCGACTATAGAGAAGTATAGTTTAAGACATATGTGAATTGTTTGGAGTAAATCTTAAGATTTACTAAACCTTTTGACAAGTTTTAACTTGGACACTGTGCTTAAATATTAGGAGACATGTTATACAAAGTTTCATTAGAAACGTTACACATTTGGTCAGTCAATGAGTGAGTTATATGCAACAAATTTTTCTATGTGTAGATTTTGTTCATAGCTAGTTAAAAATTTTGATAATCTGGTATTGGTCCTCCAAATTGGTAGAGGTTTTGAGTTATTCTTTATATAAGGTGCTATAACATCAAGGATAGCTTGTTCTTTTGGAGGTTAACACTCTCCATCAGTGGTATCAGAGCAAGAATCATCAAAATAGAAGAAAGGAAGACACCGACGGCTTGGAAAAGTGTTTTTTTTAGGTACCTAAAAAAAAGTGGGCTTTTGTGTTTCATTGGAATCCATTATTTTGAATCATACATGTTGTCATGCATACTTATTTCCATTGATTTTATTCTATTTTTAGACATGTGTCACTAAAAAAAACACTTGAGTACTACAAATGCATGCTTTTTTTGTGAAAGTTTTGTATGCAATAATGGGAGAGCCAAGTTTTTCTATATTTGGTGGATCACACACTTTCTTGGGTATTATAAACTCGATTTTGAAGGAGATTTGCTATATCAAGAAAGAGGAAGCTAGAAATAAGAGAATTACCTGCTAAAGGGTTTGCTCAAACATAAGGAACTGAGTATGAAAGGACATTTAGCACTTTGGTTAAGATGCTACCATGAGAATCATCATTTCTATTGCACCAAGAAAGTATTGGAAGATGTACCAACTTGATGTGAATAATGCATTTGTGAATGGTGAGCTAGAGGAAGTTGTGTTCATGGATCGACCATAAGGTTTAAAGAAAAAGCAGAGAATGATTTTGTTTGCAAGTTAAAGAAAGAATTATCTATTCTCAAGAAATCCCCACGAGCATGGAATCAAAGGCTTCTTATGATCTATTGTATATAATCAAAACAAAGCAAATTCATCATTCCTCTAAAAGCCTAAAGCTGAAGCATCTATCTATTTATGTGTATGGGTAGATGTCTTAGTTATTACAAGTGATCATGAAGATAGTATCAAGGAGATCAAAGAGAGTCTTTGGAAGGACTTCAACATCTCAAACATTGGAGATCTAAGGTAATTTTTAGATATTTCAGATATATACAAGGACAATGGTACTTGGCTTATTCAAAGAAAATGCATCTTGGATGTATTGAAAAACAATGGACCCACAAGTTGCAAATTATTGAGAAATCCTATGGAGATAAACATATAATCCACCTCAATGAAAGGTGATGAGGTTAAGAACCCAGTCTTGTACACTTATAAAGTAGGATCATTGAATTATGCCACAACTACATAGTTTTTTCAATGAAATTATACCTGACAAAATCATAGTTATAAATATACATACATACTACTCTAAATATTTCACGTAAAGCCAATAACGCAACGCAATGATATGAATATTATAAAATAATTTATGATGGTAGTGGAAGTTTTCAAGCATGGAGACTCGAGATTTTGGTGTTGCTTTTATTGGAAAGGGAAACTAAAGAGTATACAGTGGCATAGTGTCAATGAAACTTTATTAATCCAAATGCAAAAGTAGGATTGAAAAAGCTGATATCGATTTGAGACATATATGGAAAATAAGGAAGTAGGATTGAAGAAGCTGACATTGGTTAGAAACAATGAATCGATGTGAGAGTAAAGAGTTGAAGATTAAAAAGTAAAGTTATAAACTTCTAAACTAATGAATAGATGCATATCTAAGAGAATTTAGAATATTAATGTTTTTACATCTTAAAACAAGAAGAGGGCTTAAATTAAATTAAAAGAAAAAAAAATCTATTACTGAGGCAAAATTGATCCTGATTCATCTGTAAAGAGCATGTGTTTTGAGCAGAGGCAAGTGTCAATCCTCTATCGAGCTCTCAAATATTAGGACGGGAAGTAATACAGAACTCCAAAGCACAATTTGAATGAAAATAGTCTATAGAAACGTGATAAGCACCCCCCCCCCTAAAGTTGTATCTCGGTTTTGCCAAACAAAGGAAGTTTTATGAAGGAAGGCATCCTTGTATCAAAGAATTGGTTCACCCCTTGGACAATGTTATGGCCAGATATCGATATAGGTCATGAAACTCTTGTGAGTGCCCCTAAATTTATGATTTATTTCACGTTTCTTATAAACCAACAAATAAAATTCTTCTATAGATATTCAAAGATACTAAGCCAAATTTTAATGATAGAGAAAATAATTCATCAACTTCCAACCGAATATAACCATACATGAGAGAAGAAGTGAGATACCATTATTAAATTCTTAAGCTAGTTGATAAACACTCTATCCCAAATAGTTAGAAGAGATTCTATACTATTGAAAGTTGTATCAAATTTATTCTTCCCACTTTTGAACTGGATTTTTGTTCAGGTAGGAAACAAATCAACGGATTTCCAGCGTAGCACTTGAACATGTTCTCATGTTCATAATATAAGTAAAAAGGAAGTGGCTAGGTGCGTCACAAAGGACCAAAGTATTCTTGTAACTGAAGCCAAGAGTCTGCCATTATATTTTTATGCATGTTCCTCGAACATGGTTTTACTAGAGGGCTATGTTATCCAGACATTTTTCTGTATGGTAAAATTAATCAATTTTTTTGAGCATTTTTCTAATTATCGAGAAACCATTTGGTGATTAGAATGATTAAAATTAGAAGAAAATTATTGGTATTCAGTTTCTCTTCATACTTAGGAGAAACAATTACTGTGGTTTCTTGATGTTTCTCAGTGTAGCCCTCAGTATCTTGATTATTATCGGAAACAACATCTTTGTTTCACTTATCTTTAGGACCTTAAGCTTCGACCTTGGACATGATTAATACTTGGTCTCAGAAGAAAAGTCTACAGGTCAAACGTACATTGGACTTGATATGTTAGACAATGATCTTCAAAGATGCACAAAGTTAATTCCACAAACTTTTTTCTTAAGGAGGTTGGATGATTGAGATCTAATACTTTGATTTACCTTGAGTTATTTAAAATTTACTAGTGATGGTACATATGGGATCCATCGTATCCACAAATTAGGGTTTCAAGTCATGAAATAGCAAGGATAGATAGATGGAAGGCTCCCTAAGCTGCGGATGGAAAAGGAACGGCCTTTCTTGAAGGTTGACTAAGGTGCAGATGGGAAAGAAACGGCCTTGTGGAAGGCTCACTAAGGTGCAGATGGGAAAGGAATGGCCCAACGGCCAAACCAGGTAACTAATTTGAATTAGCCCAATGGCCCAAAGGCCAAACGAGGTAACTAATTTGAATTGACCCAAAGGCCCAACTGATTTGAAAACTTTTGAACATTAGCAACGATTTTAACCACTGAAAGGCAAAGACGTTTATCTCAACACTAGAATGTGGAAGGGCTTTCACAGCACCTAGCAAGGGTTGAACTCCCACCCGCAGCCTAAGATGCATATGCACCAGCCAACTACAAATACATTACACAGCATTGAAGAAAATTAAACAAATACATTCACAATAAGGACATTGGCATCGGTTTATAAATCTCGTCAACTACAGAGTCTTATATGAGAATAGTTCCGAATCGTGTCTCGGAATCGTGCTTAGGGACTAGAAGAAGCGATATTTCATTGTGCACTTGGAGATTCTCCACCTTCTGCAAACTCAAAATCATCTCAATCATTTTAAGAATATGCATTCTCATGGAAAGTCCCACTTGTACATTGTGTTTCCAAGCGTGCTGAACAAAGATGATTCCCACGTACTTAAGAAGCAAAAGGATTCCGATGAGTGATTTGTCTGTGTCCGAACCATACGCAATCATATGTACCCGAAAGGAGGAAAAGTTTGAACAAAAGAAACTTATATCAGGCCATGTGCCCATACATTTGAAAGAGAAGCAGCTTAGATTCTCTCGCAGATCTCGTGTTTTGCTGTCGTTGAATATCCTTCTATTCCATTATTACTATCAACAAATCATTGCATACACAACTTGCTATCGATCTGATTTTCCTTGGCCTCTTTTGTGTCCCACTCGCTGTAGGCAACAAACCGCTTCCATTGTCTTTCTCGCACTAAATTCGGACTTGTCTTGTAGATTTTTGACTCCGCAATCGCATCTCAACAGTGAAAAAAGCTTGAGCAAGAGAAAACACAATGGCGAAGGTTCCTCCACAGAATTCCAATTCGTTCATATCGTTCTCGGAATTTTTGTTCTGTTCGAAAACGCCCCATAGCAGGTATCCTACGTACGAATGAGAGGCAGAGAAGAGATAAGTTTTCCTGCTTTTCTGTATGCGCCCACTTACCCAACAAAACGAAAAGGGAAAACAACTTATTCGCTCTTCTTTTTTCTGAAAAGAGGAAGCTCGGCCGACGCCTAAAAATCGCTGTTCTTTAAGGAGGGACCTCTTGGCACCATGAATGAGGAAAGCTAATAAAGCAAACCATCATTCTGCAGAATATCGCCGTTCGGATCGCTTCGATCGAGCATATATTTCTCATCTCGCGTTGCTTTGATGCTCAGAAATCTCGGCCCCTAACAGATAAGCATTTCACCGCAAAAGAAAAGTCTATGTATCAACTAATATTGAACTTGATAAGCTAGATAATGATCTTCGAAGAAGCATACAATTCCTTACACTTAAGGAGACTATTAAGAACATTGGCATCGGTTTATAAATATAAGATATACGGTCTTGAAACATCATTCTATCGCTATTCGGATCGCTATTTTAATGGAACATCTATTTCTCATCTTGCATTGCTTTCATGTTCAGAAATCTCGATGCAACAAGCAATGTCGGTACTTCTGCCTGTACTAAAAAACAGAACGAGTTGTAATTTTCGACATAGCATACAATAGAGACATTGGAAATGCCTAATTCTTTATATGAGGATGTAAAAGTTTAGCTCCGTTGGTGTAGCACGTTACGAATCTGCAGCGTTTGCGCAACGATAATCGGGATAGAAAACTTAAACGAATTGAAACTTGGGCAGATTAAGAACATTCAAGCCATCTATTTTAAGTAGGTAGAAAAAAATCATTCAAACCGTCATTCTTTCAAAGGACTCATGCATTTATTTCTGGAGAAAATTTTCCCGGTCAAAATGACGATACAAAGGTTTTGCGTATTATGCATGCCAAACAACGCGTTTAAAATGGATACCAACAGTTTAGATGCTGCAGAAGACTGCTAGAACGGTCCCAAAGTATCAACTAAACGCTGGTTTGCGAGAAAGAAATGGTGAATGCTATAACTTATATAGCCAACAATACTTTTAACATCTCACACCCCTGCAGCTATTGCATGAGTAATAAAGGAAATATCCTACCCTTGAAGCATTGAATCATGGGGAATATCCAAAAATTCTAAATGTAGCTATTCTTTGTAGTAGAAAAACTCTGTATGTAGTAAGGGGTATTGAAGTAAAACCCATGTATCTTGAAAGAGTCCTCAAGGAGAATAGTGCAATATCTAGCTCTTCATTATAGTTCTTATGAATAACACAAAATAATTTTGGATTCAATTTTCGGAAGATAGTGGATCACGGAATGAATATCCACCTTTGTCTTTCCTTTCTCCACTATGTTTTTCCTTGTTCCCTTCCCCCTATCAAGGTATTTTTCTTCATCCAATATGTGGAGAAAATCAAATACCTAGGTCAGAAGAAGCTCAAGGAAACTTTTAAAGTCATAGAAATAAGCGTAAATACAAGCAGAAGCGAAGCATGATACATGACTGATTCAAGCGATTAGGGTCATTAGAGACTGTCGGATGGGCCTAATCACTTGCATTGGTCATGTTAGATTATTCATCCTAAATTGTATAGAAACATATAATTAATGTTGAGAATAGTATTTTTACACACAATAAGATGCAAATTATCAATGTTGCATGCAAGTCATAGAAACGACTGATTCAAGTGATAAAACTCATCGGATATTCTCCGATGACCCAAATCCCTTGAATCGGTTGCCTCTAACACACCTTGTTTTACATACCTTGATCTCATCTTTTTCCTCAGTGAGCTCTTTTGAGTCAATAGATATGGTTCCCTTGTCCTCAGCAATGTCCAAAAATGAATAGCGGCACCCAAATGAGTATATACCAAGATCCTTCTGATGCTAATCAAACTCTTCATCAACAAGTGTTTGCATGCCCCTAATCGCTTGGGTCGATTGTCATAATCAACCATTTTACAAGACGATCGATAGAAGCGATTAGGGACATCCTAGGATTTCTAGAAGACCCTAATCCCTTGCGTCATTTGTGTTTCTTGAGTGCTTTGTGAAAGGGTTTCCACATTAGTTTTTTGCTTTTTAAACTACTTCCATAATGAACCATTTACCTAATCGCTTGCATCGGCCTTGTTTCTTGAGTGCTCTATGAAAGGTTGTTTACATTACTTTCTTTGCTTTCTAAATTTCTTCCATAATCAACCATTTAATAACATGACCCATACAAGTGATTAGGGACATCTGGGGATATCTGGATGACCCTAGTCACTTGCATCGGTTGTGTCTCTAGAGGGCTTTATGGAAGGTTTTTTTCATTAGTTTTTTTGCTTTTTAAATTTCTTCCATAATCAACCATTTTACAACACAACTCATACAAGCGATTAGTGACATCTGGGGATTTTTGGATGACCCTTATCACTTGCATCAGCTGTGTTTCTTGACTACTTTGTGAAAGGTTTTTTACATTAGTTTCTTTTGCTTTTTAATTTTCTCCAAGCTTTTAAATTGTACGTTATGGGTAGGACAAAGAAGATAGCAAGAAAGTTATACCCTCAAGATCAAGAGAAAAATGGCCAGAATCAAGATGACAAGGGACGTTCTCCCCAGACAACTAGTCATGGCCGTAATGCATCAGAGAAGTCTTCAAAAAAAAAAAATGGTCCGTTACCATGTTAAGTCTTTAACGGAGATAAGAAGTGCTCAAAATTCTATGGGACTCCTGATCCCCAGACTTCCTTTCATGATAGTTGTCAAGCAAATTGCACCCAATCTTTGTTCCATGATGAAAACCACATCCTTCATATTCATGAAGTTGCAAACTCAAGCTCTTGTATGCTTGCAAGAAGCTGCAGAAGACTTTGCAATCAACTTCATGAATGATGCTCACTTGTGTGCAGCTCATTGTCACGAGGTGACATTGATGGAAAAAGATTATGTGATTGTATCAAGGCTCATATATAATTTTGACAAATCTATTGTGCCAATTGAGAACCATGATCAAAACTTCTTTGATATTCTCAATATACCTCCAACATGAGCACCTAAGTCATCAGTTGTAATTGAAGAGGTTCACCCTTAGGTCCCTCATGATCATGAAACAAGAAATGCAACAAGTTGTGAGGAGGAGAAGAAAAGCCAAGGTTTGTTGTCAGAGGAAAATGTTATCCTGAACCAGATTCACAAGTTGCAAAAGGCAAATAAAGAAATTCTTAAATAAGGATATGGGCAGGTGATAGTAAATGTTGCAATGCCATGGCAAGAGGAGTTGTGGCTTGATATAAGACCATAAGACAACAAAATGCTGAGGGAGTTCAATGTTGAAATATCTGATAGTGTACTCAATATTGCACTAAGGTATTATCTACAAGCCATAAAATGCTCATGTTCTCATGAATTTGGTATTTCTTATACTGAATTTATATTTCTTGAATTCTAAGCTCCTTGTGCAACAGTGTGAGGAAGCAGTTTAAAGAAAAGTTTTCATCATAGATCCTCTTGTGACTCAGTGCTTTTTGCACAAGCATAAAGCTCAAGAAATCGGGGATAGAGTGTGGTTACTCATAAATAATTTGCAAATTTCAAGGCCTTATGCAAAGCTAGACCATCAAAGAATTTATCTTACCATTTTAGCCAAGATTAATCCATTCACCTTCAAGCTCCAATTACGAAGTACCATGAGAATACATCCATTTTTCCATGTGTCCATGTTGGAATGATATCAAATTCCACTATTGAGAGGGAAGAGACCCAATCCACTACCTATCGAGATTGATGATCATGAAGAATTTGAAGACGATCATCTCGTGGATCTAAGAATATCCCTAGGAATATTGGAGTACCTTGTCCATTGGAAAGGGTATGAGATCATTGATTGTACTTGGTAACTTGTAGAGAACCTTCAGAGAGCACCAATCAAGGTTCGAGAATTTGATAAGAAGAATCCAATGAAGTGGAGAAAAGACATCATGAATACTTCTCGTGGAACTCCTCCCTTGAGGGGAGGTGATGTCATGGACGAAGGAGATCTTTTGAACCTCATATTCTATGTGACTTTTTCATCTCATGATTTGTTCAGAATTTGGGGAAACCAATGCTTCATTTGTATCCAAAACGTGCCAAAACCCTATGATCGATTATCTTTTTGCTTGCTTCTATCATCTAGAGACCATGTTTTGAATTGATGATATCATGGATGACATCATCAAATTGTAAATGTCCTTGAGCCACCCTTTGAATACCTATATAAGGAGGGGTTGGCCACATTCATTCTCTATCTTGCCAATACCAATCTTGGGAGCTCAAGGATTTGTGACCGGAAAGTAAGCACTCTCCAAGTTACAGTTCCAATTCCTGTCTTGCTCCCTGTTCAGTCTTGTCTACTCTAGTTCTTGGACATCCTTGTTGGAAATGATGGATGGACACTTCAAGATGATGAGTAGGTACTACCAAATCTTGATTTGTATCAGGCCTTTGATGCTTCAGAGTTGATAAGTGGACCCTTTTATCTTTCCAATGACACCATAAAATGGCCTATGTACTTTGGAAATGATGTATGAAAAGATTGAATCAAAACAGACAACTTTGGACATCAAGTCTTCAAGAAAACCTTCTATTTTTGGCACTACACCTGCTGCTTCTTTTGCTTGGTATGACCAGAATAGTAGAAATTGGAAAAATTCCTTTTAGGGGTATCTAATTAGCTTAGCAAGCTAACTATTCCAAGTGAAGTCACTTAAAAAACTTAACTATGCTCAGAGAAATCAATTTAGCAAGTAAACCTTTACCCCCGATTTTTTAAGGACTGTTGTAGACTTCGACCAGTGATCACTTCGACCAACCTTTCTCTGAAATGGCTGAATACAAATCCTTCAAATTTTGATAGAATGTAGAAGACGTTGAGTTGGTTCCACCAAGCTATAGATCTTTGCATTTGGTGGTGAAATGAGCGAGATATGAGCTGCACAAGTTGACTGACTTATAAAGACTATGACAAAGAACTCAGAAAATGAACAATGTAGATATATGTATTAATGAACATTGTTGTACAATGCCATAGGCATGAATATCATTGCCTCATGGTGTAGAAGGGTGTGGGCTATAGTGTATGCTTAGACACACTCAGAAATTAGAATGAGGAGCTTGGAAGTGACTTGCATACCCGCCACTTTTTTGATGATCACTTTTATAGTAGTTGAGTTCAAAGTTTGAATTTGAATTCAAACTTTTGGCTCTCTATAATCATGCTCCTACATCCTAGGAGATATTCTCTTAATTGATTGATGCTTTACAACTAATAAAGTCCACCACTCCCTTGGGTAGGTGGTTACAAAGAGTGCAAGTCAAATAGGACTTTTACAAGAAGTAAATGAGTAATTATCTTCTAGCATTGGTTCCCATGCTTCTCCATATGTGTATGGTGTTTAAGCCAAATGTGTAGGCTTGTGAATTGCACAAACAGCTCCCCCCAAGCCAAACATTTGGGCTTGGTCTTCATCTTCAGTGTTCATGTACATCGTGCAATCCAATCATTTATTTGAACCTCCAAAGTTTGGTTCCATCTAATGCTTTAGTTAACAAATCTGCACACTGCATGTTGGTTGATACATATGTTAGTTGAATGTCCTTGCTTAATAGTTTCTCTCTCACATAATGGTAATGGACCTCTATATGCTTGGTCCTAGCATGATAGATAGGATTAGCTGCAAGGTGAAGTGAGCTTGTATTATCTCCAAATATCAATGGTGAACTAGTATACAAACCCAATTCTGTATACAATAGCTTGATCCATATGGCTTCTTGAGTGGCATTAGCCAATCCTCTATACTCTGCCTCTGTAGAAGATAAAGCAACAGTAGGTTGATTCTTTGAAGACCATGATATTGGTTTATCACTTGCAAATGAAATGTATCTAGAAGTCTCATCCTTACATCCTGCCCAATCAGCATCTGAATAAATCTTGATATCCAAGTCTGAAGTGTAAGGGAAATACAAACCATGATGTTGAGTGCCTTTGAGATATTTCAAGATCCTTTTGGCAGCCTCTAAGTGAGGTACTCTTGGCTTGTGCATAAACTGACTTAGCACACTGACTCCATATGCAATGTCTATCCTTCTCAAGGTAGCATAGTTCAAGCTGCCCACAATGCTTTGATAACCTGTAATGTCATCAAGTTCATCACCTTCATGTGCACTTAGTTTCAGATTTACCTCCATTGGAGTACTTGCAACTTTGGCATCCTGCAAATGAAACTTCTTCAACATGTCTTGTATGTATTTTTTCTGAGTAATATAGTTTCTAGAGTTAGTATAGACTAACTCAAGTCCAAGAAAGTACTTTAGTAACCCAAGATCACTGATCTTGAACTCCTTCATCATCTGGTTCTCGATTTGTCTGATTCCATTGACATCATTACCTGTAAGTACGATATCATCAACATAAACACATAGGTATAGTACCTCTGAATTACTTCTCTTGATGAATAGAGAAGTGTCTGCCTTACTCATGAAAAAACCTTGGTCTTGAAGGTATGTGTTCAATCTGTGGTTCCATGCCCTAGGTGCTTGCTTTAATCCATAAAGAGCCTTTTTTTAATTTGCATACATGTGTTACCTTATTGGGATCCTCATAGCCAGAAGGTGGTGACATATATACCTCCTCTGAAATCCATCCATTCAAAAAAGCATTTTTTACATCTAGCTGATACATGTTCCAATTCTTAGATGCAGCCACACTTACCAACACCGTGATGGTTGGCATCTTGGCCACAGGTGAGAGAGTTTCTTCATAGCCAATGCCTTGGGTTTGTGCAAAACCATTGGCCACCAATCTAGCTTTGTACCTGTTTATAGACCCATCAGAATTTCTTTTGATTTTATAGATCCATCTGGATCCAATTACCTTCATAGCCTCTTTCTTTGGTACTAGTTCCCACGTGTCACTTTCTTTGAGTGCTTCAATCTCCTCATCCATAGCTTCCTTCCATTCTGTCTTGGTCTTTGCTTCTTCATATGATCCTGGTTCTTCAATTGACAAATCTTTGGCAAGATAAATAGAATGTTTAGTGACAAGAGACGTGTCATACCCATATTTGATAGGTTTTTTGCTCTCCCTTTGTGATCTTATGATTGCTTGATTTGAAGATTCACGTATGTCTTCAATCTTCTTCATCTTGGCCTTTGGACTTCTATGCCTTGAATTCTTCAAGATCGATAATGTCTTCATCTTCTGAATTGGTGTCTTCATTCTGAGGAGGTTCCTCCTTAGTAAGACTTGGAAACTCCTCCTCCAAGTCATAGGGTAGTTTAAACTTCCTGCATTCATTCTCATACAAAGAATCATTTTCATCAAAGACAACATCTCTACTAACCATGAATCCCTTATTTGAAGGGTTGTAGAGCATGTATCCTTTCTGATTTAGATCATATCCAATAAAAATACACTTCTCAGTCTTAGGGTCTAGCTTACCTCTTATCTGAGAAGGAATGTGTACATATGCTACACATCCAGATATCCTGCAATGATCAAGTGAGGGTCTCTTATGATGCCATGCTTCATAAGGGGTCATCCCATCAAGGGACTTAGATGGTAACGTGTTTATGAGGTAAGAGGCAATAGATACACTCTCTGCCCATAACTAGTTAGGTAACTTTTTCTCATTCAACATTGACCTAGTTGTTTCAACAATCAATCTATTTCTTCTTTCTACTACCCCATTCTATTCAGGAGTATACCTTGTGGTGATTTTCCTCTTGATTCCTCTGTCCTGCAAGAATTCTTCAAACTCATTGGAGAAGTACTCACCTCCTCCATTTGACCTTAGCCTCTTTAGGTTTCTTCCTGTCTGATTCTCAATAAGTGCAAGATATTTTTTAAAACAATTTTTTTAATATAAAGGAAGTTCGGCATTAGCCTACTCTCCCGGACTTGAATTAAATAAAGAAAAGTACAAGAGAAGGGGACTAGTGCCCACGGGACCCCCCAAATCCCACAAAGTAGAGGAAGCTTTTACATAGCTTAGATGGCATTACAAAGAAGGTTAACCACCCTCTCATCACCCTCATGAGGGGCCCACTTGGGTTTAATCTTGTTATTGATCAGAAGGACTACTTGATGATGCCTGAAGGGGGGGGATTTCTTACAACTAACAATCCTTTTGCCAAGAAGGAACAACGATTTCTCAACTGACCACTCTTTGGGGGAGTCATCGAAGTTGAAAGCACATCTTTCCCGCCAGATTTTCCATAGGACCTCCCCTCAGATGGCATTCTAGAGAGTCGCGGAGCAGTCGATTGCTTCATCCAGCAACGCCTACTACCAATTGAGATGTTTCTGAAGTCTAATTATCTTTCCAACCATCCTCCAGAGCCTGTTGGAGTTGGGGCAGGTAAAGAAGATGCGTGAAACATCTTTGATAGACCGGTAGCAGTGTTTGCACCAAGGAGGAATCCCACAAAATTTGCTAGCCTTAAGGTTGTTCTAGATTCCATGATGAAGAATTTGCCATAAGAGGATAGACTTTTTGATTTCTATGAGGGGATGCCAGATAGCCATGAACTTCATGTCCCACCGAAGCCGCGTCCATGACAGGCGCCACTTCTTGTTGAGGTTAACCTGATAGTCAATCGTTTCTTTCATGTTCGGGATTTTTGATAGGCTATTCCCATTGTGCCATTTGATACCAAACAAGCTCAATGTGTCGTGTCCCATGAGAAGGCGAACTTTGTGTCGGTCTCAGGCGAGACATCTACTTTGCAAAGTGTTCCATTCTTCGTAGGAAATGTTGACGCAAGGGTCAATATCCTCGAAGTTGATCCAGCGGTTGGTGTCTTGTTTCCAGAGATGTTTCCATTTTTTGATGCCTTTGTTCCATAACTTCTTGGCATTTTGAATGTTCCAAGATTCCACATTTTGGATACCATGGATCGGAAACTAGATAGAGTTGTTTTGTCTGATACCGGCTGCCCACTTCCAGTCTTCACTAATTCTTGTGTAGCTTTTGACTTTATTCCAACTCTTCCATAGGGAGCACACGAGATTAGAGCCTTTCGGGAAGACGGGGATCAGGGACAACAGCAAGGTCAAGATGTCAAGATTCTTCCAATTTGGGAAACCCATGAGAGCCAACTCGTTCTTGTTTCTAAAGATCAACTTGGCCCATGAGGCCTCCCCGTTGCACCAAGCCTTAATCATCCATTTGGTTGCCAGTTTGTTAGCCATGCACCCAATGTGCAGGATACCAAGTCCCCCACTATCTCTATGGCTGGTGTAGATGGACCATTTGATTTTAGGCACCCCCTACTATTGTGGTCGCCCGCCCAAAGGAAGTTTCAACAAATACTTTCCAGTTTGGACAGATCTTGCTCTTCGGTCTCCAACAAGAAAGGAAATAAATGGTAGATGAAAGGAGGAATGTGTTGATAACCATAGCACGACCAGCAAGATTGATTTGCATACCTCTCCAATAGTTAAGCTTGTTTTTGAGTTTGGCCAGCACCCAGTTCCACCGCTGTTCCATAGAGATGCCAAACCCCAAGGGGATCCAAGAAGCCAAAGAATTTGGCCCTACGGAATGATTTGACAGCCATGATCAATGAGGAGACCGGGCTAGACCCCACAATAGCTCTAAAGGGGGTCTTAGAGTGGTTGATTGTGGATCGAGAGGCTTCACAAAGGTAGCCAGACACCTCTAGAAGGTCTCCAGGCTGGTACTATCATTGTGAACAAACGCGTTCATATCATCGGCAAAAAGTCTCATTGTGATCTGACTGTGGTCATGAGGCAAAGGGAGGCCTTTGATATTACCAGCTTCCACCTGATGCGCCACCAGCCTGCTAAGCCCTTCCGTGGCAATGGCAAAAAGAAGGGAAGCCAACGGGCACCCTTGTCTGATAGATCTTCTAAGTTTGATCACCTTCAAAAGTTTGCCGTTAATGTTAATTTGGGTCGATGCGTTTCCGAGAAGGGTCGCGATCATCTTGGTGAATTTATGACTACATCCAAGATCTTGGAGTGACTGCAATATATAGTCCCATTCCAGCCTATCGTAGGCTTTATCAAAGTCAATCTTGAGGAAGACCACGTCTTTTTTAGACTCATTTGCAAATTCAAAACCTTCCCAGATATCTATAATGGTTTCCAAAATTGACCTGCCTTTCCTTTTTGGTCCTCACTTAACCACGCTCTCAAGTGGCAAGAGATTCTATTGGCAATGACTTTGGCAATGATCTTGTATCCTATTTGGAGCATCGTAATAGGACGCCAGTTCTCTATTATGTTCTTTTCCCTTTTTTTTTGTGTTAACTTGATAATACCATTGTTGAGACAAGAAGGAAGCGTGCCAAACTTGAGCGCCTCTTGCCAAACCAGACGAAGAGGAGTGGCAACCACCAACTTGAAGGATTTAAAGAACTCATTAGTGAGCCCGTCGGGTCCCGGGCTTTTACCAAGAGGGAGGGCATCAATGACCTCAATGATTTCTGCTTCAGAGATAGGGGCATGTAGTAGGGAGTGAAGGTTGAGTGGTATCCTATGGGGGGAAACCCTAGATATGGCTGCCATACATTCCCTTCTATGGTGGGAGAGGGGGTTCCAGTTCATAAAGTACAATACAATCCACCTGATATAATCATCAATAAAAGATACATAGTACCTTGAACCTGAGATTGAGGGGTCTTTGCTTGGTCCCCATGAATTTGTATGGACAAGTTCTAGGTAGTCCTCATGCATGTAGCCTTTCCTTGAGAATGATAACATGTGAGACTTTCCAAACTGACAAGCACCACACTTGTAGATCATATGTTGCTTGGATACATTAGGTATCCCAAGCACATATTGATCCCTGCATATTTGCTTCAAGGTTCTTTCTTCTACATGCCCTAATCTTTTATGCCAAATCTCAAGCTCTAAAAGTGTTTGATCTTTATAATTATAGAGTGCAATATTCTTTGTGTCCTCTAGCTCAAAAGTGAAAAGTCTACTTGATTTTTCTCCTTAAGCAATTCTCTTGAACCCATGTCTTGGATCTTCCACAAATGCTCCAAATTGGTTGAACCTGACGTGCAAACCTTTTTCCACTATCTGTCCAACACTCATCAAGTTTTTTGTAATGGTTGGTACATTTAGTACCCTACTGAACAAGTTCTAATTTCCATCAAAAGTCTTAACATTTCCAACTTTAACTACTAAGTGCTTGTGTCATCACTTGTTTGTACTTGATGCTTACCTCTTAGTTCTTCAAGGTCAGAGACTAGAGCTACATTGCCAGCCACATGATTTGAGCATCGTGAGTCAATGTCGAAGAGATGGTCATCATTTGTACCTGGTTTTGAATTCATATTCATGATCAAAAGAGAATCATCTTGCTCTTCTGTATAATTGTTGTAATCCTTTCTGGATTTGAATCCTCCTTGGTAGTTGCCATTGTGGTTGTTGTTGTAGTTGTTGTTGTACCCTTGATGATGGTTGAATCAACCTCTTGACTGTGAGTTTCCACCTCTTTGATATCCTCTTCCTCTCTGCTTCTTGTAATTCCTGAAACACTCATCTGTAATATGATTTGATAAACCACAAATGTTGCATGGTGAGGAGTTATAAGATCTCCCCTGACCTTGCTACCTCCTTTGCCCCTTCCTCTTGATGATCTACCTCTCTTGCATAGTTGGCTTGAGAGGTAGTGCCTTCATCCTCTATCTTCTTGTTCTTGCCTTTATCTTTAGACTTACTTTTATCTGTGTATAGGGCAGAAGAGCTATTACCTTTGGATGAGTCTCCATTCTTGTTTAGCTTGGCTTCATGAGTGAACAATTGCCCCATGAGAGTGGTAAGATCTAGATTTTTCATGTCCATTTATAGGTCAATGGCAATGGTGAAGCTTTCCCATTTGTCATCATCTTTAATCCCATTGATCACTTGCCTTACTATCTGCTCTTCTTCAATATCTTCTTCTATGCTTGCTCAATGATCTGCTACATCTTTAATCTTAGTCACATACTCTGAAATAGCCTGCTTAGGTTTCTTCCTTAATGTGGTGAATTCGATCCACAATTGGTTTTTTCTGGCCCTTGTGTTGGAAGAGAAATAGGATGACAAGGTTTCCCAAGTTTCTTGGGATGTCTTACAGTTTCTTTTATGTGGAAAAAGAAAACGAGAGATGGAATTGAGTAAGTAAGACCTTGCTAAAGCATCCTTGGCACACCATGTGTTGAGCTTCTCATGTTCTTACTTTGTTGGTAGTCCTCTGGTTTTGAATGAGGGCAATTCCTCATCTCCTAAGATGTATCCATAAAGACTCTTTCCTTGTTGGTATTTCTTCATCCTTAGAGAGCATGCCTGATAATTGTTCCTATCCAATTTATCAATAAATGAAGGAAAACCATCTCCCATTTTACCTTAACTTTGCTTTGATACCACTGTTGGGAATGATGGATGGACACTTCAAGATGATGAGTAGGTACTGCCAAATCCTGCTTTGTACTAGCCCTTTGATGCTTCAGAGTTGATAAGTGGACCCTTTTAGCTTTCCAATGACACCATAAAGTGGCCTATGTACTTTGGAAATGATGAATCAAAAGATTGAATCAAAACAGAAAACTTTGAACTTCAAGTCTTCAAGAAAACCTTCTATTTTAGACACTACACCTGTTGCTTCTTTTGCTCAGTATGACCAGCAAAGTAGGAATTGGAAAATTCCTTTTAGGGGTATCTAATTAGCTGACAAAGATAACTATTCCAAGTGGAATTACTTAAAAAGATTAACTATTCTTAGAGAAATCAATTTAGCAAGTAAACCTTTACCTCCGATTTTTTAGGACTGTTGCACTCTTCGACCAGTCCTCACTTCAACACACTTTTCTCTGAAATGGCTGAATAGAAATCCTTAAAATTTTGACAGCAGGTAGAAGAATTTGATCTGGTTCCAATAAGCTATAGATCGTTGAATTTGGTGGAGAAATGGGTGAGATATGAGCTGCATAAGTTGACTGACTTACAGAGACTATGATAGAGAACTCAGAAAATGAGCAATGTGGATAAATGTATTAATGAACACTGTTGTACAATGCCATAGGCATGAATATCATTGCCTAATGGTGTAGAAGGGAGCTCTTCTACCCTTCTTCTTTCCTTTCTCTTCATTTTGCTTTTGATCCTCTTTATTTTCAGGTTTAGAGGTTTCTTTTTCCACTTTCTTCTGTTCTTCTTGGGGTTGAACATTTTCATCGGTCAGCTTTTTGCCTTCCTTTATCATTTTCCTCTTCTCTTCTTGAGATAAATTTGATTCATCAAATTGAGCTTTTTTATCAATTTTCTTTTCATCTTCTCTCGTTTGTCTCCTAGTTATCCTCCTATCACCTTCTTCTACATCATCCTGTTGATCTTCTCATCTCCGTTTTTCCTCAACATTAGCAATGTGAGAAAAGACAGAAGATTGATCTACAGGAGATTTCCATGCGGTCTTGTACCCTATCTTGTCTCTAGCTCGTACCAGCGCCTCTATTGAATATGGATTTTGGCTAGGCGTTGAAGAAGGCCTATCCTCGACCGGCTCTAGTCTTGCAGCCGAAGTACTGGCTGTTGCATCTGATACTGTTAAATTTTCATAAAGCTTTTTCATTCCGCCTTTACCCCAATTGACAGACAAAGGAAGACGAGACCTAAAGTCACATAGTCTTCTATCTATTTCTACAACTAATTGATTCGCCTTAGCACTTTTTAACTCTTCACAAGCAAATGATGCATGCTCCAGACTATCACACCGAACACAGCGCTTCACGCCAGTCCCTCTTTTCTCATTAGTTCTTTGAAAGGGTGGCTGTACAGCAAACTAAGAAGCTTGCTTTGGTACCGGCTGAAAGACTGGTTGTGGTGGAACATACTGAGGCATAACTTGATGATTAGGCGGTGCTTGCCCTGCACCACTACTGCTAGCCCCTGGATCGTTAAAGCTCATGGAGTAAACTTGTTTATTTAAATTAGCAACCTCTTTTCAAAGAGATGCTTGCATGTTCATAACATTTTGCATTTGCTTACATAGAATATCTAGTTGAAATTCTATGGGAGCTTTAGTAGCAGTTGTATTATTAGTCGTAGCCATAGTAGCAGGCATTGGCATGTCAACTTGCCTTATAACAAGAGTTTCCCTTGGCTGAGAAGCATTAGGTCTAGAATATAAAATCGTTTGCCTTTGCTTCATTTGAGCAACAGCCTCAATCTCTTTTTTGACTTTCTCCCAGTCATCAGTTAGCCCATACCTTTTTCCTGGCTCCTCTATTCGTCTTTCGATTTAGGCCCTATCTTCAGGATCAAGTATCTTAAGAAAATATATAATTACATCTGTATTTATAGCATTTCTATCATCTTCGGGAAGTTGAGCCAGACATCTCATAAACTCACCCTGAAGATGAGTTAAAGACTCATTGCTCTTAACAGTGTTTAACCAGCGCATAAATCCTTCACGACTGTGCTAGCTAAAATCTTCAAGGTAGAGCATTTTATGAAGTTCCTTTCTAAATTTCTCCCAAGTTTTTTCAGCATGTTCTTGAATAGATTCAAGAATTCAACTAGAAACTACACGTCCAAAGTATTTAACTAGCACATCTTCAGGTAATCCCTGGATTTGCACTTGTTCCTCAAATGCATCCAAGTATTCCGTAATGTTTAATCCGGTAAATTTTCCTTTTTCTTTTAGAATAGCTTGGATTGTACATGTCCCTTGCTTTTCTATCCTCATGTTCCTAAACATCTCCTCCATTTTGCGTTCTTGATAATGTTTCAAATAGAGAAGAAGTTCCCTAATAGCCGGATCTAATTGCTCTCTAAATTGTCTAAATCTATCACTAGTTGATAAAGCCAGGGATGGCTTTACCCTAGTCCTAGGCTTTACTAATTCTAATCTTCTTTTTCTAAAGTCTAATTGATTTCTTTAACCTAAATTTTGACTTATCTCTAATATTTACTCTTTTTGAATTTAAGTTTTTTAGAGATTTGAAAAAATTTTTTAAACTTTTTCAATTTTAAAGGGTTTTTTAATAAGGTAATTTTTTTCAAACAATTTTTGTTGAATTAAGTCTTTTAGTTTACTATTAATTTCTTTAAAATTAATTTCTTTGAAGAAATAAAAGCATTAACTATAAGTCAAAAGAAACCTAAATTTAAACTATTTTTATGCTATAAGCTTTCTTTTTATGCAATGAAAATAAAACAAACAATCTTTCTTTTTCAAAACTTAAAATCTTTTCTTTTTAATGATGCAAAAATAATGGCTTTTCCCAAAATGCAGATATTTAAATGCTTTAAGTAAAAATTATATTTCCTAGATACAAAAGAAAAATTCAAATACTCTTTAAATGCTAATATGAAAGTGCTTAAATCCTAGTGTAGATGAAAACAACTTTTCTTTTTAAGTGATGTGCATAAACTAAAAACAAAGAACTTAAACTAAACACCTTACTTGATGATATCTTTGGTGAAGAGGTTCAAAAGTGAACGTTAAAACAATCTTAAACACAAAACTAAAATGACCATGAATATATCTTGATTCTCTTGAACGTTGAGGGGGGGGGGGGGGGGGGGGGGGGGGAGGGTTTGAAACGACGAAGCTCCACTAGTTGGAAATCCTTCTTCCACGGTTTTGTCACAGCTTCAATCTTCAATTTTCCTGCTCAAGAAGAAGAAATTTAAATTAAAACTGAAAATGCAATGTAAGTCCTAGGCACACTATCGTCACATTTCACGTCGGGTTCACCAAAGCTGTCGTAGAGGGGTGTGAAGGGAGGTTGACGTTCATCTACAAGAATCACGCTAACCTAACCGTGTGACTGCACGCATGGTGCTTCTAAGTATACCTAGGGCCTTCGGTTGATTTTTCAGTTTAGGTGTGATAAAAACCTATATGTTTCTAATATATGGGAGTGTAAATTAAGAACTAATTATTTAGACTAAGGATCGTAAGGACGAGCGTTTCTATAACTTTCTATAGCTTCTAATTGATAAGACAAAACTAAGTTCTCGTTTGTAATTTTATCTTTAACAAAGTCAACTTCTTCGTTGTCAATTTGATTTGAGTTAGGTTTTTTAACTAAATTAGGTGGGAATAAGTCTTTCTTGTCCTCAGGTTCTGGCAAAACTATGGTAATTAAAGGTAAAATTCTAGAAAGAAGACGATCGTAATCTAACGTGTGTAAAGTTCCGTTAACTACTTTATCTTTAATAATTTCAACTTCTTTATTTTCGTTATTATTTGAACTATCAATTGAAGACGGAAGCAATGTTCCTATTATTAAGTTTTCTAATTCTTGATTCTTAATATTAGAATCGTTTGAAGATACTAGTTTAGAACTACTTGTTGATCCTGCTTCTTTAGACATATGAAATAAAAAAAAGTAAAGATCTCAATTAATTTTCAGAGAAACAGTATGAAGAATTTCAAAATCAATTTTATTTAAGCCTATACAATAAGCCTATACAAAAGTTTATCATAAGTGCTAATACAATTCTCTTAATAGATAATCATATACAACTTAATAAACAATCTTCAAAAATATCGTATTTTCGTGCTCTTGAAATCTGGTATGCTTGTTTTCTCGTATTCTCCTTTGTAAGCTCTTCAATAATCTGCATAAAGAAACATTAGCATAAACACTCCTAATCATTCATTTATATACACATACACAAATAGATATGCGCACACGCACTTTCCATTAACTCATACACATCACATACTAAAACTAACTAATGCTCATTTAGAATTAAATTAATACTAACTTAAGCTTCAACATAGTCACGTTTACATTTTTGTTTGTCAATTAATTATTAATATGGGTTAACTAAGTATTCATATAAACTAATATATATTATATTAAATTCATTAACTATTAGTTAAATTATCTATTATCTAATATATAATGTAACTAATATATAGTAATAAGATACATTAATTATTAGTTAAATTATGTTATCTATCATATAATGTCACTAAGATATAATAAATAAATCCATTAATTATTAGTTAAATTATTTTTTTATAATTGACACAGGTATATAGATATACAAAAATATTCCACATACGCATATATGCTTATCTATTATTAAGGTTAAAACGTACAAACATATATACTTATAGCATACATTCATAAGGTATGACATTAGATATCATTATGGATCCATACACTTTAATATCTATATGATGTTTCTATAAAGGTTAAAACACACATATCTTTACACAAACAGACACTTTAAAATACACTCTTCCTATACCCATACATATGGTTAAATAGATATAGTTGCTCACCTTCACATGCCTATACATAAACTCGCATGGGTACAAACACAGAGTTAATCCCACTTATCACATACAATTGAAGTTCTCATAACATATGTAAATAAGTACTTAGAGTAAATCATAATCAACAAATTTAGAAGTTTCTAGGATTTATGAATAGGTAAACATATAGGGTTTAATCCACATATATTGTAGGATGCTAGAACTTTTCTTAAGGAATACATTCACATAAATGAATTCAACTATTGAAGCATATCTAAAGCTAAGATATATTCTCAACAACATGAAAGTTCATATGCATAAATATAAGCATTAGAATTAACAAACATTATCATACATTCTTACCTATTTTCTTGCATCTACATACATACACAAATATGTCTTTAACTAATAGAGATGAGGTCTTCTCTTAATTCAGCTCTTCTTGTTTTTGTTATCTGCAGGTACTCAAAAGAAAAACATTAGTCATTTTAAACCAATGCATTATAAAAAATATGAGAGAGATATCATTTAACCGGCTCTAAAGCAAATTATTTTTATTTTTCCATATGACAATTCGAGTGAGGAAATCCTTCCGACAGCGTGCATGCCAAAGCTTTGCATCTGACATAGCCTAAGAATCATTTACTGCACATGCCAAATCATTTTCAGATCTTTCATAATCTATGAGCTTATACAGCCCATTTGATAGATCATGAACTGTACATCTGTCATCAACAAATTTCCCAACCAAGCCAATCTTGACTAATGCAGAAACTGATAACATATTCTTCTTAATCCCTGGCACAAATAAAGCATCTGACAAAGTCAAAGAACTACCATCAGCAGTTGTCAAAATGATCTTATCAACTCCCATAACAGGATAAGAGGAGTTGTTGGCGCATGTAACAGTATTCCTTGTAGGGGTAGGCTCGAGTGAAGAGAAGACCCTGCGCTGCGAGGTAATATGTTTGGTCGCCCCACTGTCAAAGTACCAAACATCTGAGTCTACTGCAAACATGCATTGATCATGAGAAGATGGGTCAAAACTGCAAGCAATAGTAAATGCCCATTCTTCTTCCTGCATAAGATTTGCAGACTCTATTTTTGGTGTAGAGGCCTCTGCAACAACCATTCCAGCCTCTTTCTTCTTTGCCTCTTTAGCAGCTAGTTTTGGGTAGTTCTTTATGATATGATCATTCCCTTTACAATACTTACAAAACAATTTCTGCTTTTCTGATTTCTTTTCATCTTTATCTTCCTTCTTCGAATATGCAGAATTAGCAGATTTCTGCTTACTAGTTGAAGAGCTCCATTTTCCTTTGCCCTTCTGACTAGCTAAGAAAGCTTGATCTGCAACTCGCATAATGGACCTGTTTTGCTTCGACTGATCTACCTGCAACAGAATAGTGACTAACTCCTCAAATGACAAGGCATTTGGATTGCCTTTCATCATCAACCAAAGAGTAGAAGCAAAACTCTGATATCAATCTGGAAGACCATTCAGAATGGTCTGCATAAGTGAGCTATCTGGTATAACCTCATCAGTAGAAATCAACTGTTCCTTCAAGTCTTTGATATTTGTTAGGAAACTGTCCATAGAATCACCTTCATTCATGTGCTCGCTCTCCGATTGTATTCAGAGGTAAGCAACACGAGCCTCATTCCTAGCTTGGTACAATGTGGTAAGTGTATCCCAAGCATCCTTAGCTATTCTGCAAGAGCAAATATGAGGAATAATGGCACGTTTGACAGACAAAGCTATCAATGCATGTGCCTCGGCATCTATGCCATCCCAACGAATCTGCTCTGCAGTAGGTGTAGCAGAAACAACAGCACGAATAGGAATCTGTAGAATATCATCTTCGACACCATCTTCATCAGCTCCAACACCTGTATTTGCAGTATGTGTAGTCAGAGGTGTAACAGGATGTCTTTCAACACCCTGCACAATGTTCCACAATCCTTTTGCAACCAATACATGTCGCATCATGTAAGCCCATAATGGGTAGTTGGTACCATCCAACTTATCCTCAACAGCCAACATTCGAAATACATCACTACTTTCAGCCATGGCTAGTGACTAAAATAGCTTGATGCAGAAAATTGACTATATCTCAAAAAGTTGAACAGAACTACCCCAACGAGTTCTGCTAGACTTGTAGCAGACTTCGAGATGCTTATACTAGCAAACAGAAACTGGTATATACCTTTGACACAAAAGGACAAAATAGCCTGCACAAGCACTGCGATAATGCGTTCGGAGACCGACACGAGCTTAGATCGCGATTTTGGCATCACAAAACGAAGCTGTTTTGATCTCGAAAACACCTTGAGTATGCTCACCAAATTTCGTGCGAATCTGAGACTACAAAACGGAGGAGCGTCGACTGCGCCCTAGATGAAGCGACGACCTGCTCTGATACCAATTGTTGGAGATAGATGTCTGCGGAAGCACGCGAACAGCACAAGGAAGAAGAAGAAGCTTGGAGCACAAACACACAATACTGAATGTATTACAAGAGAATGTACAAAGATAAGTAGCCCATTAGGGCAATAGGCGTATATACAAGCCGGGGGAAAAAAACCTCCTAAAGAGGGAAAAAAGTGCCCCGGTGGTCCTAGTGTGTTCACACACATCACTACCTAAATATATCAACAAGATTCAATGCTTATTAAACATAGAGGTGTCAGATCCGTACCTTTCTTTCTCCCTCTTTTTCCTTGTTTATCTTCTTATTGTTTATTGAGAGAATTCTGCAAGATCTCTCAACTCCTATATCTTTTTGTTGCCTTTATTATTCCATGCCTTGATGTAATACCTTGCTAAGTAGATTCATATTCCCATTTTGTGTTGGTGCAATTAAGCCGAAGCCTACACACTTGATCATTTCATATAAGCTTGATGTATTAGCATATCACTTGAGAAGCTTCATATGTACAACCTCTTGTAACTTTGAGTTTAATTACCTATTGTAAAAGGTCAATAAACCCACGAGGAGTTAGGAAGCATCTATCTCATATCATTTGGTAGTTTAAGTCAAGAGAGAATGAATCCTATACTTTAGGATTACTTCTAGGTGGAGATTTGAACTCAAATATAAATCCTTCTCTCCCACAAAAGATATAAAACATGAGAAGAAAATCTTGCATGCATCTCGAGATCTAGAGATCATTTCCATGCACTTTCAATGAGAAGAGGAGCTCATCCCATAGTTGTCTCATTTCTACATTCATTGATAAATGCTTTATTGCCAATGAATTTATAATTTTACATGATTTAGTCAATACATGTTCATTACTTCCTACTCTCATATCTCTGTCACACTTCATGAGAACATTGATTTTTTCTGAGCTGGTTCTCCCTATAAATTGCATGACTTTACATGATTTACAGCATGAAATCTTCAGCATAGTGTCTTATTTACTCCTACAAAGTTTCATACAATGATTCACTCAATCGTTAGATATTAATCAAACATTCCTCACGGGTTTGTGATTGTCAAGGCCTCTAAAAGCTAGGATATATCTTCAACTTGCTAAACATCATTCTCTGCATATAGTTCATCATTTTAGATGATTCCACTCATGAGTGGTAGCTTGTAAAGTTCTCAAAAAGGAATTTTACTAATTGCTGATGTACTCTGAGAATTGAGTATAACAGTGAGCAGGTGTCTCTACCAAAATCGCAAGTTTTGTGCATTGGATCATATGCCTACCTAATTGTTTTGATTCTATCATTTGTGCATCATCGTCCAAGCAACATGTATGATCATTTGTGCTTATTATCTAGATGAGTAGGCACACAACACTTTCTGTCCATCACTTATAGCAGGTGTAAGGGAGGTTTTAGCTACACCAACTCATCTCTTGTGATTATCCACAATCTCCTCCAACAGTGGTATCAGAGCAAGCACAATCAAGATGGGAAATGGTTTTCCATCCTTCATTGATAAACTGGACAAGAATAACTACTCAGCATGGTCCCTAAGGATGCAAGCATTTCTTCAAGGGAGAAGCTTATATGGATACATCTCAAGAGATGAAGACATGACAATCTTCAAGAGCAAGAGTAAGCCAACAAGGGAAGAGCAAGAGAAGCTAACCACATGGTGTGTGAAGGATGCTCTTGCAAGGTCATATTTACCAAAATCAATCTCTGATTTCTTGTTACCACATGTTAAAACCACCTAAGAGACTTGGGAAGTGCTCTTATCATACTTCGGGTCCAACACAAGAGCAAGGAAGAATCAGTTGTGGATGGAATTCACAACTCTCAAGAAGCAATCAAACCAAGGAGTTTCTGACTATGTGACCAAAATGAAGGATGTTGCAGACCAACTTGCAAGCATTGGAGAAGTGATAGAGGAAGAGCACATAGTGAGGCAGATCATCAATGGGATTAAAGCTGATGACAAGTGGGAATCCTTCACCACAAAAATGGATCTCTTCATGGATATGCAGATACCTGATCTCAACATTTTGATGGGAAAACTCTTCACCCATGAAGCAAAGCTCAACAAAAAGGGTGACAACCCAAGGGGTAACCAATCTTCTACCCTTTATACAGATAAGAATAAAGCTAAGGATAAAGGCAAAAGTAAGAAAGAAGATGAAGAGGCTAGTACCTATCAAGCCAATCATGCAAGAAGAGGTAAGAGGTGCTATAGGAAGGGGTAGAGGAGGTAAGCAAGGTAGGGGGAGACCCTACAATAGTTCACCATGAAACATACGTGGTCTCAACAACCACACCACTAAAGAATGCTACGAAAATACAAGGAACCAAAGGGGAAGAAGCTTCCATAGAGGAAGTTATGGACACACTAGAGGCAGGTACAACAATGGTGGAGGCAACTACAATCACAACTATAATCAAGGCTACAACAACAATAACTATCAAGGAAGCTTTAGAGGAAGAAGGGATTCTAATAACTACACTAAAGACCAAGAAGACTCTCTGCTCATCATGAACATGACATCCAAGCAAGGTAAAGATGATGAGCATGCCTTTTACATTAACTTAGGTTGTTCCAATCATGTGGCTATAAATGTAGCACTCTGGTCTGATCTTGAAGATCCAAAGGGTAAGCATGAGGTTCAAACAGGTGATGACACCAAACATTCATTCAAGCAAATTGGAAATGTTAAGGCATCAGATGGTAGTATGAATCTTTTGAGCAAAGTTCTATATGTACCCACCATAACCAAAAATTTAATTAGTGTTGGGCAGATAATAGAGAAAGGTCTAAAGGTTAGATTCACAAAGCATGGAGCATATGTGGAAGACCCCAAACAAGGATTCAAAAGGATTGCCAAATTTGAGAAGTTAGGTAGATTGTTTACTTTTGAGATTGAAGACACAAGCAAAATAGCACTATTCAGTTATAGAGAACAAACCCTATCTGCGTTGGAAATATGGCATAAGAGGCTAGGGCACATAGGAAAAAGAACTCTAAAGCAAATTTGCAGGGATCAAAGTGTGCTTGGGATTCCTAATGTTACCAAGAAGCACATGATTTACAAATGTGGAGCTTCCCAATTCGGCAAAGCCCATAGGCAACCATTCAACAGGAAAGGATACATCCATGAAGATTATTTGGATCTTGTACACACTGATGTGTGGGGTCGTAGCAAAGATCCATCCATCTCATTTTCAAGGTACTATGTCTCTTTTATTGATGATTGCAAGAGGTTGACAATTATCTATTTCATGAAGCATAAGGATGAGGTATTTTCATATCTCAAGAAATATTTGGCACTAATTGAAAACCGAACAAGAAGTAGCTTGAAGAGAATCAGGTCTGATGGAGGTGGTGAGTACTTTTCACATGAGTTTTATTTATTTATATAGGATAGAGGCATGAATATGGAAGTACCAACCAGGCATACCCCTAAATTGAATGGAGTGGCTCAGAGGAACAAGCTAATTTTTGAGGCAGCTAGGTCTATGTTAAATGAAAGAAATTACCTAACTATTTATGGGTAGAGGCTGTTTCTACAGCTACCTATTTGGTTAGCAGGCCTTGATCCAATTCATTGGATGGTATGACACCATATGAAGCTTAGAATGGTAGGAGACCCTCATTGGATCATTGCAAGATATTTGGGCGCATCGCTTATGCATACATCTCTTGACAAGTCAGAGGAAAAGTTGACCTTAAGGGTGCGAAATGCATATTTATTGAATATGATCAGAATCAAGTAGGATATAGACTTTATAATCCAATTAACAAGGCATTCATAGTTATTAGGGATGTATTCTTTGATGAGAATAATTCTTGGTTTGAAGATGATTGCAAGAAATTCACATTACGATATGATTTGGAAAATGATTTTCCAACCTTAACTCAAGAAGAAGAACACCAAGAAGAGGACATCAACTCACAAGATGAGGAGCATATTGATTTCAAAGATTGGAATTCAAGAGGCAAGTGCAAACAGAAGCAACTAGAGGATCTACCCAAGTGTTCCAATCAAGGTTTAAGGAGATCACAAAGAGAAAGTAAGAAGCCCATAAGGTATGTATAGAATACATCCTTTGTCACAAACCACTCTATATACATCACTAAAGATTCAATGGTAGAGGAGCCTTCTTCATTTGAACATGCTAAGAAGAAGAAAGAGTGGAGAGAAGCCATGTTGGAGGAAGTGGAAGCATTACAGAAAAACCATACTTTGGACCTAGTTCCCAAGATAGGAGATTTGAAGGTAATTGGTTCAAGGTGATATAAAGTTAAAAAGAACTGATGGTTTTATAACCAGGTACAAGGCAAGACTAGTGGCAAAGGGATTTGCCCAAATACATGGAGTAGATTATGAAGAGACATTTTCATCTATTGCAAAGATGCCAACAATCGAGGTATTGGTAAGTCTTGCTGCATCAAAAAATTGGAATTTATATCAGTTAGATGTCAAGAATGCATTTTTAAATGGTTGGATATCAGAGGAAGTGTATATACCACAACCACCAGGTTTTGAAGATGAAGAAAAAGAAGGATATGTATGCAAGCTTAGAAAAGCCCTCTATGATCTCAAGCAAGCTCCTAGAGCTTGGAACCATAGAGTTGTTACCTATTTGCAGGATCAAGGCTTTGTAGCAAGCAACACAAAATCTTCTTTATTTGTGAAGAAGAATAAATCAGAGGTCGTCTACTTGTGTGTCTATGTAGATGATATCATTATTATAGGCAATGATTCTGATGGTATCAAGCACGCCAATGCTCAATTGATATAGGAATTTGAGATCAATGATCTAGGGGTGTTAACCTATATCCTTGGATTAGAACTTGTGTATACAGATTCAGGTATATTCATCACACAAAGGAAGTACATAAATGATATGTTGGTAAATTTTAAGATGGAAAACACTAAAGTTGTAGGTATTCCTATGGAGATCAATCATAAGTTAAGTTCACATGAAGGTGAACCTCTTGAAGATATCTTAGGTTACCAACAACTTGTGGGTAGTCTTAATTCTGCTACTTTGACAAGAGTAGATATTTCATATGCTGTGAGTAAATTGAGTCAATTCATGTATGTACCAAGGAAGCCACACATGGGAAGCTCCAAAGTGGTACTTGAATACCTAAAGGGTACAATGAATGAGGGGTTATTCTATCCCTTCACTTCTGACATAGATATAAAGTTATATTCTGATGCATATTGGGTTAGCTCCAAGGATGATAGGAGGAGCACTTCAGGGTACTTACCATTTGCAGGTTCAAAACTCAGATCATGATCATCCAAGAAACAACCAACTGTGGCCTTATCTTCCACAGAAGTAGAGTATAGAGGCTTGGCTAACGCAACTGAGGAAGCCATGTGGCTTAAGCAATTGTATGCAAATTTGGACATACACTCCTAAACTCCAATTACATTTGGAGATAATACTAGCTCACTACATCTTGTTGCTAATCCTATGTACCATGCCAAGACTAAGCATATTGAAGTACATTATCATTATGTTAGAGATAAACTGCTTAGCAAGGATATCCAAATATCCTATGTATCAAATCTTTTGCAATGGGCAGATCTACTTACCAAAGCATTGGATCGAACAAAGATGAACACGTTCAAACTAATGATTGGGGTCCAAGAGATCAAGGAACCATAAAGATCAAGCATGTTAGGCTTGAGGGGGAGTTGTTGGTGCAATTAAGCCCAAGCCTACATGCTTGATCATTTCATATAAGCTTGATGTATTAGCATATCACATGAGAAGCTTCATATGTACAACCTCTTGTAACTTTGACTTTAATTACCTATTGTAAAAGGTCAATAAACCCACGAGGAGTTAGGAAGCATCTATCTTGTATCATTTGGTAGTGGAAGTGAAGAGAGAATCAATCCTATACTTTAGGATTATTTTTAGGTGGAGATTTGAAATCAAATTCAAATCCTTGGCTCCAATAAAAGCTATAAAACATGAGAAGAAAATCAAGCGTGCATCATGAGGTTCAGGGACCATTTCCATGTACCTTCGCTAAGAAAAAGAGCTCACCTCATAGCTCTCTCATTTCTACATTCATCGAGCAATGCCTTATTGCCAATGACTTTGCAATTTTACATGATTTAGTCAATACATGCTCATTAGTTCCTACTCTCATATCTCTATCACAATTCATTAGATCAATGATTTTGTCTGAGCTGGTTCTCACAGTATACTACATCATTTTACATGATTTAAAGCATGACATCTTCGGCCTACTATCTTCTTTACACATACAAAGTCTCATCTATAATGATTCACTCAATCCTCAGATATTAATCAAGCATTGCTCACTGGTCTATGACTGTAAGGCCTATAAAAGTCGAGGTATATGTTCAACTTGCTAACCCTCATTCTCTACATATAGTTCATCATTTTAGATGACCCCACTCATGAATGGTAGCTTGTTCAGTCAATTAAAGTTCCCCAAAAGGTCGTTTACTAATTTCTATTGTACTATGAGAATTGTGTATAACACTAAGGAGGTGTCTCAACCAAAATAGCAAGTTTTATGCATTGGATGATATGCCTACCTATCCGTTTTGATTCTATTACTTCTGCATTATCTTCCAAGCAACATATATGATCATTTGTGCTTATTAGCTAGCTAAGGAGGCCCAAAACAATCTCTAGCCATCACTTATAGCAAGTGTGAAGCAAGGTTTAGCTACACCAACTCATCTCTTGTGATTATCCATCATCTGCTCCAACATTTTGGGTCTTCACATTTCCAATCTTTTCGACTGAGTGCATAGTATCATCTCCTATTTGAACTTCATGTCTATTTCTTGGATCGTCCAAGTCTAATAGTAGAGCCACATTCCCTACTACATGATTTGAAGAACTAGAATCTATATACAATACATGCTCATCTGCTTTACCTTGCTTCATGGTCATGTTCATCAATAGAAATGAGTTCTCTTATGTCTGCTCTTTAGTGTAATTTTTCTAATCTCTTCTTCCTCTATATCCTCCTTCATTACTGGTATTCTTGAAGTTATTGTTTTAGCTCTTCCTCTTCCATAGATTCCTCTATTGAAGCCTCTTCCTCTGTTTTCTAGGATTCCTTAAACAATTCTCAATTGTATGATTAGTTAAGCCGCATATGGCACATGGAGAAGAGATTTGAAATCTCCCCTACCTTGTCTACCTCCTCTGCCTCTTTCTCTTCTATCTCTACCTCTACCTGCAAAATTTGCTTCGAAGTTACTACCTTCATCATCAGATCTTTTACGTTTGCCTATGCTATCCTTAATTTTATTCTTATCAGTGTCTTGAGTAAAGGATTGGTTACCTTTTGAGTTGTAACTTCTCTTTACAAGCTTTGCCTCATGACTAAATAGTTGGCCCATGAGAGTGTTGAAGTGAGGTACCTACATGTCCATGTATAGGTCCATTGTTGTGGTGAAAGCTTCCCATTTAGCATCTGCCTTGATTCCATTGATTACTTGTCTCACTATCAATGACTTCTCCAATGCTCCTAAGTTGATCTGCTAAGTCCATTTTTGTGACAAATTCAGTCACACTTTGCTTGGGCATCTTCTTGAGTGTGGGAAACTCAATCGAGGGTGGATTCTTCCTAGCTCTAGTGCTTGATGAAAAGAATGCTTCAAGGGCATTCCATGCCTCTTGTGAGGTCTTGTAGCTCCTAGTGTGTGGAAATAAGAAATCAGAGATTGAGTTGAGAATATAAGACCTGGCTAGAGCATCCTTTGATCACCCTGTTGTTAACCTTTCTTGTTATTCTCATGAGGGCAAAAAACGGCCCAAAAAGGGTCGTGTAAGGATTTCAATTAGTTGTGCTCAATCTGGATTAAAGTTGTCAAATCCTTTAAGAAATTCCATGTAAGTTCATTTAAAACGTATCTTATGCAAATTTTGAAGAGAGAGAAACTCGTATGATAATCATGAAAAGTTTGTGTGATATCTTATGCCTCGATGTTTGTGCTCATCAAGCGCTGATCAAAATTCAAATTTTCCTCTTGTTCACGGACCTATATAATGTGTGTTGATGACGTTTTGCGCTTTTTTACTCTACTTTTCATAGCAGGCATGTTTCTCTCTTTCACCTCATTTTAGATACTTGCCAGTCATTTTTCATAGCAGACCATGGAGAACGTTAACCCAAATACTCTCGTTGAGCTTTCAAACAATCGAAATCATTGTGAAAAGTTCCATATCAACATTGCAATTAGTCAGGAGTATGCGATGACAAGAAAAGTATTCCGAAGGGCTCTTCATCCTCCTGAGTGGATGGATTGCGAAAGGAAGGCAAGAAACATATCGACATATGGACAGATGGATCTATTTATCCAATTGATCCACAAACTGGAAGGTACCCCCCTTTTCATAATCTTCATGATCTGATTAGATTTGTGGGAGATGGTGAATATGGTTTACGAGGCTATTGTTCAAGGCTCTCGGATATTTCAAGGAATTATGTACAATACATAAAGTGTTTACAAAAGACACTACATCAGAAGGATTTACATATGAGGGAGCTAGAAAACAAATTATCCACTTTATCTTCTCAGTTAGAGTCTTTTAAAAAAATGAAAGAAACTCCTATAGGTTTGAGAATGCGGTCAAAACGAGTAAAACCTTTTTTAGATTTGACTGAAAAATTTGGCCAGAAAAAGAAAAGAATGAAAATTGTTAGAGATCATGTGACAAATGTGCTAGGTTTCAATATGTCACGCAGTTTTGAGCACGTACATTTCTATAATGAAATTTTGAGTCAAAATGATGTTTTAAGACTATTAAAACTGAATGAAAATACATGCTTGAAATGCTTGGTTTTTCAAAACTCATGACAAAAATGAATCTGTTACTAGAACCATCTCAAATTTAGAAGATTTGTGATAGTGTCGGAGGGAGTAGGAAAGGTTATAGAGCAATTTTAAAAGTTTGGTGTGAATTTTTAAAATTTAACAAAGTTAGAAGTTTTGGATTGCCTAGACCCCATCATGTAGGAAAGTTTCAGCTCTGGTTGAATAAGAAGATCACATCAGTATTTGGTGAATATAAACATATTCACAGTAACATGCCTTACGAAGTAGGGAAAAAAAAGTTACATTTCACTTACAATGCATTTAACAACATATGGATAGATATAATAAAACTTCAAACATACATGGTTCAGTTCTATAATATAAAAGAACATGAATGTTCTGGTCTATTAAAATTTGTAATCAAACTTGATGAAGTTGAGCTTAAAAAACATCAAAAGATGGAGAGAATAAGTTTTGCACTGATGAACAAAGCTTTGGACTATAGCCTTGGGAAATTGGATACTCAATCTCTCAAAGTATAATCAGAAATGGAGTTATGGTAGGCTGGTTGTGCTCAAGTTCCATCTGAGAGCCATAAAACACTTAAATGGTTATTCTCACAGACAAACATTCCAAATGTTATCCAAAAGCATCATGCAAGAGAATTGTTGAATGTCAAAGACTATGGGAACTTTCAAGTTGAGTGGCATTTGAGTGGAGACCTAAAGACGCTCAAATGCATGTTTGGTATAAGTGGGGGAGCAAATTCTAAGTATCCTTGCTTGTACTGCATGCAAAGCCCAGACACAAATGGATGGATTGCTAGAGTTGAGGCTGAAGAGGCTCCTTCTAGACAAAATGTTATTCTTCATAACTACTCATCTTCTTCAATGATTTGGGAACCCATACTTCCAATAGCATTGACAAATGTACACATATGTACACTACATGTAGAGTTAAGAATCATTGACAAGTTGGTCCGTATTCACTTGGATTATGCATATTCTATCAAGCCTACAACTCTTGCAGATGAGTGCATAAAGAAATGTGAATGTCTACTTTCAAAAATGGAATTTCATGGTGGTGATGTTCATCTAAGAAAAGATCCAAAGCTTTCACAAAATACAAGTGATGTACTATAGGATGTCTCAATGGGAGGTGCAAAAGCAAGGAGATTCTTCAGCAACCACGATGACAAGCAACTAAATGCCATGTGGAATTGTTGGAAAAATTTTTGTGAGGTCACGACCAATGTAAAAAGCAAACCAGAAATAGCAAAAAAGAGAATGAAGGTGTGGGTCAAACTAGATAATCTTTTTAAGATCATGAGGGAGCAGGTAACATCAAAAAGTTACGTGACAGATTTCAGAAAGGCGACCACAGAGCTTATAGAAACCATCATAGAGGCATGGGGTGCCAAAGACATAACATACTACTTGGTGAGTTCCAAAGATATTTTATTAAGTTTATTTATTTTTTATTGAAATAAACATCTAATGAGATTCTTCTGCTCTTCTAGCATATTCTTCTTGTGCATGGTGCATTCTTTGCACAAAAAGAACCACTTGCCATGTGGAACACCCAAGGCATGGAAAAATCTCATTATCAAGCAAGGACAAGCTTCTTTAGGTGTACAAGGAAAGGAGGAGGAGTAACAAAGAGCAATGCCTTTAGAGAGCTTTTTGATTGGTTCTTTAGAAGACAAGTACAAATGACCTCATGCCAAATATAATCAGAAGGATATGGCTATCACCAGACAAAATCATCATGTATCAATATCACAAAATGAAAAAGACTACATTTCAAACAGAGCTTTAATATTTGCAATGTCTTTTATTTCTTTGAGAAATAAAGATGTCATGTATGTACATTTCATGATGTATTAAGCTTTGAAAAGAAATAACATCAGATGACTTTGACCAGAGAATCAATAACAGTTAATATTAGGCCATGGATCAATTACACCAAAAAAATTTGCAATGTCTTATATCACATTGGGCAATTTTTGTATATGTACATTTGTTGAGATATTGAATTTGAAAATATAGTCATTCGGTTGAGCCTCTTTAAAGAGCTTGGCTCTAGCAAATCACCTCTATATCTGAGGAACTCTTTTCTCCTGTATCCAGCAATGCTTTTTAAATCTGACACCCCTACAGCCATTGCATAGCTTGAATAACAAAGAAAGTACCCTGCCCTTGAAGCATTGAGTCGGGCATATCCAAAAATTCTGAATGCAGCTACTCTTTCAAGCAACAAAATTCTGAAAGCATTAAAGGGTATTGGAGTAAAACCCATGTATTTTGATAGAGTCCTCAAGCAGAAAAATGCAAAGTCTGGCTCCTCACTATAGTGCTTGTGAATAACACAAAAAAGTGTCTGGATTCAAGTTTGGAGGATAGTGGATAATAGAATGAATATCCACCTTTTCTTTTCGTTTCTCTTCTATGGCTTTTCTTGTTCCCTTGCCCTTGCCAAGGTAATTGTCTTCATCCAATAAATTTAACTGTGGTAAAAATGAAAAACAAGGTTAGATGAAGTGCAAGCACACTTTAGGAGTCATGAGAAGTAATTTGAAACAATTAGAAAAAAAGCAAGAGACATGACTGATGCAAGCGATTAGGGTCTTTAGAGAAATTCTGACGGTCGTTATCGCTTGCATCCGTCGTCATCAATATCTCTTTGCAAACTACCTAGAAACATGTAACATTTGATGAATGAGGGGAATTCTTACAAGCCACATATCTATTATCAATGCTGCATGCAACTCCTAGACACGACCGATACAAGCAATAAGGCCCAACGGAAAATATCCGAAGGGCCTTATCGCTTGCATGGGTCGTGATCGAGCTCTGACACTTCTAATGGAGATCTTGGACAAATCTGATACAAGCTAGAGATTTTGCATCGGTCCCATCTCATATCCTTAGCCTTAAATTGTTGAGAATATAGTTAACTGTATACCTTGACGTCATCTTCCTCAAGTCCAAACATGACCGATGCAAGCGATAAGGCCCAACGGAAAATATTCGATGGGCCTTATCACTTGCATCGGTCGTGATCGACTTCTTAGTCTACATGGAGACCTTGGAGAAAACTGATTCTGGCATCTCATCTCTTAGCCTTAAAATCATGAGAATATATTTTACTACATACCTTGACCTCATCTTCCTCTTCAAGTCCGAACACGACCGATGCAAGCGATAAGGCCCAACGGAAATTATCCGATGGGCCCTATCGCTTGCATCAATTGTGGTCAATTTCTCACTTAAAATGCAGATCTCGGACAAAACCTTTAATTCATAAGAATATATTAAACAACATACCTTGACCTCATCTTCCTTTTCGATGAGCTCTTTTGAGTCAATACAAATTGTTCCTTTGTCCTCAGCAACATCCAAGAATGAATAGGCGCGCCCAAACGAGTATATTCCAAGTTGCTTCTAATGCTCATCAAACTCTTCATCAGCAATTCTTGGCTTCTCTAAGATAGCTTTCTCAAAGCATTTTGAAAGAGCTTGTGATGAATCTCTGAATTCTTCATTACACAAATCCAAATCAAGATGCAAAAATTCTTCTTTTCTTTCTCCTTCCTTATTGATGAATCTCCTTGCAACTTCTTCTGACTCAGCTATAGCTGCAAAGTTGTAGTCCTCCCTTAGATTGAAAAGTTCATGAATGTAAAATAGAGGTATAAACTCTTTTTCAGAGATAAAGTAAAAAGGTAGATTTGGGAGAAGTAGGGACTTCTCAGACACTTGAACTTCTTCAGTTGGCTCCCTTATTGCAGTTTTTGCTTTAAAAGTGGCCACATCAAAACCTTTGACCTGCTCTTCTTCTGCTTGGAGATTGATCTCCTCAACAATCTCCATGACACCTTTCATAGTTCAAGTGTCAGCTCTAAGAAAGGCTCATCTTCAACATGAACATTTTCCTCCTTTTCAACTGAGATATGATCAAGACATATCAAGAAGGCAATGTTTAAAGGGAGCAAGCAGCAGTCCTTTTCATGCTCTCGGCATAAATCAAGCTTCCTTGGCAAAGGGGATATCCTTTTGCATTTTCTTGCGATTCTAGCCCTATCTATTGGATCCTTCCCAAAGATGTGAGGATGGACATAGGTTTTCTGAGAAATAGAAAGGATCTTTCCATTGATCAACCCCAAGAAAATCTCCCACTCATCCTTAAGAAAACTTTTCCATTTCTCTAGGAGTTTTTCAAAATCAATTTTGGGGTTGAATATCGTCATTGCATCAGGAAAATAATCTACAGTTAAACCCTCTTGAACCATGAAATCAAGAAGTTTCTCTAATGGAGAGACACTAAGGATCTCATTCATTCCCTCCATCTTAGCTGTAGCTTCTCCTATATGTCTATGAGGAGAACACAACCGATGCAAGCGACTAAAGCGAGTCAACGTAGGTCAAACGGGGAAAATCGCTTGTATCGGTCGTGTCGGAAAGGAAAGCAAAATACGCATGTAAATGAGACAAATTCTCTGAAGGTTCAAATTTTGAGTTTGTGAAGGAAGTAGCTTTTTATAGGCAAGGAGGGAAGAAGTAACGATCGAATGATGTGGACCAATCATCGAGTGCCACGTGGCAAAGCGTACGTTGGCGGATTCAACGGATAGATGACATGGACCAATCAAATCATGCCAAATGGCAAAAGATGTTGGAATTCACAACGGCTATATGACATGGACCAATCGTGACATGCCACATGGCACCAACGATCAACTTAGTTTTTGGACCTATTTAAGCTTCCCTATTCATTTCTTTCATTTTTTTTTGTCAACACTTTCCAAGCATCGAGGTTCCATCGCCACCAAGTTTTTAAGCTGTGTCTTCATAATTTCTATAGAGAGCGCTTTCTGCGTTAGGTAATATGGACACGAATGATCCAAGCGATCATGGTACATCCGAGATTTTTGGATAACCCTAATCGCTTGGATCAATCATGTTTCTTAAATGGCAGCGAGTCCTTATCATAGGTTGCAAATTTTGGTTTTCTTAGTGATGCTTGAGTATTATGCATTGTTACCTATATTGTAAGTTGTATTTATTGAAATTTGATGATGAATTCAGGGACGACCGATGCAAGCGATTAGGGACGTCCGGGCATTTACAGATGACTCTTATCGTTTGGATCGATCGTGTCTCTGACAGTGGAAAGAGTCATTGATCATAGCTTTCAAATTATGTTTTCCTTAGCCATAGTTGAGTATTTTGCATTGTAAGATATATTTGATTGATATTTGATGATGAATTCAAGGATGACCAATGCAAGCGATCAGGGACATCCGGGCATTTCCGGATGACTCCTATCGCTTGGATCGGTCGTGTCTCTGATAGTGGAAAGAGTCATTGATCATAGCTTTTTGAGAGAAAGTTTCCACTTCTCCTAATTCCTTGCCTTAAGACTCTCATTTTGCGCAGAGTATGGCTAGGACCAAAAAGACAGCAAGGAAGTTGTACCCTGAGGGTCAGGACCGAAATGCCTAGGAACAAAATGCCCAGGGGAAAAATGTCCAGGAGAAAAATTCAGAGAAGCTTGAAGCCAATGTGCTAGAAAAGCCTTCAAAAAAAAGGGTCAAGTACTACGTAAAGTCCTTGAGGGAAATTAGAAGAGCTCAAAAGTCTGTGGGATTGTTGATCCCTAGACTTCCATTTATGAGATTTGTCAAGCAGATCTCAGCCAACCTCTCTTCTTTGATGAAGACTGTTGAAAGTTTTTCAAGCTCAAGAGTGTGGGAACATGCCCCAAATTGAACCTTTCCACATCATCCACAATCAAAGGAGGCTGATTTCCACGAGTTGGAGGCATCAAATCATGCCCATAATGAAAAGAATTTGATTAGAGAAGATTTAGCTCACCTCTTGATGTGATTGGACCTCACTTTGACATGTATATGTTTTTGATTGGTTAAAGAGGTTAGTAGGTGGTCTTTAAAACCTCTAATGAGTTGTATTATGACTTAGAGTCGTGGAAATATGTGCCCAAGCTGCCCCCTTGCTTAAGCACACCACCTACTAGCTGTTCTCTGCATATTTTGCAGAAATTTCACTTTTACACACTCTATCTATCTAGATGTTTTTGGCAGACCCCCCGGTCTTGTAATTGTTGTTTCTCCTTCATCCGGAATCCATTTGCAATGATTTTTGTCTTGTTGGAAAGCTTATAAGTTCTACTTTGTCTCCTATAAGTCTCAGGTTCAGTGCCTGCACATGTACAGAGAAATGTCCAGAACAGTGTCTGTCCATTTAGCTCATACTCTGTGAAGAGATCAAGTTATTTGTTTTGTTGCAGCTGGTTGAGGCATCATCCAGTATCCAAATGGAGTGATTTTACTCTCATTTGAAAGCTCTTAAAGTCTAGTTTATGCCTGCAAATTTCATTTTCAGTCTCTGCATATAATCAGAGAAACTCAGAAAATACAGAACCTATGTCTGAAAAATTTCAAGATCCTAGGAGGGTTCATTTGCTTTTGTTGTGCACATAGGAGTGTTTATCCTCCAACAGTGGTATCAGAGCTATAAGTGGAGAATCAAAGAGAGAAGAAGGAGCTACTAAAGTGAAGTGAAGACTTCATCAAATTTTGAAGGAAGGAAGCAAAGAACGGGCACGTCAACAACAAGGGGAAGCAAATACATCATCAAATCAAAGATGAAGCTTCATCAAGAGGAGTAGCTCTATTTCTTGAGGTAAAAGCCATCCTTTTCAACTTCATTGCATCAAGGGGGAGGTTCAAAAGAGTTAGGAGGCACCATGGCTGATCTCAATGCTCAAATTGGGAAGCTCGAAAAAGGAAACTACCAACCATGGCGATTTAGAATAAGCAATTTTTTGATGGGGAAAGGTTTGTCACTAGGGACTTGTGAGTGGTGGAGAGCCAAAACCCTACATAGATGAGATAAATCCAACCAATGATCAGAGAAGAGCAGTAAGAGAGTGGGATGAAAGGGACAAAAGGGTCATTTTCATTTTATCTCAGCATATTAGCAACTCTATGGTAGGGCATATTCAAGATTTGGATACATCGAAGAAGGTGTGGGAGTGCTTGGAGAGATTGTACTCAACCTCCACAAAAGCTAGAAAAATTCAGCTCAAGAATGAGCTAAATAATCTTAGGAAAAGCCCCTCTCAAGTTGCTAATGATTACATATTAAAGGTTAAAGAGCTTGCAGATGCACTAGGGTCAATCGGTTGTGCCCTAGATGATGACGATCTTGTCGCCCACACCCTAAATGGACTTAGGGATGATGAAAAATGGAGGGCTTTCACAACTTCAGTGTATGTAAGGGACTCTCTTCCTGATTTTGATCAACTAATCACTCTCATGGTGACAGAGGAGATGAACCTTGGTGGTCATAACGCCAAGGATAGCCAAGGGCAATTGTTGTATGCAGGTAGAGGAAGAGGAAGACATAACCGAGGTGCTACAAGAGGAAGAGGAAGATATCAAAGCAACCAAGGAGGTCAAGGACAACAAGAAAATGCAGGTCAAAGAGGTGGAAGAGCCACAAATAGAGGAAGAGGTGCAAGATTTGGTGGAAGAGGACAAGCCACTTCAAATGGATGCTTCGTATGCGGTAAGCCCAGTCATTTTGCAAATGAATGCTATCATAGAGCTCAAAGACAAGGGAATCAAAGCAACAACAACAATTATAGAGGGCAAGGTAATTATGCAAACACATCATCCAGCCAAGGGAATGATTATTTACTTGCCATGAGGTATGGTGAAGATACAACTCAAGCTAGTGAAGATGTATGGTATGTAGACAGTGGATGTAGCAATCATATGTCATGTCGAAAGGATCTTTTTAGTAATTTGCAGGTCCCAAAGCATCAAGGGCATGTGGAAACAGGTGATAACTCAGAGCATACCATTCAACATGTGGGAGATATGAGTTTGGAAGGAAATCAAAGAGCAAAGTGCTTATCAGAGGTATTACATGTCCCTACTATTACCAAAAACTTGATTTTGGTAGGCCAAATGGTAGAAAAAGGCTATCAAGTTAGGTTCAATGAAAGAGGATGTTTTGTTGAGGATCCAAGGGCAGGTTTCAAGCTCATAGCAAAAGGAAAAAAGCAAGGGAGAATGTTCACAATGGACATAAATCAGCCACACCATTCAATGTATGTCACATATGGAGACAAGAGGATAGCAGATTTGGATCTATGGCATAAACGAATAGGTCACATCAACCTACAAAAGCTCAAGAACATGCAAAGGAGGAGCTTGGTAAGAGGCCTACTAAATTTTACATCTAAAATGTTGCATGAAATTTGTGTAGCTTGCCAACAAGGAAAACAATCAAGGCTGCCCTTCAAGAAGAGTACCTATGTAAGTGCAAATGTTTTAGACCTCATTCACACGGATGTTTGGGGTCCAACAAGAGAAGCATCCCTTGCTGGAAATAGGTATTTTGTAACCTTCATTGATGACTTTTCAAGGAAAGTGTGGTTGTATTGCATTAAAAACAAATCAGATGTGTTCCACTACTTCAAGAAATTCAAAGCACAGGTGGAGAATGAATCTGGCAAGTTTATCAAAACTTTGAGATCCGATGGAGGGGGAGAGTACTTCTCCCATGAATTTTCTGAATTTTTGCAGGTCAATGGCATCAAAAGACAATTTACATGCAGGTATACCCCTCCACAAAATGGGGTAGCAGAGAGAAAGAACAGACACATAGCAGAGGTAGCAAGGTGTATGCTCAATGAAATGAATATGCCGCATTGTTATTGGGGAGAGGCTACATATACAGCCATATACATCATGAATAGATGTCCTACATCAGGTATACATCATCTAACCCCTGAGGAAGCATGGAGTGGAAGAAAACCTTGCATTTCACATCTTAGAATCTTTGGTTGTATATGCTATGTACATGTACCTCAAGAGTTGAGGTCAAAGTTATATGCCAAATCTGAAAGGTGTATTTTTTTGGGATATTATATGGAACAAAAGGGGTATAAATGCTATAATCCCATCACCAAGGAGCTGAAGGTAAGTAGGGATGTTGTCTTTGATGAGTTGAAGCCTTGGTATGCATGCACAAGTCCATTGCAGGTTGAAGACATAGGTGAGACAGATTTGAAGAATGATGATAGAGTTCAAGAATGCATGGATTTGAGTGGTCCAAGCAACTCATGCAACACAAGGACACCCTCACCATGGAGTGGAAGGCTTAGGGAAAGAGAGAACAGCTCTGAAGAAAGCAAAGTCAAAGGCAAAGAGAAGATTTCAGTTGAAGAAGGAAGCTATGTGGACGAGAGCATGTTGGAAGATGAAGAGATAGAAGAAGTTCAAACTCCAGGAGTGGCTAAACAAAGAAAGAAGATGGCAAACACACCAAAAGCAAGTGAAAGAAGGTCTTCAAGAGTAAGATATCTAGTACAAAGGTTAACATATGATAATTTCATTGCAAAGCATTATGCATACATGACTCAGGTAATCAAGGACAAAGAACCAACTAGTTATGAAGAAGCTAAGGATTGCAAGGAATGGCAAGAGGCAATGAAGGAAGAGCTCAAAGCACTTGATGAGAACCATACTTGGAGCTTGGTACCAGCTCAAGAAGGCATGAAGGTGATAGGTAATAAGTGGGTTTACAAAATTAAAAGAAATTCAGATGGTTCCATTGCTAGGTACAAAGCAAGGTTGGTGGCGAAAGGCTTCTCCCAAAGCTACGGGATAGATTATGATGAAACTTTCAGCCCCGTAGCCAAGATGCCAACAATTAGGACTTTGATTGCAGTGGCCACATCAAGGAAATGGAGCTTATATCAGTTGGATGTGAAGAATGCCTTCCTCAATGGAGAGCTTGAAGAAGTAGTCTACATGAGCCAACCTCAAGGATTTGCTAGTATGAGGTACCCAAATCATGTTTGCAAGCTAAGGAAAGCATTATATGGACTAAAGCAAGCCCCAAGGGCCTGGAATCAGAGGTTAGTGGATTATTTATCAAGTTGCGGATACAAAGAAAGTGTTGCAGATCCATCACTCTACATGAAGAAGCAAGGAGACAAGATGGTATACATATGCATCTATGTGGACGATTTGATCATCACAGGAAGTGATATTGCAGGTATTAAAGATATCAAATCAAAGCTAGGGAAGGAGTTCAAGATATCTGATCTTGGAACACTAAAGTACTTCTTGGGAATAGAGGTAATCTATGCACACAATGGCATCTTCTTGATTCAAAGAAAATACTTGTTGGATGTGCTATACAGGTTTGGTATGAGTGGTTGTAAGCCACTTTCTCAGCCCATGGAGCCCAATACAAAGTTGGTTGCAGGTCAAGGAGAGGCTATACAAGATATTACACTATATAGAAGCATAATTGGTTCATTAATTTATGCTACATTCACTAGACCTGATCTTGCATATGTAGTAGGTGTTCTCTCTCAATTTTTGCATGCACCTACTCATGATCATCTTATGGCGGCAAGAAAGGTGCTTCGTTACATCAAGCAACCATCAAACAAGGTCTATTTTACTCATATGATGCTGATCTAAGTGTCAAAGGATATAGTGATGCTGATTGGACAGGTAGCAAGGATGATCGAAGGAGTACATCGGGTTATGTTTTCATGATACGTACAAAAGTGATCTCTTGGAGCTCTAAGAAGCAACCCAGTGTTGCTCTTTCATCCATAGAGGCTGAGTACAGAGGTTTAGCATTGGCTACATGTGAGCTATTATGGCTTAAGAAGCTACTTAAGGACTTGGAAGTGGAAGTGCAGGAGTTTGCTCTTTATGGAGACAACATTTCAAGCATCTATGTAGCTAACAATCCCATGTTTCATGCAAGGAGCAAGCACATAGAGGTTCATTACCACTTCGTTAGAGAAAAGGTGATGGCAAAAGAGCTAGATATAAGGTATGTGAACACTAAAATGCAGGTTGCAGACATGATGACAAAGTTTCTTGAAGGTACAAAGCTTGGAGGATTCAAGGAAGCTATCAACATAAGAGACATAGGCTGAAGCAACAAAGGAAAAGACTTGAGCTTGAGGGGGAGTGTTGAAAGTTTTTCAAGCTCAAGAGTGTGGGAACATGCCCCAAATTGAACCTTCCACATCATCCATAATCAAAGGAGGCTGATTTCCACGAGTTGGAGGCATCAAATCATGCCCATAATGGAAAGAATTTGATTAGAGAAGATTTAGCTCACCTCTTGATGTGATTGGACCTCACTTTTGACATGTATATGTTTTTGATTGGTTAAAGAGGTTAATAGGTGGTCTTAAAACCTCTAATGAGTTTTATTATGACTTAGAGTCGTGGAAATACGTGCCCAAGCTGCCCCGTTGCTTAAGCACACCCCCTACTAGCTGTTCTCTGCATATTTTGCAGAAATTTCACTTTTACACACTCTATCTATCTAGATGTTTTTGGCAGACCCCCCGGTCTTGTAATTGTTGTTTCTCCTTCATCCGGAATCCATTTGCAATGATTTTTGTCTTGTTGGAAAGCTTAGAAGTTGTACTTTGTCTGCTATAAGTCTCAGGTTGAGTGCCTGCACATGTGCAGAGAAATGTCCAGAACAGTGTCTGTCCAGTTAGCTCATACTCTGTGAAGAGATCAAGTTATCTGTTTTGTTGCAGCTGGTTGAGGCATCATCCAGTATCCAAATGGAGTGATTTTACTCTCATTTGAAAGCTCTTAAAGTCTAGTTTATGCCTGCAAAATTTCTAATTTCGTCTGTGCATATACTCAGAGAAACTCAGAAAATACAGAACCTATGTCTGAAAAATTTCAGGATCCTAGGAGGGTTCATTTGCTTTTGTTGTGCACATAGGAGTGTTTATCCTCCAACAAAGACCTCATCCTTTGTCAATGTGAGGTGGCAAACGCAAACACTACTATGCCTGCAAGAAGCTGAAGAGGACTTTGCTATTGATTTTATGAATGATGCCTATTTATGTGCTGCTCATTCTCATAGGGTAACACTCACTACAAGGAATACGGGCGTGTAGCGACGGTTAACACGACAGAATTTCGTCGCTGTAAAATTGCAACTTGCGTCGGAAATACCGTCGAGCGCGGACCATCGATTATATGACGCAAAAAACAACGGTATTTGCGACGGTATATGCCTAACGTCGCATAAACGACGCTTGTTAATGGCGTCGCTTAAGCGACGCTCTTTAGCGTCGCATAAGCGACGCTTTTTAGCGTCGCATAAGCGACGGTTTATAAGCGACGGTCTATTGCATCGCTTATACGACGACGCGTTGCATCGCTTATGCGACGATCTGTTGACGGACAAAAATTAAAACGTTGGAGGCTCTGCAATCGGCATTTTCACGCATCCGATCGAAGAGCTCTCCAACGTTCGCAATTGCGCTGCGCTTACGAACTGAAGCAAGTATATGCAGAATTGTTGTTTTGCTTAAGCTCTCTGTTATTGTCTCCCTCTGTCTTTGTTTCTCTCTTTCTACATCTTTGTCTCTTTGAATTTTCTCTCTCTCTCTCTAGATCTCTCTCTAGATCTCACTCTCTCTCTCTAGATATCTCTCTCTCTCTAGATCTCTCTCTCTCTCTCTCTCTCTCTCTCTCTCTCTCTCTCTTCTCTCTTTCTCTTCTCTCTTTTTATTGCAGGTTATTCAAGAAGCTAACCAAGCAAAAACTATGGATCACAATTGTAAGTACAATTTCTATTATTTGTAGATCATTTGAATTGTGTTATTTTCATTACATATCATACTCACACTTATTGGTATGCACTCATACACTTATACATGACGAAGAAGCACACACACATGCATATACCTACATATACACATATACATGCACATACACACACATACACATAGAGTTATACATATACACACACATACACAAGAACATGCACATATTGATACATACATATACACTTATACATGCACATGCATATACATACATATACGCACACATACACATGCACATATACACATATACATGCACATACACACACATACACATAGAGTTATACATATACATGCATATACATATACACACATACACATGCACATGCACATACTCATACACACATATGCACTTATACATGCACATGCACATACATACATATACACACACATACACATGCACATACATACATATACACACACATACACATGCACATACATACATATACACACACATATATACACTTAGGTACACACATATGAATGAATTATATAATTAAAGTATTAAAACACATGCTTAATATAAACAATAATAAAAATCAATAGAACAAAACTCTTCATTACTTAATACCATACACACAATTCAAAACATGACTGAAATGAAAAATATATAGATAAATATATGTATATATCAATGTAAATACATAATCCAATGTCATAATCAACGTCTAAAATCCTAATCATCGTCATCATGATCATCATCATCATCAGCAATATCATGATCAGATGGATCTTCCTCATCCTCATCCTCATGATCACCCTGTGACGATCGAGATCGTCCCTCCTGTGTCTGTCTCTCCACCTCATCCATATTTGTCTCCCCATAATACTCCTGTATTACATATAACAAACATAAATCAATAAAATAATTAAAACATTCATAACAACAAAATAATTATATAAAATTTAAAAATACTCACAAAGGCATCAGGATGATCTTGTATATACTCGCTCAAACGCCGATATCCAAAATGTGTAGCATACTCGATCTCGTGTTTCGTAGGATATCGGCCATAATCCTTTCGCTGCAATGAAACAAATAAAAAACATTAGTTGCTTGCATTTTAACTAAAATAAAAAATATACTCACAATAACACATATACTTACAAACGTAGCTACAAAACCATTATGGCCCATTTGGCCTAAGTGCGATGTGTGGCCCGACTCCACTCTCTTCCTTGCAGCAGCCTGTTTATTCAAGGAAAAAAATACATAAATTAAATTAAAAAATTACTAAAATATCTAAAAATTATAAATATAAACTATTAATTTGTGTACCTTCTGCTGAGGAAATGACTCCTGAAGACGTAGCTGTCTACGAAAAAACTGCCACGACTCAGGTGGTATGTTAGCTCGCCTCTTATTTTTTTCGACCATACAATATCTCCTGTTAATTTAATCTCAAACAGAAAAAAAAGTCAGAATACATACACATTTATACACACATATACACATACACATACACATACACATACACATACGCACATACACATATACATGCAAACATATACACATGCATATATGTATATATATACACATATACATACATATAACATAAACACACATATACATATCCACATATATACGTACACACACATGCATGCATATACACATTCATACAAAATACATGCATTTATCCCACAATAATATGTGTTGTGTATATGTGAATATGTGTGTATGTATAAATGTGTATATGTGAATATGTGTGTATGTGTAAATATGTATATGTGAATTTTTTATTTATGTAGATAATCAAATTATTAATATCAAATACCATTATTTGTAGATTCTGATCAATCAGATGGAACTCCACCACCGTCTCCTCATCGTGCAACGACTTTATACTGTAAGTATATGAAATATTTAATTTTAACTATACTTGATGGATACATAACTTATATATTTTTTTTATGTTTCTTATGATGTGCAGATTCTGATCAATCAGAGGGTACTCCACCACCTCCTACCCATGCAACGACTTCACATGTGTCCTCCGATAGGAATTATGATGAATTTTACTATCAAGAGCATATTATATGTTGGTGTAACTCTTGTTATGGCACGTATCGAAGACCACGATTGGAATGTATTGAACATGAGGCAGAGTATGGTACTTTTGAGCATGCACCATCACCTAGTCAACGTGATAATGCTTGGGTATGTATTTTCTATATATATTAATGTCATTTTTTTATTTAAAAACCATGTATAAAATCAAATTATTATTGATATACAGGAATACTTGCTCGATGATGATGATGATAATGATTTTTCTCATAATGTTAATATACCTCGTACACGTCATGGACTTGCTGTTCATCAATTACAAGCAGAGGTTTCTAGAAATCCTCTACCTCCTGGTTTAGAGAATGAAACGGCTGGAGATTATCCATTGCCAGCTCGTGATCATTCTTTAGTACAAACATATGATAGAAGAAGATATGGAGGATGGAATAGAGGACCACTTCCTTTAGATGGAGAGGTTTTCAACTTTTGGGGTAATTGCTATATGATTGCTCCATCCACTATTACTAATGCTGGTCGTGGTCTCTTTATTGTAGAGGATTTGTATGTGCCTCCGAACTCTGAAGTCACTCTTATGTCATTTTGTGGTCCTATATATGGATGGGGAGATTGGCATTGACTTTCACGTTATGTTCAAAGCATGAGTACTTATGGAATATGCTTGAACGCAGCATCTCTTACTAGTAGAAGGATTTTACATGCAGAAAATGAAAGATTATATATTGATGGAAGACCTTACACACATGGAAATATAGCAGGTTTAATAAATAGTAGTCGAGGGTTACATAATAGTTCAAGGACTAATTGCACATTTGAGGAGCGTGAAAATAGTCATGAATCACCATACATGAGTAGAGATGTATCAAGATACATAGTTGTCAATGCTATTACTACATTACATGCTGGTGATGAACTATTAGTGAATTATGGATGGTGTAGACCTCCAAGAGCACCTTTTAGCTAGAGAGAATAAAAATTTTCTATCCATATTTAATAAGTTATATACTTAATTTTATATTTGAAGTTTAATTTTTATTCATTTATGGAATACTAATGACTTTTGTTTATATGTGTAGATTCCAACGTATGATGTTGATGATATTCGTCCACAACATTCACAATTACCAATAAGACCTCATTTATCAGAAGCTTCCATGAGGAGGCTACGCAAAACTAATCTTGTGCAATATGCAAAGTTGAAAGATCTATATTCAAAAGATGATAAAGTACAAGATTTGTGTGACAATGATGAAGATGATGGCATGGCAGATTTTATTGAGGATTGGTATCAAAATGACAGTGAGAGCATGGATATTTCTAAAAATGAGAAATATCTTCGAGAGGAATGTCTAAAGCATGTATATGAAGGAAGTCGTTTGACACGACTAAGTGCAAGCTTACTTATTCTCAACCTTCAAAATCGTTTTGGATGGAGTAATGTATCTGTTTCGACACTATTAAGGTATAATTTTCAATTTTCTATCTACTTATATATATGCGCATCTTTTAAAACTATTAATGCATCTTTCAAAATATTCGTAAAAAATTTGATTGTTTGGATGGCAGGATACGATTGTTTGTTTTGGAGGATATGAAGTATGTATCTTCATTGAATGATTTGTCGATTCACGCATATGTTCAGTTTGAAAGTGTGAGAAGCGGATTTATAATTTGTATTCAAAGAATTTGGCACTGTTTATAGGCCATACAATGGTGACCTGGATGCATCGCATGCACAGAGGTTACTCAAGATAGAGCAATCTGATTATAATGGACTAGTGCCAGCAAGATTCCTAGGGTATGCAGTAAACCTCTTGCATGTCAATGATGAGGCGCATTTGAAGTTTAGGATACAAAGTGGAAATCATGGTGGCTTGAGAGGATCACACATATACATGCAAGAGGTTTACTGCATACCCCAGGAATCCTGCTAGTACTAGTCCCTTATAATCAGGTTGCTCTATCTTGAGTAACCTCTGTGCATGCGATTCATCCAGGTCACCATCGTATGGCCTATAAACAGTGCCAAATTCTTTGAATACAAATTATAAATCCGCTTCTCACACTTTCAAACTGAACATATGCGTGAATCGACAAATCATTCAATGAAGATACATACTTCATATCCTCCAAAACAAACAATCATATCCTGCCATCCAAACAATCAAATTTTTTACGAATATTTTGAAAGATGCACATAAGCATACACATATATAAAATTATATGCATATATATATATGTATATTTATTTATTTACTTTCTTTAATATATCATTTTTTTGATAAACTTACAGGTTATTATCTGAAAAGTTTTTACCAAGTCAAAATATTCTTCCTACCTCACATGATGAAATGAAGAAGATAATCAACAATCTTGGTATGGATTATCAATGTATACATGCATGTCCTAACAATTGTATTTTATATAGAGGTGAATATGCAGACTCTTTGACATGTCCCAATTGTCAATCTCCTCGATATAAGGGTGAAGAAGGTAAAATCCCGAATAAGGTATTGAGACATTTTCCATTGGCTCCACGGATTAGACATATGTTTCAAAGCCCCGAATTATCAAAGCTTTTCACTTGGGGACATGATCACAAAAGTACTGATGGAATAATCAGAATTCCTCATGATAGTGTTGCTTTTCAGCATATTGATTCTACATGGCCTGAATTTGCACAAAATCCACAGAATCTAAAGTTAGGAGTTGCATTAGATGGGGTTAATCCATTCTCCATGAAATCCAGTAAATGGTCAACATGGCCAGTGGTAGTCATAAACTATAATCTTCCGCCATATCTTAGCATTAAAAAGGAACATTTAATGCTTTTACTTTTAATCCCAGGCAAAAGACAAGTTAAAGATATGAATGTATATCTTGCTCCTCTCATTGACGATCTTCAAGAGTTATGGAGAGGTATTAATGTCATTGATATATCAAAGAGCATCAATGAAAGACATATTACGATTCGTGGTATTGTGGCTTGGACTATTCACGATTTTCCTGGATATGGCGTTTGTTGAGGTATTTATGTAATTTTTTTATTCAATATGCATGTAAATAAATATGATTTAATCTAATTATATTTTTATCATTTTCCATGATGTAGGAATATCTACTAAGGGTTATAAAGCTTGTCCATATTGTGGTGATTGGTTGAGATCAATCTATAGTAAGAATCTCAACAAAAATATTTATCTTCGACATCGACGATTCTTGCCTGATGATCATCCATTAAGATCTAAAAGAGAAGCGATACATTTTAATGGAAAGCTTGAAACAGGTCAGTGTCCAAAACCTATGACGCCTATGGATTGGTATAAAAAATGGACAGATGGACCTCTGATAGATCCAGAAGCAGAAATCTTCAGTGATGATTCAGATAATGAGTATGTGAACAAAGGTAAAGGGAAATTGGCACTCGCAGAGAACATATCAATATGGTATTCTTTGGAGTATTGGAAAGAGTTAAAAGTATGTCATCTTCTTGATCCTATGCATATATTCAAAAATATTCGTTATTCACTATGGCAGCATCTTCTTGGACTAAAAGATACTACAACATCAAGAAATGATTTGAAAGATCAAAAATCCAAACCAAAGTTATGGCCAGTTTTTGATAGACATCGACAAGAAACGACTTATGCATCTGCTCCTTGGGTACTTACGACAAAAGAGATACAAACTATCAACAATAGAATTCAATTGATCGAGTCTGGATATGGAGCATCGTTTCAAAACATGTTTACTATGGATGATAAGAGCTTATCTGGATTAAAGACCCATGACTGGCATAACTTTTTGAAACATATTTTACCTTTGGTTATCGATGGATGTACAACGAAAGGAGTACGAGATGTCATCTATCGTCTTGGATCACTTATAAGGTAATTATGATACTTTTATATTTAATATGTTTGAATATTGGATATCTTTTATTTTTTAATTAACTTCTTTACAATTGTTTTTATGATTTGTATAGGTGGATTACATCCAAAGAGATCGATAAAAATTCGATCCCACAAAAAAAACGTGAATGCAAAGAGCTACTATGTTTGATGGAAAAAGAACTTCCTACTTCATTTTTTGATATTCAAGTTCATTTACTAGTCCATCTTGTAGATGAGATAGAGATTGTCGGTGTTGTCAACACTCGATGGATGTTTTGGGTCGAGCGATTTATGGGAATACTAAAAGGTTATGTGCGACAAAGAGCAAAACCAGAAGGATCCATGGCAAAGGGTTGGATGCTTGAAGAGTGCATGTATTACGTTAGTGAGTACCTTGAAAGAGTTCATGAAGAAGCTCCACGTGCATGGACCAACGAGTCTTCTTCAAAAATAACCGATGAGGTATTATCAGGTAAGGGGGTTCCATTCTTATTTACATTTCAAGAAAAAAATGATGTTTCCACTTTTGTAGCATATAATAGCGAATGCATGCAAGCATTCGTTAGCGAGTACGAGGAACTTCAAAGTCTCCAAAGTAAAAGGCGAAAAAACAAAAGATCTAGACGTAATCTCGATAATAATGAGATTACAGATATACCTTCTTTCACGGATTGGCTATATAGTCGTTTGCAACGCGCCAACGCAAATAATGAAGAAATCTCAGATGAGCAAAGAGAGTTAATGATGGGTTGTGAACAAAAGGTAATTTTATTAAAATATATATTTTATTTTTTTCATATATGTATGTTAGTTTCTATTTACTAATTCAATTTATTTTGCAGGCTCGAATGTTCACTAATATGTGGGCTTTTGGACAGCATATTAGAATCAAATCCATTGATTCTTTACGTAAAACAGAGGATTCTAGTATTGTTGCTTGTTTCAAGCAACTATCACGTGCTAGCTCAAAAGACACGAACCTTATAGATGGCGAACTTGGTTACGTAGGAACTATTGTTGGTATCTACGAAATTTCATTTCGTACATTCAAACAGGTAGAAAAAAGTTTATATATTTTTTTTAGAGTTAGTTTTTTTTTAAGCACCTAATAATGGGACGTTTTTGTTGTTATATATTGTGATAGGTCATTTTGAAGGTTGACTGGTATCGAGCGGAGTATAAAGGTAGTAATTCTACAATAAGAAAGGAATTATCTGGGTTTTGGGCAATTGATTCTTCCAAGGTAATGCGATCTACTAAAGAACCATATATTCTTCCTAGGCATATTGAACAAGCATTTTTTTATAAAAACCCAGATGCTCATCCTTGGTGGCAAGTCATTCATGTGCAACCTAGAGGTAGGTCATTGTTTGAACAGTTTATTGTTAGAGAGATTGAAGAAAGTCCTCTTGATGATTCAGCATCAGATACTGATACATCAACATCTGGAATAGAAATTAGACTCATTATACGTGATAATGATACTAATCTTTTTGATGAAGAGGATAATTCTCTACATGCTGATTCTACTGATGAGGAAGAGGAATGACCAGAAATAGATATTAATCCACCAATAGATGATGTGATTCATGAGAACATAGATTTAACAATAGAAGAAATAAATGAAATCAATAAGGATAATGAAGATGAGACTATATTGATGTCTTACCAAAATGATGGCAATAATGAAAACATATGAGCAGTTTAGATAGTAACTTGAAGCTTCTGAATGGATATATATAATAGGTTTTTTTTATTAACTTGAATAACAATGAATCCTACTAGAGAGATGAAATCATGTTCTTCTAAGTTAGAACATGAAGCTCGGGGGTATGCCTAATTATTTTATATATAGCTTTATCTTCGAGGAGTAAATTTTTATCATGTATGTATGCATATGTGTGTGTATTCATGTGTATTATATGTATACATATATTAGTATGCATATATATGTATTTCATGTATATGTATGTGTTTGCATGTGTGTGATATATGTATACATGTATTCATGTACGTAATATATGCAAGTGTTTATAATTGTGTACATGTATATATGTATATGTGTCTATGTGTAAATATGTACATGTAAATATGTATGCATGTATATATATGTTTATGTGTGCATGTAGGCATGTACATGTATGTGTAAATATGTACATGTAAATATGTATGTAAATATGTTAGTATGTATATATATATTTATGTGTGCATTTAGGCATGTATGTGTGAAGCATAATATATCTACTCCATTTTATATTTATGTATCCTATCTACATGATGTGTATATATCTTTACATATATTATGAAACATGATCCTCGTTGATTCGAGTAGCTATATATAGAGGCATAAGGTTGGGAGGAGAGACATCTCTCTAGTAGGACGTCGGAGGTGTATATATACTTCAAACATATGGCTAAAAGGTTTTATATGTATATGTATATACATTTTTATTTTAGATTTTTTTATATGTATATATATATATATATATATATATAGATACATACATACATACATACATATATACACACACACATACATACATACATGGATTATATTATATTACATACATAGCAGTAAATATATACTACATACATACGTGTAATGTAATACACACATTTTTATGTATATATACACATAGTATATACATATTACATTTATACACAACACATAGATGTATACATACATGATACACATGCATACATACATACTACAAAAATAGAAACATGTATATTAGATACATATATAAGTTAATATACATGCCTTTCAGTAAACATAGAGTAATAGATTTTAGGAATGACATCATACATACATAGATGCATATATAGATACATACATACGTACATACATACATAGCTCTCTCTCTCTCTCTCTCTCTCTCTCTCTCTCTCTCTCTCATATACATACATACCGTGCATTGTCGCGACGATGAGCCATAAGTGTCCGCATCTCTTTTAAACACCACTTAAGGGACCATCCTGTCCCAAACTCTGTCTCAAGTGAACTAAGCACGTACTTTTTATCCCTCTCATCATGCTCACTACAAAAATAAAAAACATAATGTAAATAAAACATAAGATATACATTTCAATTTATATGTAAAACTTTTACTTACTTCCATGGTAAGTGGATAAAGCACAGGTAAGAGTCGCATAGTGCCCGCATTCTTCTCTTGAACTCCAATCCATTCCCTATGTACACAATGTTCCCCTCCGGCTCTATGTCGCACTCTAGTCCTAAGGTGCCTATGCATGTCCTCATAGGCAACTCTGCTCTGCTATCACGTGCTGGAGGTGGTATAGGTGTCCTAAAAATAGATAGATAGAAATAAATAAAAATATGTGCTATAATATCATTAAAAAAAATTATGAAAAAAAACATACCTATGAGCAGATAGCTCTCTTCCTGCATGTGGATCCGCAGAAGAGCCCTCGTCTGATCGCGTAAGCATCTGGATCGTATAATCCAGCTCCTCATCGGACATGTCTGCGTAGTCCCGCATTATGGCCCCTAGAGTATCTGACGGAACTCTTGCTCTCATAAGACTTTTTATGAGAGTGAGTTTCGCCTTTCTCTCTTTACTGGGATCCATAATACCTAACATATAAAACAAAATGGTTAGAAATCAATATATATATACGTGTATGTGTGTGTATGCATGTGTATGTGTGTGCATGCATGTGTATGTGTGTGTATGCATCTGTGTGTATGTGTGTAGGTATATGTGTGTGTTGTCTATGTGTATGTGTGTGTGTCTATGAGTGTGTATGTGTTTATGTATATGTATGTATCTACGTGTGGGTATGTATCTATGTGTGTATGTGTATGCATGTATGTATGCATGTGTGTGTATGCATATGTATGTGTGTGTATGCATCATTATGTGTGTCTATGTATGCATTTGTACGTGTGTATGCATCATTGCATGTGCATGTGTCTATGTGTGTATGTGTGTGTATATGTGTGTGTGTCTATGTGTATGTGTGTGTGTTTATGAGTGTGTATGTGTTTATATGTATGTATGTATCTATGTGTGTCTATGTGTCTAAGTGTGTATGTGTATGCATGTATGTATGCATATGTATGTGTATGCATATGTATGTGTGTGTATGCATTATCATGTGTGTCTATGTATGCATGTGTATGTGTGTATGCATCATTACGTGTGTATGTATCTATGTGTGTATGTGTGTGTGTATATGTGTTTGTATGTGTGTATGCATGTGTGTGTGTATGCATGTGTATGTGTATATGTGTATATGTGTATATGTGTGTGTATATGTGTGTATGCATGTGTGTGTGTATATGTGTGTATATGTTTGTATGCATGTGTGTGTATGCATATGTATGTGTGTGTATGCATTATTATGTGTGTCTATGTATGCATGTGTATGTGTGTATGCATCATTACGTGTGCATGTGTCTATGTGTGTATGTGTGTGTATATGTGTGTGTGTCTATGTGTATGTGTGTGTGTCTATGAGTGTGTATGTATGTATCTATGTGTGTGTATGTGTATGCATGTATGTATGCATATGTGTGTGTATGCATATGTATGTGTGTGTATGCATAATTATGTGTGTATGTGTCTATGTGTGTATGTGTGTGTGTATACATTATGACAGTGTATGTAAGCATGTGCATTATGTATGCATATAAGTATGTATGTATGCATATGCATATGCATTATGTATGCATATGCATATGCACTATGTATGCATATGCATATGCATTATGTATGCATATGCATATGCATTATGTATGCATATGCATATGCATGTGTATGCATATGCATGTGTATGCATATGCATGTAAGTATGTATGTATGCATATGTGTGTGTATGCATATGCATGTAAGTATGTATGTATGCATATGCATATGCAATATGTATGCATGTATATATATGTGTGTGAATGTGTGTGAATGTGTGTGTGAATGTGTGTGTACATGTGTCTGTATGTGTGTATGCATGTGTATGTGTGTGTATGCATCATTATGTGTGTATGTGTGTGTACATGTCTGTATGTGTGTATGCATGTGTATGTGTTTGTATGCATCATTATGTGTGTATGTGTGTGTATGTGTGTGTGTCTATGTGTATGTGTGTATGTGTGTGTGTCTATGTGTATGTGTGTATGCATGTGTATGTGTGTATGTGTCTATGTGTGCATGTGTGTGTATATACTATATGTGTGTGTGTCTATGTGTATGTGTGTGTACCTATGAGTGTGTATGTGTTTATGTGTGTATGTGTCTATGTGTGTGTATGTGTTTATGTGTGTATGTGTATGCATGTATGTGTATGTGTGTGTATGTCTCTCTATGTGTGTGTGTATGCATATGTGTGTGTGTATATGTGTGTCTATGTGTGTATGCATGTGTATGTGTGTGGATGCATCATTATGTGTGTATGTGTCTGTGAGTGTATATGTGTGCGTATGTGTGTGAGCGTCTATGTGTGTGTATGTGTGTGCGCGTCTATGTGTATGTGTGTCTGTGTGTGTATGTGTGTGTATCTATGAGTATGTATGTGTTCATGTGTGTGTATGTGTCTATGTGTGTATGTATCTGTGTGTGTATGTATCTATGCATGTGCATTATGTATGCATGTAAGTATGTATGTACATTATATGCATATGCATATGCATTATGTATGCAAATGTATGCATGTATGTGTTTATGTGTGTATGTCTCTCTATGTGTGTCACGTGTGTATGCATATATGTGTGTGTATGTGTGTGTATATGTGTCTGTATGTGTGTATGCATGTGTATGTGTGTATGCATGTGTATGTGTGTATGTGTCTATGTGTGCATGTGTGTGTATATACTATATGTGTGTGTGTCTATGTGTATGTGTGTGTACCTATGAGTGTGTATGTGTTTATGTGTGTATGTGTCTATGTGTGTGTATGTGTTTATGTGTGTATGTGTATGCATGTATGTGTATGTGTGTGTATGTCTCTCTATGTGTGTGTGTATGCATATGTGTGTGTGTGTATATGTGTGTCTATGTGTGTATGCATGTGTATGTGTGTGGATGCATCATTATGTGTGTATGTGTCTGTGAGTGTATATGTGTGTGAGCGTCTATGTGTGTGTATGTGTGTGCGCGTCTTGTGTATGTGTGTCTATGTGTGTATTTGTGTGTATGTGTGTGTGTGTGTCTGCGTATGTGTGTGTGTGTCTATGCGTGTATATGTGTGTGTGTGAGTGTGTGTGTGCGCATACCTTGTGTATGTCTCGCTTCTCTCTCTCCCTCTCGCGCGCTGTATGTCTCTCTCTCTCTCTCTCGGTCTGTATTCTTCCTCGCGTTCAAGGCCCGGCACAAATGTGCCGGGAGAATTGAATTTTTTTTTTACATTCCAGAGCGTCGCATATGCGACGCTCTGTAGTTTGCCATCGTCGTTAAGTGCGTCGCTAACCTGCGACGCTTCTGGTTTAGCGTCGCTTATGCGACGCTATCGTCGCTTATGCGACGATGCTCGGCCAAAAAAAAAAATCCGAAATTTTTACCGTCGCTTATGCGACGGTTTCGTCGCATAAGCGACGGTTTTCATTTTTTTTCCCGATTCGGGGGCGTCGCTACGCCCCCCTTTTTCTTGTAGTGACTAATGGCAAAGGATTATGTTATTGTGTTGGCAGTAGTCAAGGTTGTGAAGAGAGATGGTGCATGCAATCCAAAGATGAGTAGGTGCCGCTACAACCAGCTTCACACCAGCCAACTCAGACTTCAGAGTTGATTAGTAGACCCTTTGAGCTTCCTAAATCCACCAAAATATCAGCCAAGTACTTTGGAACATGTATCCCAAAAGTTTAAGTCAAGACAGACTAGTTGCGAAATGACTAGCTCCCAAAACTTGCAATTTTTGGACATACACCTGCTGGAAAAAATGAATAGTGCTCTCAACTTGGTAGGAATTAGAAAAATTCCTTTTGGGAATAGCAAATAGACTTAGCAAGCTTTGCAATCCAAGTTAAAACACTTCAAATGATGGACTGACCACTAAGAAAGATTTATCAATTTCTAGAACATGTCCACCATTCTCGGAGCTCTGCAGAGATAGACTAGTGAGCAGTAAATTGCTGATATCTTCCAACCTATTAATCCAATGACCTGGAAAATGTATAGGTAGAAAGTAGACAATATCCGCTATCCAACGCACATTAAATCACTGAAAATGGATCAGTAGAACTCGAGATATGACCTTCGGAAGGTACTACTCAGAGTGAGTATAGCAGAGAACAAAACAGAGAAGAAGTTGATAATAAATGTATAGATTCACATATGATTACAACCACATTGGCAATGAATCTTTGCACAATGGGAGTAGAATGATAGAGCTATGGAGTAAGCTCTTCAATCTCTACAAAATGACATGAAGTGGTCACATACAAAGCTTGCTAATCGCCTCTTCCTTCTTGCTCCTTTTATAGCTATTCTTGGAGGGAGTTTTGTATTCGAATTCGAATGGCTCCACCTAAAAGTGATCCCCAAAGTTAGGAGAGATTCCATCAGCTCTAAATTTCATGGTTTTAGGTAGTTAGAGGCAGGAATTTGATTTTACATCATGGATGAGGTAAACCATCCTTTTCCTTTTTTCTTTTTCCATTTACAAGAGATAAAATGTACTCTTTTACAAGAGGTGTTCACATGACTACTCATGTGACTTACAAAGGAGGATGATATCAAATATATCAAGCATGTAGGCTTGGGTAAAATGCACCAACAGCTCCCCCTCAAGCCTAACATGCTTGGCCTTCAAATAAGTCTTCAATTGTCCTTGATTTCTTGCAAGCCAATCATCAACTTGAATCTACTTAATTTTGTACCATCAAGAGCTTTAGTCAACATGTCGGCACATTGCATATCTGTAGAGACATAGGATAGTTGAATATCCTTGCTCATTAGCTTCTCCCTTACGTAATGGTAGTGGACTTCAATATGCTTGGTTCTAGCATGGTATACCGGATTAGTTGCTAGATGTAGTGAGCTTGTGTTGTCACCAAATGTCAGGGGAGCACTAGATTGTGCTCTCTGACTACACAAGACAAGATTTCGGAAACACAGTTCTGATTACAAGAATACCCACGAAGGGAAAATGCTACAAGAATATACGATCGATACAAGATGTCCCACAACCCGGGACCAATAGGTATGGAAAACTCGACTAGAGATGATACAGGAGATCCCACAACCCGGGATCGTAGGTAGGAAACAAGATATCTCGATTACAAGAAATCCCCTCAGGGATATGAACTGGATACAAGAAATAACTAGAAAGGATCTCGTACTACGAGATTACAATAGGACAAGAAAGGATGTCCACAATACAAGACTAGACAAGACTAGAGCTAGAAACAAGACTAGAACTTGAACTGGAACTTGAATGTACTTACTTGGAGGTCACGACTCCTTGAGCTCCCAAGACTGGCATTGGCAAGACTGATTATGAATGTGGCCAACCCCTCCTTATATAGGTTTTCAAGGGCGGTTCCCAAGGCGGTTGCGAACTGATGATGTCATCATGATGTCATCGATTTGTAACAAGACCTCCCAATGTCAGAATTCAGCGAATAGACAGTTGATCTTGGGGTTTTGGCACATTCCGGACGCAATGGAAGCATTGGTTTCTCCTAATTCTGAACCAATCATGAGATACAGGGTTCACATGGAATCTTAGGTTCAGGATGGTTTCCTTCGTCCATGACATCACCTCCCCCTCAAGCGACGAGTTCCACGAGGAGCGGTCATGTTATCTGGTCTCGGCTTCGTTGGATTTTTCTTATGGAATTCTCGAACCTTGATTGGTGCTCTCTGAAGGTTTTCTGCAGGTTCCCAAGTACGATCACTGATGTCATACCCTTTCCAATGAATAAGGTATTCCAATCTTCCCCGGGATATTCTGGAATCTAGGACATGCTCGACTTCAAATTCTTCATGATCATCAATCTCAATAGGTGGTGAAGGACTAGGTCTCTCCCCCCTCAATGGTGAAATCTGATATGGTTCCAACATGGATACATGGAAAACTGGATGTATTCTCATGGTACTCGGTAACTGGAGTTTGAAGGTGACTGGATTAATCTTGGCCAAGATGGTAAATGGTCCAAACTTTTGATGATCTAACTTTGCACAAGGCCTTGAAGTTTGTAAATTGTTTCGGAGTAACCATACTTTATCCCCAATTTGATACGATGGATTCTGGACACGATGTTGATCTGCATAGTACTTATATTGTTGTTGAGCTTTATGGATCTCTTCCTTCAGTTCTTTGTGAATGTCCATCAGGTACTGGGCCTTGTCTCTGGCAGCTGGGTTCTTGACATGATTTGAGAGTTGTATATCCATCCTTGGATGTTGTCCATAGTTTGCAAAGAAGGGAGTTTGCTTAGTAGATGCATGAACACTATTGTTATAGGCAAACTCTGCAAAGGGTAACAACTCAAACCAGTCATTTTGGTGATAGTTGCTAGTGCAACGGAGATATTGCTCCAGGACTTGATTCACTCGTTCTGTTTGTCCATCAGTCTGTGGATGATTTGCTGTAGATAGTTTAACTTGAACACCAAGGAGCTTGCAAAGACTGTTCCAAAAGCTGGATATGAACTGTGGACCTCGATCACTGACAATGTCATCAGGCAATCCATGAAGCCTAAATATGTACCTAAGAAAAAGTCTGGCAGTGGCTGCACCTGTGATTGCCTTGGTAGTTGGAATGAAGTGTGCCATCTTTGTAAATCTATCCACAATAACAAGAATGGCATCATACTTATCTGACTTTGGTAGATCTGTGATGAAATCCATCGACAATGAAGCCCATGGCCTTTCTGGAATAGGTAGAGGTTGCAAGAGGCCATGAGGTTTATGTCGGGGTACCTTAGATCTATTGCAAGTATCACAGGTTCGAATGTATTCTTTGACTTCCTTCCACATCTGAGGCCACCAAAAGTCCCTTGATATGAGTTCTATTGTTTTATTTACTCCAAAATGTCCTGCTGCAAGGTTGTCATGGCGTTGTTGAAGTACTTGGATCCTGGGCTTTCCTGGAGGGACATACAATAGGTTCTTATAGAGTAGTAAACCATCCTTTTCCTGAAATTCGTTTACTTCTTGGAATTTTCCTTCTTGAGCTTTCTGCTTAACGTTACAAAACAATTCATCCTGTGGTAGATTCTCACGGATCAACTGATTCAAGGCTGAATCTTCATGATGGCTTGAAGAGATAGCTGCTAACTGGAGATGCTCGGGCTTGAGTAATACACTCTCTTGTTGATCAAAGGCCTCTTCACCCTTCTTTGGTGCAAGGTAAGATCTTCTGGATAGGGCATCTGACTGACATTGATGACGTCCTGGACGGTATGTGATGACAAAGTCGAATCTGGATAAAAAGTTACTCCATCGAGATTGCCTTCTATTGAGGATCCGGGTGGTCATAAAATACTCTAGGTTCTTGTGATCTGAATATACAATGACTTTATGAGCTGCTCCTTCTAGATGGTGACGCCAGGTATCAAACGCGTCTACTATGGCAAGGAGTTCTTTATCATGAATTTCATAATTAATTTCTGGAGGGGAAAACTTCCTTGAATGATATGCAACTGGATGTAGTTGTCCATCATCTCCATATTGGGAAAGAATGGCCCCTAGAGCAAAGTCCGATGCATCTGTCTCAAGGAAGAAGGGCTTACTAGAATCAGGATGAACTAGGATTGGAGCAGTAGTGAATGCTGATTTCAAGGTCTGAAAGGCCTTCTCTGCTTCTTCGGTCCATGAGAATTTGGAGTTCCCTGTAAGCTTGGTAAGAGGTGTCACTATCTTGGAGTAATCTCTGATGAATATCCTATAGAAATTGGCAAACCCCAAAAAACATTGTACATCTCGAACACATGAAGGTGGTTGCCAATCAAGGATTGTCTCAATCTTCTTAGGGTCCATAAAAATTCCTTTATCTGATACTATGTACCCTAAAAATTCCACTTCTGTCTTATGAAAAGAACACTTCTCCAATTTCGCATACAATCCTTTTTCTCTTAGTTTCTCTAGGACTATCTTTACATGATCTTCATGATCCTCTAGATTTTTTGAAAATATCAAGATATCATCAAGGTATATTACAACAAAATCATCTAAATATTCTCGAAAAATATCATTCATCATATGTTGGAAGACAGCTGGAGCATTTGTAAGACCGAAGGGCATAACTACATATTCAAAATGCCCATACCTTGTTCGAAATGCTGTCTTCCATTCGTCTCCTTCTCTGATCCTGACAAGGTTGTAAGCTCCTCGAAGATCAATTTTCGTGAAGAATTTTGCTTTTCCAAGGCGTTCCAAGAGCTCTGATATGAGTGGTAGAGGGTATCTGTTTTTTATAGTGACTTTGTTCAATCCACGATAATCTACACACATCCGGAGAGTCCCATCCTTCTTCTTTACAAATAGAATAGGAGCTCCTGCTGGAGACTTCGAGTGTTTGATAAACCCCTTTGCTAGATTCTCATCAATGTTCTTGCGTAGTTCTGTAAGTTCCTCTGGAGATAGTCTGTAGATTGGTCCAAAGGGTGGTTGTGTTCCCTCTTGAAGATCTATGGGACAATCATAAGGTCTATGCTCTGGAAGGATATCTGCATTCTTCTTTTCAAAAACATCTTCAAAGCCGTTGTACTGATTGGGTAGCTGTACTGGATCATCTTTCTTGGATTCTTGAGCTGGTATGGCATAGATCATATATGTAGGTTCCTTCCTTACTGCATGTATGAAGGCTTTAGCTCCAACATATGTTGGGTTCTTCTGGATATCTCGACGGGTGATTTTATTCTTTTCCCAATTAATTTCTGGATTATGTTTCTTTAACCACGGCATTCCGATGATAACCATATTTGCTGGACTCGATATTACATTGAAACATATGTGTGAATCATGGTCACCAAGGTGTACTCTTAGTGGTATGGTTTCCATGGTTATATTCCCCGATGCTAGAGGCCGTCCATCTACTACTTCGGCTACTACTGGTCTGTTCTTTCGAAGTACTGGAATTCCATGTTTCTTAACGAGTCCTTCATCAATGAAACATGAGGACGCTCCTGAATCTACTAGAGCTATGAGGGAAAGGGTCTTCTTAGACAGGATTAACTTGACAGGGGCAAGACATGTTTCTACGGGTGTGGATGGAATTATGAGACCCTTTCGTATATCATGGTCCGGCTGTATGGTCTCTTTTACAACTGGACTTCCTCGTTTCCCTGCTCTACAAGGGTGGCTGCGACTTTGGAGTTTGTTCTCTTGTTGGGACAATTAACTGCAATGTGGCCAGGGTTTCCACAATATAGACATAATTTGTTATCCCTCCTTCTTTGTTTCTCTTGTGGTGTTAGAGGCTGGAACCTAGTTACATCTATCTGCATAGGTTCGGGCATAGTGTCATCTCTAGGAGTAGGCTGGAAAGGTTTCCATTGGCGAGGTCTTCCTTCTACTTGTTTTTCTTGTTTCCTTTCAAAAAGACGGTTATCACATTGAATGGCTTGGTTGATGTATTCATTCAATGTCTTCACCTCTGGCATCGTGAGTAGAAGGTCCTTCACGTCATCCCTTAAGCCCCATCTAAATTGGCTAATGAAATAATCTTCATGCCAAGTGAGGTCACATATCAATTGCCTAAATTCTGATGCATAGGTAGAGGCAGGGCGGTTACCTTGACGTAGCTTTCGAAGTTTTGTTTCTGCCACTCGACTCGTGTCTGCATCTCCAAATGTGGCGACAAGCTCTCCAAGAAATGCCTCATAATTATGAAGTACGGCCATATCCTTCTCCAAGATTGGGGCGAACCATGATAAAGCTTGACCATAGAGCAAGGTTCCAATAAAACCGACCTTGGATGCATCATCAGGGTATCTATCAGGCTGCATGCGAATGTACAATTTGACTTGTTGCAAGAATCCTCGAAACTTTGTACGATCACCATTGAACTTTTCTGGCATGCAAATCTTGGGTTCCTTCACAAATGATGTACTGGGCCGTTGGTTCACTTGAATACTCCCTTGATTCGCTTGAAGACTCCCGATTCGTTCTTGTAATTCTTGAAGGAGTGTACCTACATGCACTGGATGTCCCATCTCGACTTGTGTCTGTCGACGACTTAGGTCTTCGACTTGTTGTTGGAGACTCTGAAGTGATGCTACGATCTGTTCATAAGCGTTCTCCATGATGTCTGGTCTTGGATAGAAGATAGTCTTGCCAAAATGTCAGGGGAGCACTAGATTGTGCTCTCTGACTACACAAGACAAGATTTCGGAAACACAGTTCTGATTACAAGAATACCCACGAAGGGAAAATGCTACAAGAATATACGATCGATACAAGATGTCCCACAACCCGGGACCAATAGGTATGGAAAACTCGACTAGAGATGATACAGGAGATCCCACAACCCGGGATCGTAGGTAGGAAACAAGATATCTCGATTACAAGAAATCCCCTCAGGGATATGAACTGGATACAAGAAATAACTAGAAAGGATCTCGTACTACGAGATTACAATAGGACAAGAAAGGATGTCCACAATACAAGACTAGACAAGACTAGAGCTAGAAACAAGACTAGAACTTGAACTGGAACTTGAATGTACTTACTTGGAGGTCACGACTCCTTGAGCTCCCAAGACTGGCATTGGCAAGACTGATTATGAATGTGGCCAACCCCTCCTTATATAGGTTTTCAAGGGCGGTTCCCAAGGCGGTTGCGAACTGATGATGTCATCATGATGTCATCGATTTGTAACAAGACCTCCCAATGTCAGAATTCAGCGAATAGACAGTTGATCTTGGGGTTTTGGCACATTCCGGACGCAATGGAAGCATTGGTTTCTCCTAATTCTGAACCAATCATGAGATACAGGGTTCACATGGAATCTTAGGTTCAGGATGGTTTCCTTCGTCCATGACACCAAAAATATGAGATGTTGAAGAATGAAGTCCAAGATCTGTGTACAAAGACTTTATCCACATGATTTCTTGAGTTGCATTAGCCAAACCTCTATATTCGGCTTCAGTAGAAGATAATGCCACGGTTGGTTGCTTCTTCGATGACCAAGAAATGATTTTTGAACCTGCAAATGATATATACCCTGATGTGCTTCTTCTATCATCTTTAGATCCGGCCCAATCTGCATCTGAGTAGACCTTTAGCTCAATATCTGAAGTAAATGAATAGAACAAACCTTCATTCATGGTCCCCTTTAGGTACTTGAGGACTCTCTTGGCCGCTTCCATATGTGGTCTTCTCGGCTTATGCATAAACTGACTCAATATGCTAACACTATAGCATATATCCACCCTTGTGAGAGTTGCATAGTTCAAACTTCCAAGCAAGCTTTGATAGCTTGTGATGTATTCAATTGGCTCTCCTTCATAAGCACTAAGCTTATGATTTTTCTCTATAGGTGTACCTGTACACTTGGTATTTTCCATCTTGAACTTGACGAGCATGTCATGGACATACTTTCTTTGTGTGATGTATATACCTGAATCTGTGTAGATCAACTCCAATCCAAGAAAATAAGTGAGTGGTCCGAGGTCACTTATTTTGAACTCCTCCTTCATTTGACTCTTTACCTGTTTGATTCCTTCAAGATCATTGCTTGTGATAATAATATCATCAACATACACACATAAATAGATTACTTCATATCCATTCCTCTTTATGAACAAAGAGGTATCCGCCTTGCTAGCTTTGAATCCTTGGTCCTGCAAATAAGTCACCAATCTGAAATTCCAAGCTCTTGGAGCTTGCTTCAATCCATACGAAGCTTTCTTTAGTTTGCATACATAGTTAGGATGATGTGCATCCTCATATCTAGGAGGTTGTGCCATATACACTTCCTTAGAAATCCATCCATTCAAGAAAGCATTCTTTACATCAAGTTGATAAAGATTCCAATTTCTAGATGCAGCAAGACTAATGAGAACCCTAATTTGTAGGCATTTTTGCAACAGGAGAGAAAGTCTCCTCATAATCAATACCATGGGTTTAAGCAAACCCTTTAGCAACTAACCTTGCTTTGTGTCTATTTATACTTCCATATGGATTCCTCTTGATTTTGTATATCCATCGAGATCCAATTACCTTCATAGATGGCTTGTTAGGTACAAGCTCCCAAGTGTCATTCTCCTTCAAGGCTTCCATTTCTTCATGCATTGCATCTCTCCAAGCTTTCTTGCTTTGTGCTTCTTCAAATGTGGTAGGTTCTTCATTGGTTGAATGCTTTGCAATGTAGATTGAGTGCTTGGTGACCAAAGAAGTATCATAACCAAACCTCTCTGGTTTCTTCTTCTCCCTTGCAGACCTTCTAAGTGGTTGATGTGAGCTCTCGGGTCCATATGTAGCATCCTGCATCTTTGCTTTTCCTTTGTTCTTCCATAGCTTTAGTCTTTCCAAGTCTTCTAGGTCAATCTCCGAATCACTTTCTTCAATCTGCTTTGGCTCCTTTGGTTGAAGTGATGGAAAATCTTCATCCAAGTCATATGGCAGCTTCACTTTCCTGTCATCATCAAACCATGATTTGTTTTCATCAAAAATTACATCTCTACTCACAGAAAATCCTTTATTGGTTGGATTGTACAATCTATATCCTTTTTGGTTTTGATCATAACCAATGAATACACACTTCTCTGCCTTGGGATCCAATTTCCCTCTTACTTGAGAAGGAATGTGAGCATAGGCTAAGCATCCAAAGATTTTGCAATGCTCTAGACTAGGTCTTCTTCCATTCCACACTTCATATGGAGTGGTTCCATCTAGTGACTTAGATGGAAGTCTATTTATGAGATATGTGGTTGTAGACACAACCTCTGCCCATAGGTAGTTTGGCAATCCCTTTTCGTTGAGCATGGACCTTGCAGCTTTGACAATAGCTCTGTTCCTCCTCTCTGCTACACCATTGAGTTCGGGTGTATACCTTGTAGTGACTTCCCTTTTAATGCCTCTTTCATGCAATAAGGCATCAAATTCAGAAGAGAAGTATTCTCCTCCACCATCTGATCTGAGTCTTTTTAAAGTCCTACCTGTTTGGTCTTCAAAAATAGCAATATACTTCTTAAAGCAATTAAACACTTCATCCTTGTGCTTCATGAAAAACAGAATGGTCCACCTGCTACAATCATCTATGAAAGACACATAATATCTTGAGCCTGATATAGATGGCTCCTTACTTGGACCCCACACATCTGTGTGCACTAGATCCAAAGGATTTTGATACATATATCCTTTCTTATTGAAAGGTTGTCTATGAGCCTTGCCGAGTTGACAAGCTTCACACTTATAAATCATGTGTTGCCTTGTGATATTAGGCAAACCAAGTACACTTTGGTCCCTGCAAATCTGTTTGAGTGTCCTCTCACCAATGTGAGCAAGCCTTTTGTGTCATATCTCCAACTCTGTTAGAGTTTGAGATCCATAGCTAAACAAAGCTATGTTCTTTGTATCTTCCACTTCAAAGGTGAAAAGCCTTCCTGTCTTTTCTCCTTTGGCAATCCTTCAAAAGCCTTGCCTTGGGTCTTCAACATATGCTCCAAATCGATTGAATCTAACCTGCAATCCTTTTTCAACAATCTGTGCAACACTTATTAAATTTTTGGTAATTGTAGGGACATACAAGACTTTGCTTAAGAGGTTCATATTCCCATCTGATGTCTTCACATTACCTATCTTCTCCACTGAGTGCTTTGTGTCATCTCATGTCTGCACTTCATGCTTGTTATGAGGATCTTCCAAATCAGAAAGTAAAGCCACATTTCCTGCTACATGGTTCGAGCATCCCGAATCAATGTAAAATATGTGATCATCATCCTTACCCTTCTTCATTGATAGATTCATAATCAATAATGAATCTGCTTGACTTTGCTCCTCTGCATAGTTATTGTAGTCTCTTCTTCCTCTATGGCCACTTTGATAGTTGTTGTTGTAATTGTTTTTGTAGTAGTTGTTGTTGTTGTAGCCTCCATTGTACCTGCCTCTATTTGATCCATAGCCACCTCTATTGAATCCTCTTCCTCTTGAGTTCCTTGGATTCTTGAAACATTCTTCAGTAGTATGGTTAGATAAGCCACATATGTTGCAAGGTTGAGATGATTGGAATCTCCCCCTGCCTTGCTTTCCACCTCTGCCTCTTCCTCTAGCTCTTCCTCTACCTGCAAAGTTTGCTTGGAAAGAGCTACCTTCATCTTCATTCTTCCTATTCTTTGACTTTTCCTTGACCTTAGCTTTATCAGAGTATAAGGCAGAAGTTTGATTACCTCTTGAGGACTCACCACCTTTGCTAATCTTTGCTTCATGAGTGAAGAGTTGACCCATGAGTGCGTTGAGGTCGGGTACATGCATATCCATGTATAAATCCATGGCTGTTGTGAATGACTCCCACTTGTCGTCTGCTTTGATTCCATTCATGATTTGTCTAATGATTTGCTCCTCTTCAATTACCTCTCCAATGCTTCCAAGCTGGTCCAAAATCTCCTTCATCTTTGTGACATAATCAGTCACATTTTGCTTCAGGCTTTTCTTCATTGTTGTGAACTCCATCCACAATTGGTTCTTCCTCGCTCGAGTGTTGGAAGAGAAGAAGGAAGCAAGTGCATTCCAGGTCTCTCTTGATGTCTTGCATCCCTTGACATGAGGTAAAAGAAAATCAGAGATTGAGTTTAGAATATAGGACCTTGCAAGTGCATCCTTCGAACACCAATTCGAAAGTTCTTCCACTTCTTCATGTGATGGTTGCCCTTTGTTCCTCATGGTTGGCATTGCTTCATCTTGGGATATGAATCCATATAGATTCCTCCCTTGAAGGTAAGCCTCGATCCTTAGAGACCATGCCGGGTAGTTTTTTCGATCCAATTTGTCAATTGTTGATGGAAATCCATCTCCCATGTTGCTTGACTATGCTCTGATACCACTCTGAAGAGAGATGGTGCATGCAGTCCAAAGATGAGTAGGTGCCGCTACAACCAGTTTCACACCAGCCAACTGAGACTTCAGAGTTGATCAGTAGACCCTTTGAGCTTCCTAAGTCCACCAAAATATCAGCCAAGTACTTTGGAACATGTATCCCAAAAGTTTAAGTCAAGACAGACTAGTTGCGAAATGACTAGCTCCCAAAACTTGCTATTTTTGGACATACACCTTCTGGAAAAAATGAATAGTGCTCTCAACCTGGTAGGAATTAGAAAACTTCCTTTTGGGCTTAGCAAATAGACTTAGCAAGCTTCGCAATCCAAGTTAAAACACTTCAAATGATGGACTCAGCACTGAGAACAAGATTTATCGATTTCTGGAACATGTCCACCATTCTCAGGGCTCTGCAGAGATAGACTAGTGAGTAGTAAATTGGAGATATCTTAAAAACTATTAATTCAATGACCTTGAAAATTTATAGGTAGAACATACACAGTATGAGCTAGCAACGCACATTAAATCACTCAAAACGGATCAGTAGAACTCGAGATATGACCTTCTGAAGGTACTGCTCTGAGTGAGTATAGCAGAGAACAAAACAGAGAAGTAGATGATAATAAATGTATAGATTCACATATGATTACAACCACATTGGCAATGAATCTTTGCACAATGGGAGTAGAATGATAGAGCTATGGAGTAAGCTCTTCAATTTCTACAAAATGACATGAATTGGTCACGTACAAGGCTTGCTAATGGCCTCTTCCTTCTTGCTCGTTTTATAGCTATTCTTGGAGGGAGTTTTGAATTGGAATTGGAATGGCTCCACCTAAAAGTGATCCCCAAAGTTAGGAGAGATTCCCTCAGCTTTAAATTTCGTGCTTTTAGGTAGTTAGAGCCACGAATTTGCTTTTACATCATGGATGAGGTAAGCCATCCTTTTCCTTTTTTCTTTTTCCATTTACAAGAGATAAAATGTACTCTTTTACAAGAGGTGTTCACATGACTATTCATGTGACTTACAAATGAGAATGATATCAAATATATCAAGCATGTGGGCTTGGGTAAAATGCACCAACAAAGGTACCCAAGGACTCACAAGACAAGGAATTCAAAGAAGGGATTCAAAGCAAAGAGAAAGCACAAGCAGACAAAGTAGTCAACGAAGATCTAGACAAGTAGGCCGCCCAAATTTTTCCATGAAGTAATACTTCTTAAATAGTGAATTTAGTCACTCTACATCCTTATAAAATACCATTTCACCTTTTTGTAGCTCCAATTTGTGCAAGCTAAGGAGGCCTTGAGCTTGAGGAGCATTAGAAGTATCTACCTATCAAATTTCATATTTTTTAGACTTCGTTTGAGCCCTCAAATAGGCCCTAGAACCTAATTTTTAACTAGGTTGGACACTAGGTTGCCAAAGCTAGTAAGAAACTATAAATAGAGCTAGAGACCTCATTTTTGGGGGTTTGTTTTAGCTTGTAATAGATTTGAACTTGTATGAGCACTTGTGAAGTAATCTAAAAGAATTTCATTGTCTCCCTCTTTGTTCTTGCTGTGTGTGCACGTGTGTGTGTATGTGTGTGCATGTTAGTGTGCTTCTCACTCACTCACTTGTGCCTTCACTTGCTCGAGGTCATCATACCATCCTCACGTCTTCTCGGATTGACATTAAAGGAGGTGCTACTCATCACTGAGCCACACCAAATTTTGGTGCGGTTGCTGGGGATCGAGCTTTGAGGACGAGCGTGTGATGGTAAGACGTAGAGTTGTGATGTTGGTGTCGTAGGTAATTTCTTTATTTTTTCTTACTTTTCTCCTTCTTACTTCACCGTCTTCACTACCATCATCATCCTCACCATATCCGATCTCCATCTCCATCATCGCGAAAATTTCAGTTTTTTTATCATATCACCTTCTCCTTTCCATTTCCCTCATTTAACTTGTGAGAGAGAGCGAGAGAGAGATTTTGTGTGTGCTGCTTTTGCATGTTTTTTGAGCTTCCTTGCAGGTTTTTGCTGTACCATCCTCTCCAGCACGCTACGTAGGTACGGAAAAGCTTGGCCCTGTCTCTGTGTCGCAGACCTTTGTCGATTGCAATCGACAAAAAAATCGCTCATTTGGTAAAACAAAGCACACCACAATGCACATTCCAAATCACTACATAAAAATTAAAAATTCCGTGTTTCTCTGTCAATCAAAGGACCGACAGTGTCGATCGCCATCGACAGCCACGGTCGACAACCTCTGTCAATCGCGAGCGACAGCCTCTATCAATCGCGATCGACAGACCCCACGACTGACCGATTGCCACGTAGGATTCAGTCAATCACGATCGACACCTGTCAATCATGATCGAGTGAACTTTGGCAATTGACACCAGAATTCACGTGTACACGTGTCCGTTGCAACGGATAGGCCCACGATTGATTGAAATTTCGCTGGAATTCGCGCAAAAAAGTGTCGATCGCGATTGACCCATCGATCGCGGTTGACAAGACTCACGACCGACTCTGTCGATCGCGATTGACACTGTCAATCGCGACGGACGTGTGGATCGGGACTGACAGGACCCTAAGGACACCTGTGTCAATCGCGATTGACAGACCTGTCGATCGTGATTGACAGGCTTTTTCGGCTAAATTTTAGGGTTTTGTTATTCCAAGATTTGGGGATAATTTTGGGCATATTTGTCTATCAATTAGCATTTTGTGAGGCCCCTACACGTGTGTTTTGAGAGCTATTAGCCTGTTTGAACCCTGTTTTAACTCCAAACCCTGAAGTGTCATAACTTTTTCATACGAAATCCATTTGCTCTAATTCTTCTTTTGTTGGAAATCTCGTGGGGACCTAGTATTATTAGACATAGTATTTTTAAGTGGACCATATCCAGGGGGAGGAAAACTCAGGGATCTCTAGAATTGTTTTTCCATAAAGTCACTGTGCAAATTGGTGTTTGAATTACATGAATGGAAGTGATTGGTTCTGTCATTTGAATTTAAGTCTTAATCTAATTTTGGGACTTTTACAGGTCCATTGAGGGCACGAGAGGGCATCCAGAGCAAGGGCATTTAGTAAAGCTTGAGAACGGGGTTCTTGAGCACCGAAGAGCAAGGGATCAGCAAGTGAGGTTGGAATACTCGCAACCCCCTCTGTCAATTCCTAGCTTAGGCTAAGTTCGAGTAGTGCTAGTAGTAAGTCAGGGCAACGATAGGCATCAATCAAGTTGAAGACTACCTAAGCGCTCAAGTTCAAGCTTAAACACAATCTCTTCGTGATACGATAACTTTAAAGGAAAGAACTTAACAGGGAACGATCAACTTACAAGTGCGAGAATTAACTCAAGTATTCCTAACGACGTGATATCAGACAAGATCATAAACATGATAATCAACTAAAAAGAACCAAGTGGCTGATACAAATTGATCGGCAATGAGGCTGTACCTTGGGTAAAACTTGGGTTGCTCAGCTAAGCATATGAACCTTAGATCAGGATGACACGTAGGGAGAGATAGACAGAGTCTTAGGTCTTTAGAGGCTAGTGTCAATCATACTGCTAGGTCTTGGGCCCAGTAGTTGAGCCATCATTCGCACTAGGGCCTAGCTCTAGGACTAGTGAGTCAGAGATGTCTCAAGGTATGGAGAGACCTAGAGGAAGTTCAGGTGTTCCATACTTACATAGGGTAGAAGGCCCCTACAAGACACAGCTGGAATACCTTAGGACCAACCGATTAGGTGCTAGCATCTATGAGGAAGGCCTAGGAAGATCTGTGGTCCAGATAAAAAACTGAGATCAACCTATTGGACTAGAACGTCCAGCAGTCAAATTTGAAAATGGAGCATACTTGGACAAAGATGGAACCATATATGTAGTCACCAGTCACCTAGACAGGACAAATGAATTCGGAAATGTGATCCTAGAAATGGACTTAAGTGACCTAGAGCAAGGGAACATGGGTATAGAACCTAAAACTCTTCGAAGCAAATCGGTTCTCACTAGAATTCTCAAACCAGAATGGATCCCCCAAGACAACAAGAGCATAGACCTGCTCTTGAATCGAGAGACCGATGAAGCCTTTTGGAGGTATAAGCCTGTTCAGCCTAATGAGATAGGAACGATCATGATCTATGAATTCAAAGATCCTGATAGCCCAGGCAAAGTGACCTATTTAGACAGCACTTCGGAAAGAATAGTTGTGGTCACACAGCACGGTAAGCATGCCTACACTTGGAAGGGAGAATTTATCTTTCCCCAACCAAGATCTAATGTCTCTTTTGGCCACCAAGGAGCGGGAACATCCCAAGCTCATGGAGCTCAAAGGGACAGAAGTAGAGATAGACCTGAGGTAAGCTTTTCCAACCCAATAGGAATAGAATGAACGCGAGTAGAGACAGATAGAGAAGAAACAGAGAGAACTAGAGTTCAAGGAACCTAAGAAATGCTGATGATTTTTCCTTTGCCAAGTCCGAGGGAACACACCATAACCTTGAGACCTACACAGCTCGTTAAGTCCATGAAGAGTTACTTCGATGGCACTGGAGATCCATACGATCATGTGGCTGAATTTAGGCAAGTCTTGAGAGCTGAACAAGTGGAGGACTTATTCACGCAATACAATGCCTTTGGTCTAACCCCTAGGAACATAGCCCTTACATGGTTTCAACCTCTAAATGAAAGACACTTCAGGAACATAGACCAACTTCTAGAGGCTTTCATTATTGAATTCTCTAAGAGTGGCATAAGGCATAACACTTCCTCACTGATTCATAGCTTCAAACAAACCCCTCAAGAGACGGTTAGACTTGCAGGAAGAAGGTTTAGGCAATATCTAGAAATATGTCCTATTTTTGAGTTACCCACACCAGCCAAACAAGTGGCTTTATTCCTAGATGGACTGCTAAGTACAAATTTGAGATCATATGTGTACTTGAAAGACCCTAGGACCATAGAGGAGTGTGTACGCATGTGCATTGATATCGAGGATAACCTAGGGGAGGAATTGGAGCTTTCAAAAATCTATAAAGCTTCAAATAGTACAACTAGCCTCTCTTCCACGCACTCTACAACTATAGAGGAAACTCGGTGAGAAAGTAGCGCAGAAACTAGGAGTCTCAAGTAAACAAATTCCAAGATTTGCCAGAGTGAAAAGATGCTATACTTGTGGAGGTGACCATATGGCGAACGTATGTCCCATTATGGCTCAACCCCAAGTGAATCCTAGTAGCCAGTATTGCACCATAGAAAGGAGATACACTAATCACACCGCACAGGATTTCCCATACAACAAGGAAGCAGTTAGGCAAACCTACCCTCAGCCATACCCTCAACAAGGAAGATACATGAACCAATACCCACCACAGCAATATGGCAGACCTCAACAACCCTATCAACAGCCCTATCAAGCCCAGCAAAGGCCTCAGCCTGTGTTAGCTCAGCAACCTCCTACCCCAACCAATGTGATTCCCATAAAATATGCAGCTGAAGAAAAAATTTGAATAGAGCTATAGTCCCAATGACTCCATTACTTTCCAAAAGCAACCCCAGTGACCATAGCTTTGATTCTACACATATTGATAGCCCCATGCTTACTACATGCAGTCTCTTGAACATGGTGAGTCCTACTATAGTGAAGAACCGAGGTGACTAGTTGGGATCCAGAGTATGCAAATATCATGTACACAAATCCCAACCTAGAACTCAACCTAGGCATGTAAGACCCCATTCCCTAGAGGGCCATGCTACAGATATCAAGGAGATCACCTCATTTGTGATTGCCCCCTTCCTGCACCTACACAACCCCACTCAATAACAATACAGGGCTTTTGTCAAGATTGCGAAAAAGAGCATCTCTTATGAGATTGCCGAAAGAATCCCAATAATATGCCAAAAATCACTCCTATTAACATTATTGGGTTAGTTGTAGACTCAACAGGAAGTGTCACTTCCACTACACCAGTGCAAGTGGTCACTAGAGCCCAGGCTTTGCAGTAGAAACCCGCGAGTAGGCCAAGAAAAGAGTGCCGAGGTTAGTGAAACTGAAAGCATAACCAAGAAGAGAACTAGAGCCTGGAGAGATAGCCGCGAGAGAATGAAAAGACAATGGGCAAAGAAGATGAGTGAACTCGAGGAAAGCCTAAGAGAAACGAGAGCCACGATAATTGAACTTACATCTCAAACTCACTCTCACACTACCCCACCACCACCATTCCCATCTCCATCCGATCCACCACCTTCCAACCCACCTCATACAATCCCACCACCCCCTAGATTAGGATCAGTATTTGCAGATCCCACTCCCGAAGACCTAAATATAATGCTTAAGGCATATCAGGCTAGAATCCAAGAAGGGCCAACGTTACTCATCATGAAAAGTGTTACCCTAGAGCTGAACTAGAGCTGAATGAACCAAAATTTGTGCTAAGATGGTGGAGTTGGCTCAAACCATGTTTGAAGCTAGTCACCTCTTTAACTTCTCTAGTTCAGCTAGGACGCAGTTTGCACTTTGATGGACTGCTAGAAAGATTGGAGAGGCTAATTCCACAATGAGAAAAGGAACCCGCCTCTCAAAATAAGGGCAAGCAAGTGAAATAGTAAGCCTTCCTGCCTAGGAAGTGAGACACATCTTCTTCTATGAATCGGTACACACGAGAATTTCTACGAGAGATTCAAGAAGAAAAATGGGCCAAAGAGAGTGAAGTCCCTCCTCCCATTGAACTTGTGGATGATGTGCATGACCAATTCCCCACAAGACATCCCATCCATTTATGGAGAGTAGGAGAGTGCACAATCTCAAGAGAAATTAGACTTTGAGTCTTATTCTTTACATGAATTACCCCACTTCACAGGCCGTGGGAAGCTAAGTCTACTTGTATGAGAGCACCCATGATCATGGTGCGAAACGAAGACTCGGTCATACCTACGAATACGGAGGTATTAAAGAATACTAAAGTGCAGTGCAATCTCACTTTAGAAGAGTTACTCAAGGTTAGGCCAGAACTGTGGAAACACGTAGCCAAACAAGTACCAAAGATATCTAACCGTGTTCCCAGTAGGTTCTCATAGAATAGTGCCAGAAATTCCTCTAGATAAGATAGGAGACATGAGTGAGGTGAAGAGGGAAACACCTATCTTCCCATTACCCACCAAGGATACACAACCAAGGCAATTTTGGACTCAGGCGCAGGAGTTGCAATTGCTACCACTTCCCTATGGAAGCGTTGGGGCAAACCAGCACTTAGGCCAACGAGAATGAAATTGCAGATGGCTGATGGTCACATAAAAAGACCCTTAGGCCTACTAGAAGGAATAACTCTCACTACATGTGGAGTAGAGTTTGAGCACACATTTGCTATCTGTGACTTTAGCAAGAAACCATGCCTATAAGATGATTTTGGGAAGACCATTTATGCGACAATTGCAAGTGGTATAGGATTGGGGAACCAATTCCTTGTATTTGCAACACTTAGGTGTCACGACTAAGTCAATCTCAAGGATTACTCTCATAGAGATGTCCCTCCTATCCAATGGAACCCCATCCATAGAGCCAAAGATGATACTGAGTCTGTGCATTCCATGGGATCAAGATCCTCATGGATGCATGAAGACACTCACTTGTGGATGTGTAAAGTAGCAGTAGAAGAAGAGAAGAGAGAAAAATCCAGAGAGGTAGGTGCGAAGGAAACACATAGATCAATTCAAGACCCAGCCTATGCACCTGTAGTATTTCCTGATGAAGAGTTTGAACCTCATGGTTGGCGGAAATTTTAGCAACAATGGATGTAGCCATCAATGAAGAACAATGGACACCCCATTGTGATGAGGATGGCTATGACATTCAGTCTTCTCAATAGAGCCAATCATGGGAGATTCGGTTTTAGAAGAATGCGAACCTAGCCGTGATGCATTTGAGGATGCAAGTGACTCCGATCTAGAGTCAATCATTATGGACCCACCTTTTGCATCGGATGAAGAATACTTCTATGAAGTGGAATTTCACCCTTGGAGACATGAAGAGCTCACAAATGATGTGAGATTAACCACACAAGTGACTGCCGAGAGTGAAGGCAAGAAAAGGAAGAAGAGAGAAGTCACACCAGAAGAGAAAGAATCTTTGTTTGAGGTCCCTGAGAATTTTAAGAAGTATGAAATAGATGATAGGAGGGTCATGATAAGAATGCCTAAACGTGAAGCACAATCAGGAGAGGCCTATGATAACAAAGAAACCACCAAGAAAATAGTGGTAGCCATAGAAGAAGGAGAAGAAAGATGCACATACATAGGACATGACCTGACGAAGAAGAAGAGGTGGAGCTGATAGCCTTGCTAAGGGAGTACAGAGATGTATTCGCGTGGAGCTATAAGGATTTGAAAGGAGTAGACCCTGACATATGCTCACACACTATTCCCATGACCTCAGATGCCAAACCCTCTAAGCAAAAGCCATACACATATAATGATAACTATGGCTGCTAAGATCAAGGAGGAGATAGATAGACTAGTAGAAGCTGGATTTCATCTATGAAATTGAGCACAGGGAGTGGGTATCCCCCATCGTAGTTGTGCCCAAGAAGAATGGAAAGTTACGTGTATGCATTAACTTGAAGATGGTTATTGCAGCACTAGTCGAGATAACTATCCGCTTCCTATCACTGAACATCTCTTTGAAAGAGTAGCAGGCAAGGAAGTGTACAACTTCCTTGATGGATTTTCGGGCTACAATCAGGTAGCCATAGCCCCAGAAGATCAGCATAAGACAGCTTTTTGCCACAGAGTGGGGCATATTTGCTTTTCAAGTAATGCCATTTGGCTTACCAATGCTCCTGCAACCTTTCAAAGATTGATGTGGCCACGTGTTTAAAGAGTTATCGAGGAAGAATTTTAGAGGTCTATGTTGATGATCCTCTGTGCTCATTCCAACATTAGAAAGACACATATACCAGAACTTAGGCAAATCTTTGACAAATGTAGAGAATATCAAGTCTGCCTGAACCACGAAAAGTGCGTTCCATGGTCAGGCAAGGCAAGATTCTAGGACACATAGTGTCAAAGGAATGGCATATCGACGGACAAAGAAAAAGTGAAAGCTATAGCGGAGCTACCTAGGCAAAGAATGTAGCATTTTTTGGATCTTGAAAGCCTTAACATAGGAAATCCTAATAATTCTAATGAGAAACCCTAAGTTAAGGGCATTAGGAATACATTTATCCCCAGAATTAACCCTTTTATAATTAAAAGCCTTTGTGTATATGTGAACTTTAATCTTAAAAGTAAAAAGAAAAGAAAATGAAGTGAATAAATAAATATAGGATAATAAAAATAAGAAAAATAATATATATATATATATATAATGAAAAAGTGAAATAAAAAATAAAACGTACAAAAATTGCAATAGAAAGAAAATAAACAAAAATGAGAAG
>CM035442.1:76315978-76318478 GCA_020310875.1 Ceratopteris richardii
TACATACATATACACACACATACACATGCACATACATACATATACGCACACATACATATACACTTAGGTACACACATATGAATGAATTAAATAATTAAAGTATTAAAACACATGCTTAATATAAACAATAAGAACAACCAATAGAACAAAACTCTTCATTACTTAATACCATACACACAATTCAAAACATAAGTGAAATGAAAAATATATAGATAATATATATATATATATATATATATATATATATATATATATATATATATATATATATATATATATATATATATATATATATATATATATATATATATATATATATATATATATATACACATATAATCCAATGTCATAATCAACTAAAATCCTGATCATCATCATCATAATCATCATCATCATGATCATCATCATCAGCAGTATCATGATCATCCTGATCTTCCTCATCCTCATCATCATGATCACCCTGTGACGATCGAGATCGTCCCTCCTATGTCTATCTCTCCACCTCATCCATATATGTCTCTCCATAATACTCCTGTATTACATATAACATACATAAATAAATAAAACAATAATTATATAAAATTTAATAATACTCACAAAGGCATTAGGATGATCTTGCATATACTCGCTCAAATGCCGATATCCAAAATGTGTAGCATACTCGATCTCATGTTTCATAGGATATCGGCAATAACCCTTCCGCTGCAGTGAAACAAATAAAAAAGATTAGTTGCTTGCATTTTAACTAAAATAAAAAAATATACTCACAATAACACATATACTTAGAAATGTAGCTACAAAACCATTATGGCCCATTTGGCCTAGGTGCGATGTGTGGCACGACTCCACTCTCTTCTTTGCAGCAGCCTGTTTATTTAAGAAAAAAATACATAAGTTAAATGTAAAAAATCACTAAAATATATAAAAATTATAAATATAAACTATTAATTTGTGTACCTTCTGCCGAGGAAATGACTCCTGAAGACATAGCTGTCTACGGAAAAACTGCCACAACTTAGGTGGTATGTTAGCTCGCCTCTTATTTTTTTCCACCATACAATATCTCCTGTTAATTTAATCTCAAACAGAAAAAAAAAACAGAATACATACACATATATACACACACATACACATACACATACCCACATACACATATACATGCAAACATATACGCATACATATATGTATACATATACACATATACATACATATAACATAAACACATATACATATCCACATATATACATACACACACATGCATGCATATACACTCATTCATACAAAATACATGCATTTATCCCACAATAATGTGTAGTTGTGTATATGTGAATATGCATGTGTGTATGTGTAAATGTGTATATGTGAATATGTGTGCATATGTAAATATGTGTATGTGAAAAGATGATGTGATTCATGAGAACATAGATTTAACAATAGAAGAAATAAATGAAATCAATAAGGATAATGAAGATGAGACTATATTGATGTCTTTCCAAAATGATGGCAATAATGAAAATAGTAAATTCTACTCTAGTTATCGATCAATAACTTGAAGCTTCTGAATGGATATCAGATAATAGATTTTTTTTATTAGCTTGAATAACGATGAATCCTACTAGGGACATGAAATCATGTTCTTTTAAGTTAGAACATGAAGCTCGGGGGTATGCCTAATTATTTTATATATAGATTTATCTTTGAGGAGCAAATTTTTTTCATGTATGTATGCATATGTGTGTGTATTCATGTGTATTATATGTATACATATGTTAGTATGCATATATATATATTTCATGTATATGTATGTGTTTGCATGTGTGTGATATATGTATACATGCGTTAAATATGCATATGTGTATATATGCATATGCATTTATGTAAAATATTCATGTATTCATGTAATATATGCAAGTGTTTATAATTGTGTACATGTATATATATATATATATATATATATATATATATATATATATATATATATATATATATATATATATATATATATATATATATATATATATATATATATATATGTATGTGTATATGTGTCTATGTGTAAATATGTATGCATGTATATATATATGTTTATGTGTGCATGTAGCCATGTATATGTGATGTGTACATGTATATATGTATATATGTCTATATGTAAATGTGTACATGTAAATATGTATGCATGTATATATATCTTTATGTGTGCATTTAGGGATGTATGTGTGATGCATAATATATCTACTCTATTTTATATTTATGTATGTGTATCTACATGATGTGTATATATCTTTATATATATTATGATCGTCGTTGATTCGAGTAGCTATATATAGAGGCATAAGGTTGAGAGGACAGACATCTCTCTAGTAGGACGTCCGAGGAATAGATGCAATGTGTACATATACTTCAAACATATGGATAAAAGGTTGAATTAGGGTTTTTAAATTAGGGGTTTTAAAACCCTAATATCAAAATTAGTGTTTGCAATTTTGGATTTTTGAAATAG
>CM035442.1:76335978-76340978 GCA_020310875.1 Ceratopteris richardii
TAACTTATCTCCCACATAACACAAGTATCCATAAGTTCATCTCCTATCATCAGGATTACCTGCCCAATCTGCATCACTATAAATCTTGATGTTTGTATCTAATGTAAAACCATAATACAAACCTTCTTTGAGTGTACCCTTAATGTACGTCAATACTCTTTGACCTGCAATCCAATGTTCTTTCCTAGGATAGTGCATGAATTGAGACAATACTCCAACTGCATATGACAAGTCAGGCCTAGTTAAAGTAGCATAAAATAGACTACCAACCAAACTTTGATATAGCTTCATATCCTTGAACTCTTCTCCTCCATATCTGCTCAATTTGTGATTCACCTCCATTGGAGTAGGTGCTACCCTGCAATCATCCATTTTAAACTTGATCAACATGTTTTTCAAATACCTTTCTTGAGTTACATACACTCCATGTTGAGTGTATGATATCTCCATTCCCAAGAAATATGACAAGTCTCCCAAGTCACTGATTTTGAACTCTTTCTCCATTTGCTTCTTTAGACTTTGAATGCATTTCTCATCTGTACCTGTAAGAATTATATCATCAACATATATGCACCTGTAAATAAACCCATCTTCACTTGCTTTCACAAGCAAGCTACTATCCGCTTTAGATACTTGAAAACCAAGTTCCTTCAAGAACTTCACAAGTCTATAATTCCATGCCCTTGGGGCCTGCTTCAAACCATACAAAGCTCTCTTGAGCTTGCACACATGATCTGGATACCTTCTCTGAATCCTTGTGGTTGCTCCATGAAAACATGATCTCAAATATAACCATTTAAAAAAGCATTCTTCACATCTAATTGACATAATTTCCAACCTTTACATGCAGCAATGGTTATGAGTGTCCTGATAGTTGTCATCTTTGCCACAGGACTATAAGTCTCATCATAATCTATACCATATGTCTGAGCAAAACCTTTCACAACAAGTCTAGCTTTATACTTAGACACACTTCCATATGCAAACCTCTTTGTCTTGTAGACCCATTTGCATCCAATGATCTTTTGACTATTTGGTTTAGGAACCAAATCCCATGTCTGATTCTCCATCAATGCATCATACTCTTCCTGCATAGCTTTCTCCCAATTTTCCTTACCTTTTGCCTCTTCATATGTAGAAGGGTCTTCATCTATTTTTATCATATAAGCATAATCTTTGGTAGCCGAAAAAGAAGTGTCATAGCTATACCTTGTAGGTTGCCATTTATGTCTTGTTGACCTTTTGAGTTCTCCACTCCTTGAGGTTTCTGGTTCATCACATTCTGGATCAAACCTTGGCACTTCTTCAACTTCAACCTGTACTTCATTGTTCTCCTCTTCATCAAATATCTGAACCTTTGCTTTACCTTCCTTTTGATTCACAACTTCTTCATCACCTGCATGAACATTAAATGTACCTGCATACCAAGTACTTTGCTCATCAAATGTATCATCCTTTGATACAAGGAATTGTTTTGTGGATGGATTCCACAACCTATAACCCATCTGCTTGTCATCATAACCAATGAATACATACTTCTCTGCTTTAGGTTCCAATTTATGCCTCAATTGTGATGGCACATATGCATATGCCAAACATCCAAATACTTTGCAATGATCTAAAGTAGGTCTCTTACCCCACCATGCCTCATATGGTGTCATACCCTACAAAGCTTTACATGGTAATCTATTGAACAAATAAGTGGTTGTGTTTATAGCCTCAACCCACAAGTAATTTGGGCAATTTTTCTCCTTCATCATGGATCTTTCAAACTCAAGAAGAGTTCTATTCCTCCTTTCTGCTACACCATTTTGTTGAGGACAGTACCTGCAAGTAATTTCCCTTTTTATACCTGCATTCCACAAGTAATTACTGAACTCATTAGAGAAATACTCTCCCCCTCCATCTGACCTTAGTCTCTTCAACTTATGACCTCTAATTCTCTCTGCATACACATGATAATGTTTGAATGTATTGAATACCTCTGACTTATCTTTGATCACATAGATAGTGATCCATCTACTAGCATCATCAATATAAATCACATAATACCTTGAGCCATTAATACTGAAATCCTTTGATGGTCCCCACAGGTCTATGTGTACCAATTCAAGCTTCTCTGAATACATAAAACCATGCTTGGAATAAGATTTCTTATGGGCCTTACCTAATTGACATGCCTCACATCTATATGTCATATGTTGACTTGCAAAATTATGCAATCCAAGCACTGAACCATTGTTAACCATATCCTTAATACCTCTTTCATTGAAATGTCCAAGCCTTTTGTGCCAAAGATCTAACTCAGAGATCTTATGTCCTCCATAGGTGAAGAAGGCATGACCAACATTACCTTGAATCTTCAATGTGAAAAGACTTCCTTCTTTCTTCCCTGAAACAATTTGTTTATACCCATTGCTAGGGTCTTTCACAAACACTCCTTCATTAGTCAACCTAACTTCATAACCTTTTTCAACAATTTGGCCTATACTAATCAGATTCTTAGGAATTGTAGGAACATACAAAACCTTACTCAAAAGAGTACTTCCATCCTTGGCCTTCAGTGATCCAATTGACTTCACATTGTGCTTTGTATTTTCACCTGTTTGAACTACATGATTAGTTACCTTACTATCCAAATCAGTCATCAAAGCTATGTTACCACTCAGGTTATTGCTACACCCTAAGTCAATGTAGAAGACTCTTTGGTCTTCACTTTGCCTTTCACAAGTTGCATTCATTATCAATGTTCAATCCTCCTTCTGATGTGAAGCATAATTGTAGTAGGTATTATTGTATTGTTGACTTTGGAATCCTCTACGTGCATTTCTTCCAAAGTAACCTCTACTACCTCTACCTCTGAAATTACCTCTTTGATTTCTGCCACCTCTTCCTCTTGAATTAAAATTCTGATTATATCCACCACTGTTCTGACTATTATGCCAACAATCATTAGCTAAGTGATTTTTCTTACAACAAATCTAGCAAGCTTTGACCCCATCTTTATTACTCTTGCCTCTTCCTCTACCTTTGCCACCTCCTCTTCCTCTTAGGAAGTTAGTTTGGCTAGTTGTACCTTCATCTTCATTTGCTTGTTGCTTCCCTTTGATATTCTTCTTCTTATCCTTTGAATACATTGCTTGACCTGTACTTTTATCACCTTCACCTTTGACATCCTGCTCAAAGGTTAACATATGTCCTAGCAGCTGATTTAAATTAGGAGTGAAATGATCAAGTGATAATATAGTAGACAAAATGAATGGCTTCTATTTGTCATCACCTCTCAAACCTGTAAGGATTTGCCTTACCAATTTATCTTCCTCAATGTCTTCATCAACTGCTCCTAATGCATCTACGATGTCCTTCATTCTTGTTACATAATCTGAGATAGATTGAGAGGCCTTCTTCTTGAAAGTGGTAAATCCTGTCCACAAGGATGCCTTCCTTGACTTTGTCGTGTTTTGGAAATGCTCCTCCGAAGCATTCCATATATCACTTGCACTTTCAAGATCTCTAATGTGAGGTAGCAAGTAATCATTGATTGCCATATAGATAAGGCTCCTGGCTTGAGCATCTCTCTTCATCCAAGTCTTCAAATCTGATAATTCCTCCCTAGTTGGAACACTAGGATCTCTCAACTGAGGCTTTTCTTCTTCACCTATAATATAAGGTATCATGTCTTTGCTCATAAGATGAGCTTTCATCGTCATTGACTATGCTGGATAGTTCTCTCTATCCAACTTCTCTATCTGAAGAGAATCTCCCATCCTTTCTTCACCTGTGTATTGAATTCTTCAAACTTTATGAGTAATAGATGTACCTTTACTTCGAATAATGTTCCTTTTGTCTTCCTTGATGTCGTATGGCCTCCTTCTCAAACTTTTCTCTCAAGCTTTCACCTTTTGAATCTTCAGATGTCGAATTCTTTATGACTGCAGCAATCCGGATCCTTCTTTCTTCAATTTTGATGCTTCCTGCTCTGATACCACTGATGTAGAGTGTTAATCTTCAAAAGAACAAGCTAATCTTGAAGTTAGAGCACCTCTATATCAAGAGTCACTCAAAACCATCACCAATTTGGAGGATAATTAATCAATTACCAAAATCTTGAACAAACTGTGAAGAAGATGTCTACAAAGAAAGTCTACTGCACATAACTCTCTCATTGACTTATCAAATGTATAAAGTTTTTTATAAAACTTTGCACAACGTGTCGCCTATAGTTTGTGCACCGTCTCCAAGTTAAACCAATTCAAAAGATTGAGTAGATCTTGCGAAATGATCTTAACAAGTCACCTATGTCTAAAACTGTTCTTCTGAGAAGTCGATTCAGAAACCTACAACTTTTAGCACTTGGTTCTCTCAATCTAGAACTCGTTTATACAAAAGCTTTTAGTCATATGTAGCTTACCTTCCAATGTAAAGAATGAGTGCTTGCTTGCTCAAAACTTTACACTGTGGAAGGAAAACTCACCAAAACATTAGGACCGAATTTTGCACCTCGTGTAACTTCTCTTCTTTCCATTTACACATGTAAATGTTCCTACACTCAATTCTTTCAGCGTGATCAGAATTAGAAGTTGAAAATTTGTACATAGGTCATTCAACTATAGACTTAGACTTGTACAAAAGCATTTCACAAAAGATTCAACTCAGACGGAGAATACTAAGAAAGATCGGGTGCAACATTTCTTCATTTCTTAAAACTTTTTACATCTGAGTCATGAGAGAGATCCTACTCACTTCTAAAATGTCTAATGACATCTAATTCTCCTCAAATCTTGTTCTCACATAATCTCTCTTTTTGCCCGGACATATTCTTTATATATATAGGCAAATATCTACATGCTCATAACTAATCAAAAGCAAAAGTGAGCTAACTTCAAAATAATGTACATATGTATACACATCTTCATCCTCTCAATATATCTACTTTCTCCATGCTTCAGGACTTGATCTTTTCTTCTGTCCTTGACTTTGATTCTTCATCAAATCTTCAA
>CM035442.1:76358478-76503478 GCA_020310875.1 Ceratopteris richardii
CTGTCAAACGCGCATCTAGCGAGTGAAATTGTTGTACTCCGTGCATGTACCATGTGGGGAACAAGAAGAGAAGATATATCGAGATTCCATTCTGTAGACATAGCGGTCCGTTCACATTAATGGACTTTCTGTTTCGCTGCGTACAGTATCCTGCGGATTGTCCGGATTGTCCATACCTGGTCATTAAACATGAAGGACCCTTGATTTTCATTATTTTATTTCAGAGCTTCAGCATAGAACATAGCCACTGCTATAGAGCATACAGCATTTCCTCCTAAAATAGAGCATAGAGCATTCCGATTCTACCGCTGATATCAAACGAGAGCATAGAGCATTGCGATTCTACCAATGCTATACATCAGTGTGAACCAATTCTAAATTATGTTTGGTTTTGGTGCGTGATTAGGGAAATTTAGTTCAGGTCATCTTGCCGAAAATGCAAGCTTCACAAAAGTCTATTGAGTTTGGATAAGGTCTATTAAGGTTGGATGCAATGGCATATCTTTGTCCATTTTGTATAGCTGTAATGTTTTCATAGCTCAAACAGCGAACGACCTAGCGGATAGTGCCACCGCATTGTACCAATAAACGAATTCTCATTGGAAATGTGAGCCTCAGAATGCATGAGAGGTACTACACTCAAACCTAGAGGATATAGTCTAAACATTTGAGGACATATGACTCTAATAGGAGCTTGATCATGCGAGGGTTTTATTATGAAATGCTTGTGGTCGAACCTGATAGAGGTTCCATTGCGGGTAACCTCACTCACAAACAAAAGATTATTGGCATGTTCTGGGATGTAATCGATGTAATCACAGAGGAAGATTACCCTTTTCGAAGCATCAAGGAAAACCTCTGTTGAAGGAAAAGCTTTCATTGTTAGTTCATTCAATTGTTTATGTAGTAAAACACGTGAAACAACATTCACGTAGTTTAATTGTTTATGTAGTTTAATTGTTCTCAAGAGGGTCGACATTTCATTCGCTGTATTGGTTTGTCGAACTAGCTGTAGTTGTTTGTCTCTTAGATGTAAAATGATCACCATACAGGTTTCAAGATCCTTCTTGTTCCAAGCATCAATGGTAGCTTGGGGTGCAGTTTCTTGTCTTGTTGGTACATCTGCTGGATTGGCATGGAGCCATCCACGATGCTTAAATTGTCTGCTTTCGCAAGAACCATCTGGAGCTGTAGAGTCCAAGACCGATAATTAGTATCCTTTAATTTTTCAATCTGATAATATTTAGCGAAAGAAGAAGATGACACTACGGTTTCCATGCTTTGAGGAGAAGTCCGGATCAACTCTTCAAACTGGTTTGCAACGTTGATGTGTGTGGGCCTCTGATTAGCGCTCTATATCTGTACCATATTTGCGCCTAAAGCCCTTTCTACATTGCACAGAACACATGGTATGCAAAGAATAAAGAGAGAAAGGGAGAGAGGCAAATGACGCTGATTGGAACAGTTATTGTTTTTTACTCGATTAGGTGCGTATACATCTGTTGCGCGAGGAATGACGTTTCTTTTGAAACCGTTAGTGCCGGTTGAATTTCTGTTTCGATTTACATTTCATTTGTAATGGGCTGTTTTTTTATTATTTGGTTCGCCAACATTGATCTCCACGCGTTGTTACAAAAGTGATCTCTACGTCCTGAATGACATAAAGCAATCCAATTACAGTAATTGACATGAGCAACCATTTGTACACAAAGGAGGAAAGATCTGAGCAAAGCAACTCCTCTCAAACTCTACGCGCGTACCTTGAAAAGAAGTGCGGCATCATCCGCTTGCAGATGCCATGTTTTATTGCCGTGGGTTGATGTTATATTAGAATATTCAATACATAGGAATCCATAACCCATTGCATACAGACAGATGAGATGAACATTTCCTTTGTCTTCCTCTGATATACACTACACTACATGAAGGGCATATCGATGATCGGCATACCGATGGTCACGCATCGGCGTCAGTATGACGATCGAAACATTTTGGAAAACCGACTCGGTAATGGACGCATCGGTACAACTCCGTTGGTATGAGCATCGGTATAAGCATCGGTATGAGCGTCTTTAAACTACTGAAAACCACCGACGCTCATACCGACCCTCATACCGATGCCCTGTTTTAGTCAGGCCGGAGAGCAAAAATTCGACATTCTAGGTGTTTTGAAACTATATCTTCTATTGTCGACTTTGTGCACGCGAACAACATATTCTATTTTTCACTCTTTCTTTCTCTCTCTCTCTCTCCCTCCCTCTCTCTCTCTCCCTCCCTCTCTCTCTCTTTCTCTAAGCACACCTTTATTATTCTAGATCTCAAGTTTTGGTAAGTATATCCCACATAATGTACCATTCTTTTTTCTTTCTTTATGTTTTTCCCTTTCTAATATCTTCTCTCTTTAGATTTGAAAGAGCTTTTAGGATCTAGTCTTTGGAAATTCGATGAAAGACAACTTCAAGTCGATTCTGACGACAACGATTCAAATAATTACATCGATGTAAGTGATTGTTTTGTTTTTGATTGACATAGAGAGAGAGAGAGACACATATACATACACACATGCATATGCATACACACATGCATTTGCATACACACATGCATTTGCATGCACACATGCATTTGCATACACACATGCATATGCATACATACATGCATATGCATACATACATGCATATGCATACACACATGCATATGCATACACACATGCATATGCATACACACATGCATATGCATATACACATGCATATGCATACACACATGCAAATGCATGTGTGTATGCATACACACATGCATATGCATGTGTGTATGCATACACACATGCATATGCATACATACATGCACATACACACATGCATATGCATACACACATGCATATGCATACACACATGCATATGCATACACACATGCATATGCATACACATCCATATGCATACACATGCATATGCATACACACATGCATATGCATACACACATGCATATGCATACACACATGCATACACACATGCATATGCATACACACATGCATATGCATACACACATGCATATGCATACAAACATGCATATGCATACACACATGCATATGCATACACACATGCATATGCATACACACATGCATATGCATACACATGCATATGCATACACACATGCATACACACATGCATATTCATAGAAACATGCATATACATATAAACATGCATATGCATATACACATGCATATTCATACACACATGCATATGCATACACACATGCATATACAGACATGCATATCCATACACATGCATATGCATACACACATGCATATGCATACACACATGCATACACACATGCACATGCATGTGAAGAGAGATGGTGGATGCAATCCAAAGATGAGTAGGTGCCGCTACAACCAGCTTCACACCAGCCAACTGAGACTTCAGAGTTGATTAGTAGACCCTTTGAGCTTCCTAAATCCACCAAAATATCAGCCAAGTACTTTGGAACATGTATCCCAAAAGTTTAAGTCAAGACAGGCTAGTTGTGAAATGACTAGCTCCCAAAACTTGCTATTTTTGGACATACACCTGCTGGAAAAAATGAGCAGTTCTCTCAACCTGGAAGGAATTAGAAAAATTCCTTTTGGGCATAGCAAATAGACTTAGCAAGCTTCCTATTCCAAGTTAAAACACTTCAAATGATGGACTGAGCACTGAGAACAAGTTTCATCAAGTTCTGGAACATTCCCACAATTCTCGGAGCTCTGCAGAGATAGACCAGTAAGCAGTAAAATGCAGATATCTCCAAAAGTATAAATCCAATGACCTTGATAATGTATAGGTAGAAACTAGACAGTGAGAGCTATTCAACGCACTTTAAAACACTGAAAAAGGTTCAGTAAAACTCGAGATATGACCTTCTGAAGTTACTGCTCTGAGTGAGTATAGCAGAGAACAAAATAGAGAGGTAGATGATAATAAATGTATAGATTCACATATGATTACAACCACATTGGCAATGAATCTTTGCACAATGGGAGTAGAATGATAGAGCTATGGATTAAGCTCTTCAATCTCTACAAAATGACATGAAGTGGTCACGTACAAGGCTTGCTAATCGCCTCTTCCTTCTTGCTCCTTTTATAGCTATTCTTGGAGGGAGTTTTGAATTCGAATTCGAATGGCTCCACCTAAAAGTGATCCCCAAAGTTAGGAGAGATTCCCTCAGCTCAAAAATTCGTGATTTTGGTAGTTGGAGCCACGAATTTGCTTTTACATCATGGATGAGGTAAGCCATCCTTTTACTTTTTTCTTTTTCCATTTACAAGAGATAAAATGTACTCTTTTACAAGAGGTGTTCACATGACTACTCATGTGACTTACAAATGAGGATAATATCAAGCATATCAAGCATGTAGGCTTGGGCAAAATGCACCAACAGCTCCCCCTCAAGCCTAACATGCTTGGCCTTTAAATAAGTCTTCAATTGTCCTTGATTTCCTGCAAACCAATCATCAACTTGAATCTACTTAATTTCGTACCATCAAGAGCTTTCGTCAACATGTCTGCACATTGCATTTCTGTAGAGACGTAGGATAGTTGAATATCCTTGCTCATTAGCTTCTCCCTTACATAATGGTAGTGGACTTCAATATGCTTGGTTCTAGCATGGTATACCGGATTAGCTGCTAGATGTAGTGAGCTTGTGTTGTCACCAAAAATGTGAGGTGTTGAAGAATGAAGTCCAAGATCTGTGTACAAAGATTTTAACCACATGATTTCTTGAGTTGCATTAGCCAAACCTCTATATTCTGCTTCAGTAGAAGATAATGCCACGGTTGGTTGCTTCTTCGATGACCAAGAAATGATTTTTGAACCTGCAAATGATATATACCCTGATGTGCTTCTTCTATCATCTTTAGATCCAGCCCAATCTGCATCTGAGTAGACCTTTAGCTCAATATCTGAAGTATATGAATAGAACAAACCTTCATTCATGGTCCCCTTTAGGTACTTGAGGACTCGCTTGGCCGCTTCCATATGTGGTCTTCTCGGCTTATGCATAAACTGACTCAATATGCTAACACTATAGCATATATCCACCCTTGTGAGTGTTGCATAGTTCAAACTTCCAACCAAGCTTTGATAGCTTGTGATGTCTTCAATTGGCTCTCCTTCATAAGCACTAAGCTTATGATTTTGCTCCATAGGTGTACCTGCACACTTGGTATTTTCCATCTTGAACTTGATGAGCATGTCATGGACATACTTCCTTTGTGTGATGTATATACCTGAATCTGTGTAGATCAACTCCAATCCAAGAAAATAAGTGAGTGGTCCGAGGTCACTTATTTTGAACTCCTCCTTCATTTGACTCTTTACCTGTTTGATTCCTTCAAGATCATTGCCTGTGATAATAATATCATCAACATACACACATAAATAGATCACTTCAGATCCATTCCTCTTTATGAACAAAGAGGTATCCGCCTTGCTAGCTTTGAATCCTTGGTCCTGCAAATAAGTAACCAATCTGAAATTCCAAGCTCTTGGAGCTTGCTTCAATCCATACAAAGCTTTCTTTAGTTTGCATACATAGTTAGGATGATGTGCATCCTCATATCCAGGAGGTTGTGCCATATACACTTCCTCAGAAATCCATCCATTCAAGAAAGCATTCTTTACATCAAGTTGATAAAGATTCCAATTTCTAGATGCAGCAAGACTAATGAGAACCCTAATTGTAGGCATTTTTGCAACAGGAGAGAAAGTCTCCTCATAATCAATACCATGGGTTTGAGCAAACCCTTTAGCAACTAACCTTGCTTTGTGTCTATTTATACTTCCATCTGGATTCTTCTTGATTTTGTATATCCATCGAGATCCGATTATCTTCATAGATGGCTTGTTAGGTACAAGCTCCCAAGTGTCATTCTCCTTCAAGGCTTCCATTTCTTCATCCATTGCATCTCTCCAAGCTTTCTTGCTTTGTGCTTCTTCAAATGTGGTAGGTTCTTCATTGGTTGAATCCTTTGCAATGTAGATTGAGTGCTTGGTGACCAAAGAAGTATCATAACCAAACCTCTCTGGTTTCTTCTTCTCCCTCGAAGACCTTCTAAGTGGTTGATGTGAGCTCTCGGGTCCATATGTAGCATCCTGCATCTTTGCTTTACCTTTGTTCTTCCATAGCTTTAGTCTTTCCAAGTCTTCTAGGTCAATCTCCGAATCACTTTCTTCAATCTGCTTTGGCTCCTTTGGTTGAAGTGATGGAAAATCTTCATCCAAGTCATATGGCAGCTTCACTTTCCTGTCATCATCAAACCATGATTTGTTTTCATCAAAAATTACATCTCTACTCACAGAAAATCCTTTATTGGTTGGATTGTACAATCTATATCCTTTTTGGTTTTCATCATAACCAATGAATACACACTTCTCTGCCTTGGGATCCAATTTCCCTCTTACTTGAGAAGGAATGTGAGCATAGGCTAAGCATCCAAAGATTTTACAATGCTCTAGACTAGGTCTTCTTCCATTCCACACTTCATATGGAGTGGTTCCATCTAGTGACTTAGATGGAAGTCTATTTATGAGATATGTGGCTGTCGACACAGCCTCTGCCCATAGGTAGTTCGGCAATCCTTTTTCGTTGAGCATGGACCTTGCAGCTTCGACGATAGCTCTATTCCTCCTCTCTGCTACACCATTGAGTTCGGGTGTATACCTTGTAGTGACTTCCCTTTTAATGCCTCTTTCATGCAAGAAGGCATCAAATTCAGAAGAGAAGTATTCTCCTCCACCATCTGATCTGAGTCTTTTCAAAGTCCTACCTGTTTGATTTTCAACAAGAGCAATATACTTCTTAAAGCAATTAAACACTTCATCCTTGTGCTTCATGAAAAACAGAATGGTCCACCTGCTACAATCATCTATGAAAGACACATAATATCTTGAGCCTGATATAGATGGCTCCTTACTTGGACCCCACACATCCGTGTGCACTAGATCCAAAGGATTTTGATACATATATCCTTTCTTATTGAAAGGTTGTCTATGAGCCTTGCCGAGTTGACAAGCTTCACACTTATAAATCATGTGTTGCCTTCTGATATTAGGCAAACCAAGTACACTTTGGTCCCTGCAAATCTGTTTGAGTGTCCTCTCACCAATGTGAGCAAGCCTTTTGTGCCATATCTCCAACTCTGTTAGAGTTTGAGATCCATAGCTAAACAAAGCTATGTTCTTTGTATCTTCCACTTCAAAAGTGAAAAGCCTTCCTGTCTTTTCTCCTTTGGCAATCCTTCGAAAGCCTTGCCTTGGGTCTTCAACATATGCTCCAAATCGATTGAATCTAACCTGCAATCCTTTTTCAACAATCTGTCCAACACTTATTAAATTTTTGGTAATTGTAGGGACATACAAGACTTTGCTTAAGAGGTTCATATTCCCATCTGATGTCTTCACATTACCTATCTTCTCCACTGAGTGCTTTGTGTCATCTCCTGTCTGCACTTCATGCTTGTTATGAGGATCTTCCAAATCAGAAAGTAAAGCCACATTTCCTGCTACATGGTTCGAGCATCCCGAATCAATGTAAAATATGTGATCAACATCCTTACCCTTCTTCGTTGATAGATTCATAATCAATAATGAATCTTCTTGACTTTGGTCCTCTGCATAGTTATTGTAATCTCTTCTTCCTCTATGGCCACTTTGATAGTTGTTGTTGTTGTAATTGTTGTTGTAGTAATTGTTGTTGTAGCCTCCATTGTACCTGCCTCTATTTGATCCATAGCCACCTCTATTGAATCCTCTTCCTCTTGAGTTCCTCGGGTTCCTGAAACATTCTTCAGTAGTATGGTTAGATAAGCCACATATGTTGCAAGGTTGAGATGATTGGAATCTCCCCCTGCCTTGCTTTCCACCTCTGCCTCTTCCTCTAGCTCTTCCTCTACCTGCAAAGTTTGCTTGGAAAGAGCTTCCTTCATCTTCATTCTTCCTATTCTTTGACTTGTCCTTGACCTTAGCTTTATCAGAATATAAGGCAGAAGTTTAATTACCTCTTGAGGACTCACCACCTTTGCTAATCTTTGCTTCATGAGTGAAGAGTTGGCCCATGAGTGTGTTGAGGTCGGGTACATGCATATCCATGTATAAATCCATGGTTGTTGTGAATGACTCCCACTTGTCGTCTGCTTTGATTCCATTCATGATTTGTCTTATGATTTGCTCCTCTTCAATTACCTCTCCAATGCTTCCAAGTTGGTCGGAAATCTCCTTCATCTTTGTGACATAATCAGTCACATTTTGCTTCGGGCTTTTCTTCATTGTTGTGAACTCCATCCACAATTGGTTCTTCCTTGCTCGAGTGTTGGAAGAGAAGAAAGAAGCAAGTGCATTCCAGGTTTCTCTTGATGTCTTGCATCCCTTGACATGAGGTAAAAGAAAATCAGAGATTGAGTTTAGAATATAGGACCTTGCAAGTGCATCCTTCGAACACCAATTCGAAAGTCCTTCCACTTCTTCATGTGATGGTTGCCCTTTGTTCCTCATGGTTGGCATTGCTTCATCTCCGGATATGAATCCATATAGATTCCTTCCTTGAAGGTAAGCCTCCATCCTTAGAGACCATGCCGGGTAGTTGTTTCGATCCAATTTGTCAATTGTTGATGGAAATCCATCTCCCATGTTGCTTGACTATGCTCTGATACCACTGTGAAGAGAGATGGTGGATGCAATCCAAAGATGAGTAGGTGCCGCTACAACCAGCTTCACACCAGCCAACTGAGACTTCAGAGTTGATTAGTAGACCCTTTGAGCTTCCTAAATCCACCAAAATATCAGCCAAGTACTTTGGAACATGTATCCCAAAAGTTTAAGTCAAGACAGGCTAGTTGCGAAATGACTAGCTCCCAAAACTTGCTATTTTTGGACATACACCTGCTGGAAAAAATGAACAGTGCTCTCAACCTGGAAGGAATTAGAGAAATTCCTTTTGGACATAGCAAATAGACTTAGCAAGCTTCCTATTCCAAGTTAAAACACTTCAAATGATGGACTGAGCACTGAGAACAAGTTTCATCAAGTTCTGGAACATTCCCACAATTCTCGGGGCTCTGCAGAGATAGACCAGTAAGCAGTAAAATGCAGATATCTCCGAAAGTATAAATCCAATGACCTTGAAAATTTATAGGTAGAAACTATACAGTGAAAGCTATTCAACGAACTTTAAAACACTGAAAACGGTTCAGTAAAACTCGAGATATGACCTTCTGAAGTTACTGCTCTGAGTGAGTATAGCAGAGAACAAAACAGAGAGGTAGATGATAATAAATGTATAGATTCACATATGATTACAACCACATTGGCAATGAATCTTTGCACAATGGGAGTAGAATGATAGAGCTATGGAGTAAGCTCTTCAATCTCTACAAAATGACATGAAGTGGTCACGTACAAGGCTTGCTAATCGCCTCTTCCTTCTTGCTCCTTTTATAGCTATTCTTGGAGGGAGTTTTGAATTCGAATTCGAATGGCTCCACCTAAAAGTGATCCCCAAAGTTAGGAGAGATTCCCTCAGCTCAAAAATTCGTGATTTTGGTAGTTGGAGCCACGAATTTGCTTTTACATCATGGATGAGGTAAGCCATCCTTTTACTTTTTTCTTTTTCCATTTACAAGAGATAAAATGTACTCTTTTACAAGAGGTGTTCACATGACTACTCATGTGACTTACAAATGAGGATAATATCAAGCATATCAAGCATGTAGGCTTGGGCAAAATGCACCAACAGCTCCCCCTCAAGCCTAACATGCTTGGCCTCCAAATAAGTCTTCAATTGTCCTTGATTTCCTGCAAACCAATCATCAACTTGAATCTACTTAATTTCGTACCATCAAGAGCTTTCGTCAACATGTCTGCACATTGCATATCTGTAGAGACGTAGGATAGTTGAATATCCTTTCTCATTAGCTTCTCCCTTACATAATGGTAGTGGACTTCAATATGCTTGGTTCTAGCATGGTATACCGGATTAGCTGCTAGATGTAGTGAGCTTGTGTTGTCACCAAAAATGTGAGGTGTTGAAGAATGAAGTCCAAGATCTGTGTACAAAGATTTTAACCACATGATTTCTTGAGTTGCATTAGCCAAACCTCTATATTCTGCTTCAGTAGAAGATAATGCCACGGTTGGTTGCTTCTTCGATGACCAAGAAATGATTTTTGAACCTGCAAATGATATATACCCTGATGTGCTTCTTCTATCATCTTTAGATCCGGCCCAATCTGCATCTGAGTAGACCTTTAGCTCAATATCTGAAGTATATGAATAGAACAAACCTTCATTCATGGTCCCCTTTAGGTACTTGAGGACTCGCTTGGCCGCTTCCATATGTGGTCTTCTCGGCTTATGCATAAACTGACTCAATATGCTAACACTATAGCATATATCCACCCTTGTGAGTGTTGCATAGTTCAAACTTCCAACCAAGCTTTGATAGCTTGTGATGTCTTCAATTGGCTCTCCTTCATAAGCACTAAGCTTATGATTTTGCTCCATAGGTGTACCTGCACACTTGGTATTTTCCATCTTGAACTTGACGAGCATGTCATGGACATACTTCCTTTGTGTGATGTATATACCTGAATCTGTGTAGATCAACTCCAATCCAAGAAAATAAGTGAGTGGTCCGAGGTCACTTATTTTGAACTCCTCCTTCATTTGACTCTTTACCTGTTTGATTCCTTCAAGATCATTGCCTGTGATAATAATATCATCAACGTACACACATAAATAGATCACTTCAGATCCATTCCTCTTTATGAACAAAGAGGTATCCGCCTTGCTAGCTTTGAATCCTTGGTCCTGCAAATAAGTAACCAATCTGAAATTCCAAGCTCTTGGAGCTTGCTTCAATCCATACAAAGCTTTCTTTAGTTTGCATACATAGTTAGGATGATGTGCATCCTCATATCCAGGAGGTTGTGCCATATACACTTCCTCAGAAATCCATCCATTCAAGAAAGCATTCTTTACATCAAGTTGATAAAGATTCCAATTTCTAGATGCAGCAAGACTAATGAGAACCCTAATTGTAGGCATTTTTGCAACAGGAGAGAAAGTCTCCTCATAATCAATACCATGGGTTTGAGCAAACCCTTTAGCAACTAACCTTGCTTTGTGTCTATTTATACTTCCATCTGGATTCTTCTTGATTTTGTATATCCATCGAGATCCGATTATCTTCATAGATGGCTTGTTAGGTACAAGCTCCCAAGTGTCATTCTCCTTCAAGGCTTCCATTTCTTCATCCATTGCATCTCTCCAAGCTTTCTTGCTTTGTGCTTCTTCAAATGTGGTAGGTTCTTCATTGGTTGAATCCTTTGCAATGTAGATTGAGTGCTTGGTGACCAAAGAAGTATCATAACCAAACCTCTCTGGTTTCTTCTTCTCCCTCGAAGACCTTCTAAGTGGTTGATGTGAGCTCTCGGGTCCATATGTAGCATCCTGCATCTTTGCTTTACCTTTTTTCTTCCATAGCTTTAGTCTTTCCAAGTCTTCTAGGTCAATCTCCGAATCACTTTCTTCAATCTGCTTTGGCTCCTTTGGTTGAAGTGATGGAAAATCTTCATCCAAGTCATATGGCAGCTTCACTTTCTTGTCATCATCAAACCATGATTTGTTTTCATCAAAAATTACATCTCTACTCACAGAAAATCCTTTATTGGTTGGATTGTACAATCTATATCCTTTTTGGTTTTGATCATAACCAATGAATACACACTTCTCTGCCTTGGGATCCAATTTCCCTCTTACTTGAGAAGGAATGTGAGCATAGGCTAAGCATCCAAAGATTTTACAATGCTCTAGACTAGGTCTTCTTCCATTCCACACTTCATATGGAGTGGTTCCATCTAGTGACTTAGATGGAAGTCTATTTATGAGATATGTGGCTGTCAACACAGCCTCTGCCCATAGGTAGTTCGGCAATCCTTTTTCGTTGAGCATGGACCTTGCAGCTTCGACGATAGCTCTATTCCTCCTCTCTGCTACACCATTGAGTTCGGGTGTATACCTTGTAGTGACTTCCCTTTTAATGCCTCTTTCATGCAAGAAGGCATCAAATTCAGAAGAGAAGTATTCTCCTCCACCATCTGATCTGAGTCTTTTCAAAGTCCTACCTGTTTGATTTTCAACAAGAGCAATATACTTCTTAAAGCAATTAAACACTTCATCCTTGTGCTTCATGAAAAACAGAATGGTCCACCTGCTACAATCATCTATGAAAGACACATAATATCTTGAGCCTGATATAGATGGCTCCTTACTTGGACCCCACACATCCGTGTGCACTAGATCCAAAGGATTTTGATACATATATCCTTTCTTATTGAAAGGTTGTCTATGAGCCTTGCCGAGTTGACAAGCTTCACACTTATAAATCATGTGTTGCCTTCTGATATTAGGCAAACCAAGTACACTTTGGTCCCTGCAAATCTGTTTGAGTGTCCTCTCACCAATGTGAGCAAGCCTTTTGTGCCATATCTCCAACTCTGTTAGAGTTTGAGATCCATAGCTAAACAAAGCTATGTTCTTTGTATCTTCCACTTCAAAAGTGAAAAGCCTTCCTGTCTTTTCTCCTTTGGCAATCCTTCGAAAGCCTTGCCTTGGGTCTTCAACATATGCTCCAAATCGATTGAATCTAACCTGCAATCCTTTTTCAACAATCTGTCCAACACTTATTAAATTTTTGGTAATTGTAGGGACATACAAGACTTTGCTTAAGAGGTTCATATTCCCATCTGATGTCTTCACATTACCTATCTTCTCCACTGAGTGCTTTGTGTCATCTCCTGTCTGCACTTCATGCTTGTTATGAGGATCTTCCAAATCAGAAAGTAAAGCCACATTTCCTGCTACATGGTTCGAGCATCCCGAATCAATGTAAAATATGTGATCAGCATCCTTACCCTTCTTCGTTGATAGATTCATAATCAATAATGAATCTTCTTGACTTTGGTCCTCTGCATAGTTATTGTAATCTCTTCTTCCTCTATGGCCACTTTGATAGTTGTTGTTGTTGTAATTGTTGTTGTAGTAATTGTTGTTGTAGCCTCCATTGTACCTGCCTCTATTTGATCCATAGCCACCTCTATTGAATCCTCTTCCTCTTGAGTTCCTCGGGTTCCTGAAACATTCTTCAGTAGTATGGTTAGATAAGCCACATATGTTGCAAGGTTGAGATGATTGGAATCTCCCCCTGCCTTGCTTTCCACCTCTGCCTCTTCCTCTAGCTCTTCCTCTACCTGCAAAGTTTGCTTGGAAAGAGCTTCCTTCATCTTCATTCTTCCTATTCTTTGACTTGTCCTTGACCTTAGCTTTATCAGAATATAAGGCAGAAGTTTGATTACCTCTTGAGGACTCACCACCTTTGCTAATCTTTGCTTCATGAGTGAAGAGTTGGCCCATGAGTGTGTTGAGGTCGGGTACATGCATATCCATGTATAAATCCATGGCTGTTGTGAATGACTCCCACTTGTCGTCTGCTTTGATTCCATTCATGATTTGTCTTATGATTTGCTCCTCTTCAATTACCTCTCCAATGCTTCCAAGTTGGTCGGAAATCTCCTTCATCTTTGTGACATAATCAGTCACATTTTGCTTCGGGCTTTTCTTCATTGTTGTGAACTCCATCCACAATTGGTTCTTCCTTGCTCGAGTGTTGGAAGAGAAGAAAGAAGCAAGTGCATTCTAGGTTTCTCTTGATGTCTTGCATCCCTTGACATGAGGTAAAAGAAAATCAGAGATTGAGTTTAGAATATAGGACCTTGCAAGTGCATCCTTCGAACACCAATTCGAAAGTCCTTCCACTTCTTCATGTGATGGTTGCCCTTTGTTCCTCATGGTTGGCATTGCTTCATCTCCGGATATGAATCCATATAGATTCCTTCCTTGAAGGTAAGCCTCCATCCTTAGAGACCATGCCGGGTAGTTGTTTCGATCCAATTTGTCAATTGTTGATGGAAATCCATCTCCCATGTTGCTTGACTATGCTCTGATACCACTGTGAAGAGAGATGGTGGATGCAATCCAAAGATGAGTAGGTGCCGCTACAACCAGCTTCACACCAGCCAACTGAGACTTCAGAGTTGATTAGTAGACCCTTTGAGCTTCCTAAATCCACCAAAATATCAGCCAAGTACTTTGGAACATGTATCCCAAAAGTTTAAGTCAAGACAGGCTAGTTGCGAAATGACTAGCTCCCAAAACTTGCTATTTTTGGACATACACCTGCTGGAAAAAATGAACAGTGCTCTCAACCTGGAAGGAATTAGAAAAATTCCTATTGGGCATAGCAAATAGACTTAGCAAGCTTCCTATTCCAAGTTAAAACACTTCAAATGATGGACTGAGCACTGAGAACAAGTTTCATCAAGTTCTGGAACATTCCCACAATTCTCGGGGCTCTGTAGAGATAGACCAGTAAGCAGTAAAATGCAGAAATCTCCAAAAGTATAAATCCAATGACCTTGAAAATTTGTGGGTAGAAACTATACAGTGAGAGCTATTCAACGCACTTTAAAACACGGAAAAAGGTTCAGTAAAACTCGAGATATGACCTTCTGAAGTTACTGCTCTGAGTGAGTATAGCAGAGAACAAAACAGAGAGGTAGATGATAATAAATGTATAGATTCACATATGATTACAACCACATTGGCAATGAATCTTTGCACAATGGGAGTAGAATGATAGAGCTATGGAGTAAGCTCTTCAATCTCTACAAAATGACATGAAGTGGTCACGTACAAGGCTTGCTAATCGCCTCTTCCTTCTTGCTCCTTTTATAGCTATTCTTGGAGGGAGTTTTGAATTCGAATTCGAATGGCTCCACCTAAAAGTGATCCCCAAAGTTAGGAGAGATTCCCTCAGCTCAAAAATTCGTGATTTTGGTAGTTGGAGCCACGAATTTGCTTTTACATCATGGATGAGGTAAGCCATCCTTTTACTTTTTTCTTTTTCCATTTACAAGAGATAAAATGTACTCTTTTACAAGAGGTGTTCACATGACTACTCATGTGACTTACAAATGAGGATAATATCAAGCATATCAAGCATGTAGGCTTGGGCAAAATGCACCAACAATGCATACACACATGCACATGCATACACACATGCACATGCATACACACATGCACATGCATACACACATGCATATGCATGCACATGCATACACACATGCATATGCATACACATGCATATGCATACACACATGCATATGCATACACACATGCATATGCATACACACATGCATATGCATACACATGCATATGCATACACACATGCATATGCATACAAACATGCATATGCATACACACATGCATATGCATGTGTTTATGCATACACACATGCATATGCATACACACATGCGTATAAACACATGCATATGCATACACACATGTATATGCATACACACATGCATATGCATACACACATGCATATGCATACAAACATGCATATGCATACACATGAATATGCATACACACATGTATATGCATACACACATGTATATGCATACACACATGCATATGCATGTGTGTATTCATACACATATGCATATGCATATGCATACACACATGCATATGCATACACACATGCATATGCATACACACATGCATATGCATACACACATGCATATGCATACACACATGCACATACACACATGCATATGCATACACACATGCATATGCATACACACATGCACATACACACATGCATATGCATACAGACATGCATATGCATGTGTCTATGCATACACACATGCATATGCATACACACATCCATATGCATACACACATGCATATGCATTTTAACATCTCCACATTGGATCAGATGGGATCTCCACCTACACACATGCATATGCATACACACATGTATATAGACACATGCATATGCATACACACATGTATATGCATACAAACATGCATATGCATACACATGCATATGCATACACATGCATATGCATACACATGCATATGCATACACACAAGCATATGCATACACACATGCGTATGCACACGCACATCCATATGCATGTGTGTATGCATACACACATGCATATGCATATACACATGCATATGCATAAAAACATGCATATGCATACACACATGCATATGCATACACACATGTACATACACACATGTACATACACACATGCACATGCATACGGACATGCATATGCATACGGACATGCATATGCATACGGACATGCATATGCATACGGACATGCATATGCATACGGACATGCATATGCATACGGACATGCATATACATACGGACATGCATATGCATACGGACATGCATATGCATACGGACATGCATATGCATGTGTGTATGCATATGCATGTGTGTATGCATACACACATACAATTGCATAAACACATGTATATGCATTTTAATATCTCCACATTGGATCAGATGGGATCTCCATGTACACCTTGGGGAGCACATGACCATGACGACTATAAGATATATCACACACGTAATGGAGCTCCAATCATGGATGCAACCAGAAAGTCCATGCCTCAGCGCATTCGGCAACTTTGATCCATAGAGTTTGGACATTCTGTAATGTTAAAATGGAACGAACAGGATAAGGATTCCAAAAGTATATCACACAATCGACGGCCAGCACCCGGGCATCCTATTACGAGTTTAGAATGGATTCTGAATATGGCACGTGAGGTGATGTCTCATCGATTGTCCGAAGCTCGTGATGCTTTCAGAGCAGGCTTACCAAAGCTTGTATGGTTAGAGTGGGAATCGATTCACGATGAACACCAACATACTCCTTATCGATATCGTCAACAGCGAGATGCGGCGGCCACACGTTTAGATATGGTTGGAACATCGCATTTAGGTGGCGGCCGATACAATAGTATGCGCGACGAATTTGTAAGTATCATTTTAATTATTGTTTTTTTTTGTGTTAAGCACATCATGTATGTTCATCTAACATTTTGCATATTTATTATAGGAGTTGGCAGTGGGTCGTCCTCCGACAGGAACCAAAAAAGCTTATGGATATCATCATGGATTGGCTCCACTGTTGCAGGACTTAGAGGGACGCGGTGCAATCATTTCATGGGAGAATCTATGATTAGGTGAACTTATAGGTTGGTTTCGTATTTTTAGTTATTGTTTATAAATGTCATGTCAATTTGTCTCATTTTACACATATGCTTTGTTACAAGATTGTAGGTGTAAAGGTTTTGATCCCCTTGCGTATATGTATGGTAGTGGTTTGCCACAATTTTGTATTACACTCCTATGTGGCAATGATGTACCATAATTTTGTATTCGATTCCTATATGGAAGTGCTTTGTCAAATTGCCACAATTTTCTATTACACTCCTATGTGGCAATGATGTACCATAATTTTGTATTCGATTCCTATATGGAAGTGCTTTGTCACGTTTTATATTCGGTTCCTATATGGAAGTGCTTTGTCACACTCTTGTACATCCTTCATTTATGGAATAAACAAATTTTTGTACATGATTCATGGTTCATTTTTGCTCATATAAAAGCATGTTTTGGTTGCCATTAGAGTACATAACACATGTACTCGTTTTAGAGTTGGGCAGAGTGTCTTTTCTTTTGCTAAACAACATCACGCTCTAGCAAAAGACAACACAATTTGCCCAAAAAAATTTGTGCAGATATGGTCGTCGATATTAGCGTTGGTACACCCAACAGAGTCATCGGTATGGGCGTCGGTATGCCCAGTAGAGTTGTCGGTATGGGTGTCGGTATAAGCGTTGGTATTACCGATGCTTATATCGACACCCATACCGATGACTATAGCGGCGTTATGTTTGCGACGCGCATATGGACTGCGACACTGACGTCGCAGAAAAATTATGCCCGTTCATTTTCCTCGGTAATAGCCTCGGTATACTCTCAATATGTTGTAGTGTATAGTTCCTTTTTCTCATAAAGCAATCGATAACTAGAATGACAATGATTTAATTTGCTATACAAAGACTTAGAGAAACAAAAATAATAATTAATCATTCCGAATATCCAAATCTTAATAATACTTTGTGGTGTGAACATGTTTATAAATATAATTTTGATGCACTTGATTTTATAAGGAAACTTATTTTGAGCCTGATTAAATATCCTGTTAAAATTGATGGATATTGCATTTTAAAAGACCAATACATTCACCAGAGCTAGTTTGAAGCTCACAGCTTAAGAGAAACTAAAAAATATTAAATACTAAGGCTATATACTCACACGACGTTCATGATAACTTAAAAAATCCGTTGACGACAAAGGCTGATTTCGTGATAAGAATTCCGATGAGTTTCTGTCTGTTAAATGCCTACCGGAGGCATGAATTCTATATGCGCTTGGAGGCTTTTGTAGCTTTTCGCCAACCCAAAATCCTTTCGATCGATTCAAGAATATGTATTCATAAAACATCCCAGATGTTTGTATGTTTCTGAGTTTTTAACAACCATTTGTACCCGAAGCGAGGACATATCTAAACAAAGTATGTCTTTTGAGACCATATGCGCACGCCTTTAAAAGCGGAGTTCCTTCTATCCGCTTGCAGACATCACATTTTGTTGTGGTGCATTGACCTGGCATTGCATTATTCAATACATTTTGCGTAGTGAGCCCTGCTAAACGTGAAAGCTGTCTTCATGTATCCGGTGGCTTAGTGTTGTTCGATTGAATCGGTTTGGTGGTCGTGGTCCTTCAATAAGTCACAGGTCCTTCCGATCACGACCCCTTGGGAGCTACGTTATGCTCAATTGCGCACGCCTTTCAAAGCGCAGCAACTTGGAGCCGCTTGCAGACATTACATTTTGCATTATTCAATACTCATGAATCCATTGTCACAGAAATTGCTAACGTTGTGATTTCGTCCTCTTTCAGATGCTGCAGGCAAATGAGCACTTCCTTTGTCTTTCGGGCGCTCACAGTAATCAAACGCAAAGTTCGATAATTTCTTTTCCTTAAGTTGGGCACACTCTTCCTCTCCACTCTCTCCAATTGAAGACTCCTCCACTCTTTATTCAGACGTAATATGAGTTATTTCGGAACGAGTTAACATACACGATACAGAAAACAAGTTCTTTATACTGTTGATTTGAGCTAATATTACTTCCGATAGATTTTTACGAAGAGCTTAATGTCTATAGCTCGAAAGGTATAGAGTCTCTCCCACTCTCTCTCTCTCTCTCTCTCTCTCTATATATATATATATATATATATATATATATATATATATATATATATATATATATATATATAGAGAGAGAGAGAGAGAGAGAGAGAGATGTTAGAAGCTCAAATAAGAATATGCAAGGTAGGGAAAGATATTCCAACCGTGTAAAAGGACCTTTCTGTATATCACGTTATCCAAGATATTATGAACGGAGCACTACGTTTCTCTCTCAGTAGACTACATATGATTTCGGAATTATACCTTTGACTACAAGAACATCCATCCACGCAGAATAATAAAAAAAGTACAAGTGATACAAGAAGTCCCACAACTCAAGAGCCATAGGTATGGATAATTGGGTATACAAGATATAAAAGATCCCATAACTTTAGATCGTAGTTGTTAAATAACATATGTAGATTACAAGGACTCCTCTTAGGTAGATGAACTAGGTATACGTTAAAAAAGAACTTCAGGGGATCTTATAGTAAGAGATTTTAGAAGAAGACATTGAAGGAAAAATTAGAAAAGGGAAATCGTGGTCCTTGCGAGCAGGTACTTATGATCAGCAGAATAATTAAAGAAGGAAAGTGGTCGTACTTGCAAACACGTACCCAGTTATGCCAGCAACGTGAAAGGGAACTTATAGAAATCATTGCTTTCTTGAAGATGCCTATGAAATGAGCAAGAACGTACGATAAACTTGTATAATATGCAGCTCCCTCTATCATCAATGGTGTTTGCTTTTCTCCGTTAATGCAATCCTTCTAATGAGCAACTCAGGAACATTTATGATTTTTTAGGAAGACTTTTAGTATCTTTTTTTTTTGTTTTTCTTTTTTGGCAGTAGGATGTTGGATCAAGACATGAAGCAAATGTGAGAACTAAACTCATGACCTAATTGCTAGGATTATGATGTGAAAAACAATTTTCCCAAAAGCCATGGTTAAGGATTACTTCCTAATCCTCCCGCTTAGGGTGTGGTTCAAATATCCCCATGTATCGTATCTTAAGACTAACACTCTTTTCTAGAGATTATTTTCCTCAATGATCAATCCTTGATAATCCGTTGAATTGATGGCATCACCCTTGAACACTCTCTTGAAACTTGTTATTCTCAACCTTTGAATCTTGAACCCTTGCTCTCAATCTTGGTCTCTTGAATCTTGCCTTTCCATTTCTTCACCACTTTTTTATGGACTTTCATTGTTTACAACCTTTGTCTCAAGAGCTATTTGTTCTCAACCTTAGTATCTTGTACCTAGTTCTCACCCATTCTAGGTATCTTGGATCCTCAATCTAGTGCCTCCATTAGAAATTTTGTTTCAATGATAGCTTACACATCTGAAGCTGACCTATGGATTGAGAGATGCACTATAATCTTTGTTGGGTCAATATTTTTAAGGCAAGGTAGGAATTCCATCTGCTTAGCACAAGCCTGCTTCCTAGGCTCTGATGCCAATTGTGGAAATTCAATTCATGACATATTGGCTAGGGGTATGATGGGCTAACCACCTGCCCCAAAAGCCATGGTTGACGTTTACTTCCTAATACTCTCTCTTAGAGGGTGGTTCAACCATATCTTTCCCATCATTTCTTGATTCTAACACTCTCTTCCCCTTCTAGAGATCCTTTTCCTCAATGATCAATCCTTGGTCTCCCATTGAATTGATGTCCTCAATATGGAGCACAACCGTGGTGGCATAGTTGATAGGTATAATGGTAGGCTTATTGCAAAAGGTTATTCTCAAGAGAGAGACATTGATTTTGTTGAGATCTTTGCACCCACATGCCCAATGACCACTATTTGTAGCATCCTTGCACTTGCATCTCATCATGCTTGGAATGTACATCAGTTGTACATCAAAAGTGCATTGGTGAGTGGTGACTACATGAAGAATTTTGTGTGTTTTAGTCCCATGATTTTGTGTTGAAAGGGCATCAAACAAAAGTGTGCAAGTTGGAAAAAGGAATCATATGATTCGAAGGAAGCATCACATTCTTGGAATAAAAAGCTACATGCATACTTGATTTTGCATGGGTTTGAGAACCATCCAATGCACAACACCTTATATGTTAAGCTTGTAAATGATGTACTTTTGATCATTGTTCCTTAATAGTTGATGACATGCTCCTTACTTGTCCTAATGAGAAGCATATTGCTGAATGTAAGGTTGATTTTCATGCCTCTTTTGAGATGTCAAACTAGGGAGTTTGCATCATTAATTGGGCATTCATTGTATGCGAGTTGATTTGGGAAGCACTCTTTTTTTTCAATGGAGGTTTGACCAAGGCCTACTTGTTGGTGCAAATGATCAAGCCTACACATTTGGCTTAGACGTCAATGTGTGCAGCTATCACTCGATGATGCATGTGAACCTTAGCATGTAATCACTTGATCATTTACCACTTGTAAGATATTAAATCTTTGAAGATTCTTGTAAAAGCTTGTAACTCCTGGATTTAGGAGGAATATTGGTTACGAAATAAGGATGAGAGAATAACTTTTAAATCAATGGAGTCACTTTAAGTTGGAGCCAAGTTTGAATTCAAATTCGAACTTAGAAGAAACTCTTGTAAAGGGACTTTAAAAAATCCCACCAAGTATTGGCCTCATTCAGAGCTCTCCGCTTGATCATTTGTAGAAGCTGAGTGGCTCACACCATAGCTCACTTAATCCATCATCATTGAACATAATTACAATGCCAATGATCTAGTACAATCATGTTTTATAATACATGTAGCTCATTGAACATCTCTGTCTACTTCTCTGCTATGACTACTCAGACAGTCAACTTTCTCTGATCATATCTCAGTGAGTTCTCAAGCACTTTTCATAATCTTTAGCTTGTTTGAATCAGCTTAAATTCTACTTTATGGTGCCAAAATCTCAAGCCATTTACATTAGGCATCTGGGAGAAATCATCATTGAAGTGCTCACTAGTCCTCTATTGGTTAATCTTAAAAAAGTTAGGACTAAGCTTTGGTTTGCTAAACTCATTTCTCAGAGCATACTTGATCATTTTAGATGAATCCACTTGCAATGATTAGCTATCTAAGCTAATTGAGTTCCCTCAAAAGGAAATTCATCAATTGCTACGATACTGTGTTCTCTCAGTAAAAGAACCAGTAGGTATATGGACCAAAATAACAAATTTTTTCATCATTAGCTATTCTTGAAGTAGTCCATTTTGATTCAATTGTTTCAAGCATCAACTCCAAAATACATAGGTACTTTCTTGGTGCCAATTTTAAGCTAAAAGCACCTACTATATAACTCTAAAGTTTATTAGGGTAGGTACAAAGCAAGTTTTAGTCGTACCACCTCACTTGAGGTATCCATCCATCTCTTCCAACAATGGTATTAGAGCAAGTTGAGGTAAAATGGGAGATGGTTTCCCTTCTTTCATTGAGAAATTGGACAGGAATAATTATCCAGCATGGTCCTTGAGGTTGTAGACCTATCTACAAGGAACGAGTCTCTATGGATACATATCAGGAGATGAGGAGATGCCCACATTTAGAAGCAAAGATTAACCTACAAGAGAGGAGCAAGAAAGACTCAACTGATGGTATGCCAAAGATGCTTTGACCAAGTCATATCTACTTAACTCTAAATTTGACTTCCTTCTTGCTCATATTAGGAATTTCAAAACTTCCCAAGAGACTTGGGATTCTCTATATTCATATTTTACTTCCATTACAACAACTAGGAAAAATCAATTGTGGATGGATTTTACTACCAAAAAAAGCAACCTAATGGCAGAATGTTTTAGAGTTTGTGACTAAGGTGAAAGATGTAGCTGATCAATTGGCAAGCATAGGAGAGGAGATTGAAGAGGAGCAAATAGTGAGATAGATAATCAATGGCATCAAGGAAGATGATAAGTGGGAATCTTTCACAACTGCCATGGATCTTTATATGGATATGCAAATCCTTGATCTTACCACTCTCATGGAGCAACTCTTCACCCATTAGGCCAAGCTCAACAAACAAGGTGAACCATCACGAGGTAACAATTCTTCAGCCCTCTATACAGATAAAGGAAAGTCTAAGGATAAAGGAAAGAGCAAGAAAGGTGAAGATCAAGGTGCTACTTCGCAAGCTAACTATGCAGGAAGAGGTAGAAATTCAAGAGGAAGGGGCAGACGAGGTAAGCAAGGTAGGGGGAGACCTTTCAACTCTTCCCCATGCAATATATGTGGACTGTCTAATCAGACAATAGATGAATGCTATAGGAACTTCAAGAACCAGAGAGGAAGAGGATTTCAAAGAGATGGCTACTCACAATCAAGAGGAAGATTCAACCATAATCAAGCATACAACCATGGCTGCAGCAACAATTACAACCGTAATTATCAGGGAGGATGCAAATCAAGAAAAGACTTCAACAACTATACAAAGGATCAAGAGGATTCTCTTCTCATTATGAAAATGACTTCAAAACAAGATATGAATGATGCACACCTCTTCTATATTGACTCAGGTTGTTCAAACCAGGTAGCAGGGAATGTAGCTCTCCTTTTTTATCTTCCCTCCAATTTCAGGCTGAAGGTACTATGTGTCATTTATTGATGATCTCAATGGATGGACTATCTTTTATTTCATGAAACATAAGGATGAAGTGTTCAGTTGTTTCAAAAAGTATCTTGCACTTGTGGAAAATCAAACATGCGAGAGCTTAAACAGGATAAGGTCATATGGAGGAGGTGAGTACTTCTCCAATGAGTTTGATGCATTTTTGCAGGACAAAGGTATCAAAAGGGAGATCACTAATAGATATACTCCTGAGAAAAATGGAGTAGCAGAGAGGAGGAACATATTGATTATGGAAGCAACTAGATCTATGCTAAATGAAAAGAAGTTGCCTAATTACTTGCGGGCAGCGAGTGTTTCGACTACCACTTATCTGATTAATAGGTTACCTTCTAAGTCACTTGATGGGATGATCCCCTATGAGGCATGGCATGGTAGGAGAACATCACTTGAACATTGCAGAATATTTGGTTGTGTTGCTTATGTGCATGTTCCATATCAAATCAAAGGTAAGTTAGACCCTAAGGCAGAGAAATGCATCTTCACAGGGTATGATATAAATCAAAAGGGATACAGGTTTTATAATCCATCCAACAAAGGATCTATGGTGAGTACACACGTGTTTGATGAGAATGAATCTTGGTTTGAAAGTGAATGCAAGAAGGGAAAAATCACCATGACTTGGAAGAAGAATTTCCAAGCCTCACTAGGGAGGAGCCAAGCACAATTGAAGACATCAAATCAGATGATGAGGACACCATCAACTTGGATGAGTTTAAAGCATGGAAATCAAAAGAAAAGGTCAGGATGAAGAGGTTGGAGGAGATACATGAGTCATCCAACCAAGCCTTAAGGAGATCACAAAGAGAGAGTAAGAAGCCAATCAGATATGGGTATGATACTTCATTAGTCACTAAGCATTCTATTTATCTTCTTAAGGATTCATCACATGAAGAACCTTCTTCATATGAAGAAGCAAGTACCAAAGCAGCATTGAAGGAGGCTATGGATGAAGAAATAGAAGCACTCCAAGAGAATGACACTTTGGAGCTAGTACCTAAGAAAGCATGAATGAAGGTAATTGGTTCTAGGTGGATTTACAAAATCAAAAGGAACTCAGGTGCATCCATAAACAATTAAATCTAGGCTTGTGGCTAAGGGTTTTGCACAAACCCGAGGAGTAGATTATGAAGAAACTTTTTCACCTGTGGGAAAGCTGTTGAAAATCAAGTCTCAATCATGCAAAAAGGCTCTAGCACGAGTTTTGCAAGTGGACCAATCAAAAAATAGAACCCAAAGTCGTGGAATAAAGTTAGAATCTCCACCAAAATCAATTGAATTCAAATCTCATTAAATCAACCACCAAAAAGTGCACCTACACTGATTGGTGGGTGGTTAGCTAGATTGTAGGAAAGGTAAAACTCTATATAAACATCATCTTGGCTTTTTGTTCTTGATTTATATGCATTCCATGAGTTTCCTACTTATTTTAGTGAAGTTATAAACTCTAGAAAGTAGCCCCCTTGCTTGCTTACCTCATTTTCTCATGATTTTGCTCCTCTCTATTTAGAGCTGTAGTTAGGCTTTTCAAAATCTGATTGTACCAGATTGTAGAGCATTGTTTGCTCTCTCATTGTACTCATCTTCATTGATTTGAAGCTTCACTTGGTCTCTCATATAGTTCACTAAACGTTTCCAAAGTTTCAAGTTATTTGGCTAAGAGAGTTATGAGAAATTGCCAACTTTGTGAAGGTATATCTCTACACATAGGGAGGGAGTGTTGCAAACTGGTAGTCTGTTTTGCAGAGGGTGGTTCTCCCAGCTGGAGAATCCATTTAGGATGCTTTAAAGCTTCTTGGGTAGATCTTATAGTTTAATACAAGTCTCAAAAATTTTGTTCTAAGTCTCTGTATTGGTGTAGAGAAAAATTCAAAACAGTGAGCATATATCACTGCTTGTGGACCTAGTGGACGGCAGCCATTATCCATTTTTCCATTGGGGTGTTAGAATCATCCCTCCTCAGTGGTATTGGAGCCATTGTGGAGGGTTGAAGACATCACTGGCATCATATTGAAGACTTGAAGGGATGAAGACAACTCGTGCAAGAAGGACTCATCAAAGAAAGAAGACATCGAAAGGGGGCTACGTCAATCGAGATCTCAACTAGTCGAAGGTTAGCAAGGGAGAAGCTATCAAAAGGTAATATCCACACCTTCTAAAGAATACAAACTTTTCAGGAGAACCTAGAGGAGCATCTTAGAGCTCAGTATGGCTGAGTATAATGCACAAATAGAGAAGTTAGAGAAAGGCAATTATCAACCATGGAAGTTTAGAGTTAGCAACTACCTTATGGGCAAAGGATTGTGGGGATTAGTGAGGGGCACGGAGGCAATGCCTCATGTACATGATCTAGCACTTCAAGGGCAGGTCAAGGCACTTAATGAATGTATAGAAAGAGATAGGAGAGTCATATTCATTATATCCCAACACATAAGCAATAGCATGATAGGGCATGTACAAGACTTGGACACATCCAAGAAGGTTTGGGAGACCTTGGAGAGATTGTACTCTTCATCAACCAAGGCAAGGAAGATTCAGCTCAAGAATGAGCTGAATAATCTTAGGAAATCACCAAGTACTAACATAAATGAGTACATTTGGAAAGTTAAGGAGTTTGCAGATGTTTTAGGCTCAATTGGGAGCCCAATAGAAGACGATGATCTTATTGCACGCACTCTCAATGGCTTGAAAGAGGATGAAAGGTGGAAAGCATTCACAACATCAGTTTATGTGAGGGATTCCCTACCAGAATTTGATTAGTTAGTAACATTTATGGTGATAAAGGAGATGAACCAAGGAGGTTCACAATCAAAGGGTAGCCAAGCCCAAGTTTTCTACGCAAGTAGAGGCAAAGGCAGAAGAGGTGGAAAAAACTCCCAAGGTAGAGGGAGAGGAAGGTCAAGCTCAAGCTCAAGCAACCAAGAAGGCCCCAACCAAAGCTATGGATCAAGAGGAAGAGGAAGTGTTGGAAACAATGTGCATTGGTCAAAAGTTTTCTCACAGATCACAACATCTATAGCTTTTGTTATTAACTCTTGTATAAGAAAAGATGTGGGCACGTTGGTTAAGTCATGATCCTCTCATCTCTATAACCAGATTTCCTGTCCCATGCTCAGCAGACAGCACGCGCGAATATTGTTTTTTCATTTTTTGAAACAACGAAAGGACACCGATGGACGGAGTTTTTTTCTTAATCGTGTAGCGATCTTGTGCATTTAGCTTTAAGGATTGCTTTACTGAAGGGGCTTTTGGAGGGTACACAAAACTATATAAGAAGCCATTGGCTCATTGTTCAAATCATCCTTCACTTTTTGAAACACCAAGCTTTGGAGAGCTTTGGTACCTCAATAGAGGTAGTGCTTTTAGTACATGGGGCAGCCATGGTGCTATGTTAAAGCTTATTGAGGAGCGACTATGGAGTTCTTCTTGAAGAAGGAGAGTGTTCTCACACTCTTGCTTATGGAGAGGCTATTAGCAACGTGATGGTGTGGATCGGCCATTCACATGATGTATTTGAAGATTGTCTTGTACATGAAGATTTCGGGTTACTTCAAAGACATTGGATGGTGGTTAACATAAGATTTGCATCTTTTGTTAACAATTCAGGTATATATTCTCTTTATGCACATAGGTACTACTTGAAGTTTATGGATGCAGTAACGTCCATATCAGGAGGAGTCCTATTCAATATAGGTACAAGAGAATCACTACATATATGCTTTATGCATATTTGGAGGAGGTGTTAGAGAAGATATGTTCATATGAGTTTGAGGATTTTTGGCAGCAAACTTGTTAGCACTCTTTGCTACTTTTGTAAGTATGTGATCTTTTTACACACTTGTCTGACTTAGGGTCTTCCAGAGCCTAAGTTCATATGAGGGTTTGTTGATTATCAGTTTTAGACTGATCCTTCCTCTTCTTGTCACTCATATTCACTCTTCTACAACGTATTAGGTCACACATCTCATATATATTCAGAATTCTATACATACATCTGAATATGTTTGTTATATTTGTACATTCACTCAGCCATCTATTTTTGTTCACATAGAGTGGTTGAGAGTTTTGCTCCCACATTGTACATTGAACATTGGTATATATGATAGTGTGAGTAAGCAGTGGCTTACATAACACTTTACACATGTTGTCTAATGTTTCTCTATCTTTGTCTCATCATTTGTATGATTAGGTGTGGTATATTCATGTTTTGTTGATATTGGAAGATTGCTAGATTCTATGTTGTATATGTTGGACCTATGGAATCTTGGACATGTGATATTAGTAATGGGACTACTAAATTTCCAACATTTGGTATCAGAGCTTTAGGGCTTTGGCATCAGTTCATTCAGGCTCTCAGATTCCCAGGTTTCCAGAATTTCTAGTTTACAACATATGATTTAAGGGCATCTTCTAATATTTGACATTTGATGTACATACTTAATCTAGATGAGTAGAGATTTGAAAATTAGACAATTCAGTCACAAAGAAAGATGCAGAAGAAGAAAGTCCATCACTTCCAAAAGAAAAATAAGGCTTTGTTTTCTCATATATTTCCCATATACTTTTCTTACTTTATCCTCTACATCCAAATACAAGTCTACGAGAACATCTTGTATGCAGATAGTCTAAAGAAGAAGGAGTTTCTTGTTTTGCATTATACTTGGTCATGATTTAGTAGATTTGACAAAGAATTGCATTGAGAGAAAGAAAAGCAGCAGATATATGTTTTGACTCATATATGTATGAGTTATGTTTTAGTTGAAGCTTTTAAGCAGGCATCTTATATGTTCTCTTGGAGTGTCAATACAGAGCTAGTTGGTATATGACAAGTTTGTTGAGAGTGATGGATGGATGCACTCAGGAAATCAGTTGGTGCTGCAAAACCTGCTTCACACCTGCCCTCTTTTCTTTCCAGATATGCTTAGTACACAAGCTTAGCTTCCAAATGACATAAAGAAATCATATATGTACTTTGGAGATGGTTTGGGTAATGATCAAACCAAAACAGATAAGTTGGTACTTCAAAAATCAAGCAAAACTTTCTATTCTTGTAATGATACCTGCTCAGACTTTTACTCAGTGTGTCCAGCACACTAAAAATTGGAACAATTCCTTTTGGGAGTATTAATGTACCTTAGTAAGCTACCAATCACAAGTGGAATCACTTCAATTGATAAACTATGCACTGAGAAATAAGTTTAGCAAAATTATAATCACCCCCGACTTTTCAGGAACTCTGCAGACAAATACCAGTGTGCACCTCGATTCGATTTTCTCCAAAATGGCTGAATGGATTCCTTTGAAATTTTGTAGGCTTGTAGTAGACCTTGAGCTGGTTCCAATGAGCTATAGATCTCTTGATTTGGTTCAGTAGATCCAGAGCAATGCTTCTTTGAAGTTGACAGACTTGGAGTAGATGACTCAGAAAAAACAGAGATGATGAATGTATACTTCTATTGATATATATGTTTGTACAATCTCATTAGCTTGCCAAGCAGAGCTAAATGAGGTATTGTGGTGTTGGCTATGGAGTAACCTTCACACACAATGAGTTACAAAGAGATTTAGCCTCGGGAAGTGAGCTAGAGTGAGTGTGTTACCCGCGACTTTTTCACTACATCATTTATAGGAGTTTGTTCTTCATTTGAATTTGAAATTCAAACTTAGGCTCCCCTGAATCTCTCCTCAAAAAGTAAGGAGATATTCTCTCCATCTCAACAATCAAATTTCCACGACTAATGAAGTAGGTGGATGACTTTAAGTGGTTACAAACAAATGATAAGTCACTTAGACTTTTACAAGGGGTAAACAGTAAAAACATATAAGCATATGTTCATGTGAGCTTTGCTTTAAGTGATGCCTTGATAAAAACTTTATCCATGCTATTCTTCCATAAGTCCAAGGATCCAAGCCAATGTGTGTAGGCTTGTTTTGCACCAACAGCTCCCCCTCAAGCCAAACACTTTGGCTTAAGTCTTCTCTTTCATTCTTCAATCACTTCTTGCAATCCAATCATAGATTTGAATCTGCCTAACTTGTTTCCATCCAATGCCTTTGTAAGTAAATCTGCACATTGCATATTAGTAGAAACATATGTCAATTGAATCTCTTTACTTAGCAATTTCTCTCTCACATAGTGGTAATGAACCTCTATGTGCTTTGTTCTGGCATGATAAATTGGGTTTGCTGCAAGGTGAAGAGAGCTAGTGTTGTCTCCAAATATGATAGGTGGTCTTGTGAGTAGACCTAACTCTGTATATAGAAGCTTCAACCAGATAGCTTCTTGAGTAGCATTTGCAAGTCCTCTATACTCTGCTTCAGTGGATGATAATGCCACTGTAGGTTGCTTCTTAGCTGACCAAGAGATAGGCTTGTCTCCTGCAAAACAAATGTACCCTGAGGTGCTCCTCCTATCATCCTTGCATCCTGCCCAATCTGCATCTGAGTAAACCTTAATGTCAATATCTGATGTATAAGGGAAATACAAACCATGACTTTGAGTTCCTTTGAGGTACTTCAAGATCTTTTTTGCTGCCTCTAGGTGAGGTACCCTTGGTTTGTGCATGAATTGACTAAGCACACTTACTCCATATGCTATGTCAATTCTTGTCAAGGTAGCATAGTTCAAACTACCCACCATACTTTGATATCCTGTAATGTCTTTGATTTCTTCTCCTTCATGAGCACTTAGCTTTTGATTAACCTCCATTGGAGTAGTAGATACCTTAGCATCCTGCAAGCCAAACTTCTTGACCATATCCTGTACATACTTCTTTTGAGTAATGTAGATACCTGAATTTGTATAGACCAATTCAAGACCTAGAAAATATTTTAGTAATCCAAGATCACTAATCTTAAATTCTTCCATCATCTGTCCTTTGATGTGTCTAATCCCATTGACATCATTCCCTGTAATAATAATGTCATCAACATAGACACATAAGTAGATTACCTCTGTACTACTTCTCTTTATAAATAGAGAAGTGTCTGCTTTGCTCATCACAAATCCTTGGTCTTGGAGGTAGGTGGTCAATCTGTAGTTCCATGCTCTAGGTGCCTGCTTCAAACCATACAGAGCCTTCTTCAATTTACAAACATAATGTACCTTTTTTGGATCTTCATAGCCAGGTGGTTGTGACATGTAGACTTCTTCAGATATCCATCCATTCAAGAATGCATTCTTCACATCCAATTGGTACATGTTCCAATTCTTGGATGCAGCTACACTCACCAAAACTCTGATAGTTGGCATCTTGGCCACAAGAGAAAATGTCTCCTCATAATCAATGCCTTGGGTTTGTGCAAAACCCTTGGCTACCAACCTAGCTTTGTACCTGTTAATTGTTCCATCTGAATTCTTCTTCAATTTGTAGATCCATCTGGATCCTATTACCTTCATAAACTCCTTCTTGGGTACCAAGTCCCAAGTATCACTCTCTTTGAGGGCTTCTATCTCCTCATCCATGGCTTTTCTCCATTCTGGCTTTGTAATTGCTTCTTCATAGGTACCTGGTTCTTCATTCAACAAGTCTTTTGCAAGATATACAGAATGTTTAGTTACAAGTGATGTGTCATACCCAAATCTGATAGGTTTCTTCTTCTCTCTCTGAGATCTTCTCATAGCTTGAGTAGAAGTTTCTGCCTTGTCCCCCAATTGCTTCATCTTCATCTTTCCTTTGGATTTCCAAGCCTTGAACTCTTCAAGGTTTATGGTATCATCATCTGAGCTTGAATCTTCTTGCTGAGTTGGCTCTTCCTTGGTAAGCTTTGGAAAATCTTCCTCCATGTCATAGGGTAGACTCACTTTCCTGCATTCATTCTCATACCATGAGTCATTATCATCAAATATGACATCTCTGCTTACCTTGAACCCTTTGTTTGTGGGGTTGTAGAATCTGTATCCCTTTTGGTTCAAATCATAACCAATGAAGATACATTTTTCTGCCTTTGGGTCTAGCTTTCCTCTTACCTGTGAGGGAATATGCACATATGCTACACAACCAAAGATTTTGCAATGATCCACAGAGGGTCTCTTACCATGCCATGCTTCATATGGTGTCATGCCATCAAGTGATTTGGATGGCAACCTATTGATGAGGTAAGTGGCAGTGGATACACTCTCTGCCCATAGGTAATTTGGCAACTTTTTCTCATTGAGCATAGACCTAGCTGTTTCCACTATAAGTCTATTCCTTCTTTCTGCTACCCCATTTTGTTCAGGTGAGTACCTTGTAGTGATCTCCCTCTTGATGCCTCTTTCCTGCAAGAAATCTTCAAACTCATTGGAGAAGTATTCTCCTCCACCATCTGACCTTAGCTTCTTCAAGCTTCTACCTGTTTGATTCTCAACAAGTGCAAGATACCTCTTGAAACAATTAAACACTTCATCTTTATGCTTCATAAAATATAAAATGGTCCATCTGCTATAGTCATCAATGAAGGACACATAATACCTTGAACCAGAAATGGAAGGGTCCTTGCTAGGTCCCCAAACATCTGTGTGTACCAAGTCTAGGTAGTCTTCATGCATGAAACCTTTCCTTGAGTAGGGTAATCTGTGAGACTTACCAAATTGACATGATCCACATTTGTAAATCATGTGTTGCTTGGATACATTAGGTATCCCAAGCACACATTGATCCCTGCACATTTGCTTGAGAGTTCTTTCACCTATGTGCCCTAATCTTTTATGCCATATCTCTAACTCTGAAAGTGTCTGATCCTTGTAATTATACAAAGCAATGTTTTTTGTATCTTCTAGCTCAAATGTAAATAATCTACCTGATTTCTCCCCTTTGGCTATCCTTCTGAATCCTTGTTTTGGGTCCTCCACATATGCTCCATGTTGTGTGAATCTGACCTGCAAACCTTTCTCCACAATCTAACCAACACTCATTAAATTCTTGGTTATTGTTGGTACATAGAGTACCCTGCTTAATAGGTTTTGATTACCATCACATGTCTTCACATTTCCAATTTTGACAACAGAGTGTTTAGTGTCATCACCTGTTTGTACCTGATGCTTGCCCTTGGGCTCTTCCAAATCAGAAAGTAATGCCACATTGCCAGCTACATGGTTAGAACATCCTGAGTCAATGTAAAATAAATGATCATCATTTGTACCTATCTTGGAGGTCATATTCATGATCAATAAGGAGTCATCTTGCTCCTCTGTGTAGTTGTTGTAGTCTCTTCTATTTCTGAATCCACCTTGGTAGCTTCCATTGTGATTGTTGTTGTAATTGTTGTTGTATTGGTTGTTGTACCCATTGTAGCTTTGATGTTGGTTGAATCTGCCTCTCCCTTGAGAGTATCCACCTCTTGAGTAGCCTCTTCCTCTTTGGTTTTTGTAGTTCTTGTAGCATTCATCTGTGGTATGATTGGACAACCCACAGATGTTGCAAGGTGATGAGTTGTAGGGTCTCCCCCTACCTGACTTACCTCCTCTGCCTCTTCCTTTAGATGACCTACCTCTCCCTGCATAATTAGCTTGAGAGGTAGAGCCTTCTTCATCCTGTTTCTTCTTGCCTTTATCTTTAACTTTCTTATCAGTATAGAGAGCAGAGGGGTTATTACCTTTTGATTGATCTCCAGCTTTGGTAAACTTTGCTTCATGTGTAAATAGTTGACCCATGAGTGTTGTGAGATCAGGGGTATGCATGTCCATGTAGAGGTCCATTGCAGTGGTGAAACTTTCCCACTTGTCATCTGCCTTGAGTCCATTTGTCACTTGCCTGACTATTTGCTCCTCTTCAATTTCCTCTCCAATGCTTGCTAGTTGGTCTGCCACATCTTTGATCTTTGTCACATACTCTGAGACTGATTGCTTGGGCTGCTTCCTAAGTGTTGTGAACTCTATCCATAATTGATTCTTCCTAGCCCTTGTGTTGGAAGAAAAATAATTTGACAAGGTTTCCCAAGTCTCTTGGGAAGTCTTACAGTTCCTTACATGAGGTAAAAGAAAGTCAGATATAGAGTTTAAGAGATAAGACCTTGCCAAAGCATCCTTTGCACACCATTGGTTAAGTCTTTCATGCTCATCCTTTGTAGGTAGTCCTCTAGTCTTGAATGAGGGCAACTCCTCATCTCCTGATATGTATCCAAATAGACTTCTCCCTTGTAGATAGGTCTTCATTCTCAATGACCAAGCTTGATAGTTGTTTCTGTCCAACTTGTCAATGAATGAAGGGAAACCATCACCCATGATTACCTTCTTTTGCTCTGATACCACTGTTGAGAGTGATGGATGGATGCACTCAGGAAATCAGTTGGTGCTGCAAAACCTGCTTCACACCTGCCCTCTTTTCTTTCCAGATATGCTTAGTACACAAGCTTAGCTTCCAAATGACATAAAGAAATCATATATGTACTTTGGAGATGGTTTGGGTAATGATCAAACCAAAACAGATAAGTTGGTACTTCAAAAATCAAGCAAAACTTTCTATTCTTGTAATGATACCTGCTCAGACTTTTACTCAGTGTGTCCAGCACACTAAAAATTGGAACAATTCCTTTTGGGAGTATTAATGTACCTTAGTAAGCTACCAATCACAAGTGGAATCACTTCAATTGATAAACTATGCACTGAGAAATAAGTTTAGCAAAATTATAATCACCCCCGACTTTTCAGGAACTCTGCAGACAAATACCAGTGTGCACCTCGATTCGATTTTCTCCAAAATGGCTGAATGGATTCCTTTGAAATTTTGTATGCTTGTAGTAGACCTTGAGCTGGTTCCAATGAGCTATAGATCTCTTGATTTGGTTCAGTAGATCCAGAGCAATGCTTCTTTGAAGTTGACAGACTTGGAGTAGATGACTCAGAAAAAACAGAGATGATGAATGTATACTTCTATTGATATATATGTTTGTACAATCTCATTAGCTTGCCAAGCAGAGCTAAATGAGGTATTGTGGTGTTGGCTATGGAGTAACCTTCACACACAAAGAGTTACAAAGAGATTTAGCCTCGGGAAGTGAGCTAGAGTGAGTGTGTTACCCGCGACTTTTTCACTACATCATTTATAGGAGTTTGTTCTTCATTTGAATTTGAAATTCAAACTTAGGCTCCCCTGAATCTCTCCTCAAAAAGTAAGGAGATATTCTCTCCATCTCAACAATCAAATTTCCACGACTAATGAAGTAGGTGGATGACTTTAAGTGGTTACAAACAAATGATAAGTCACTTAGACTTTTACAAGGGGTAAACAGTAAAAACATATAAGCATATGTTCATGTGAGCTTTGCTTTAAGTGATGCCTTGATAAAAACTTTATCCATGCTATTCTTCCATAAGTCCAAGGATCCAAGCCAATGTGTGTAGGCTTGTTTTGCACCAACAAAGTTGCAGAGAAGTATATTTCTTCTTTATCTAACTCTTGAGGTAAAAGAGTTTTTTGTAGAATATGTTGAAGACTTGTGTTGAGGTTTTGTGTTTGGAAAGGATACATCATATTTAGTATTTTCAAAAAACTTCAGAAAATTGATGTACAAGTTAATAGAGAATCTACTTTCTGCGTTTGTCTTGATTTTTGGATACATGCTTGTATTCAAAAGGGTGTTCCATCAGATCCTATCACTTGATTGAGAAGTGGAGTTAGCCAAAAGAAAGTCAAGCAGATACTATCACATTTCACCAAGGTAGAATATGAAGATATGAAGTATCAACTTGCAGCTTTTGGAGTTCTCAAGGTGAGAAGTTTGTCCACTTCTGTTTTAAGTAGGAATTGTAGATTCGTGGAAAGGATCTAGTTGAAGAAAAGTTTTACAACTTTAGGTGAGAGGCATGGACACTTAGAGACATTGAGGTAACAAATCAAACATTCAGTCATGAAAACTTGATGGGAGCAGATTCTACACAGGTACTTTGTTGGAGAGATGTTGATAGATCTAGATAGATCTTGACGATCGTGAGTATTTATGAGTTAGTTGTCTATGCTTTTTTTATAAGGTTCTGAGCATTGGAAGAAGTAAGTCAAAGATTCAGGTTCCATCAGATTTGTGTGGCAGAGAGATAGAAGAAGATACTTGTTATGTTGCAGAAGATTATGAATCCTAAATGATTTCAAAAAGATTTTTGTTATATAGATCCGCTAACCTTATTCTAGATTTTGGGAAGCTTAGAAGTAAACACTAAAAGCCATTAGCATCTGCAGTGCTAATAAAAGGGTTCATATATTTTGTCTCAAGACATAGGTATTGATGTTAAGGAAGCAATGCTAAATCAGTGAAGATCAGATTTATTGAAAGAAGAAGGACGTCCAAGATTTCATAAAGTCTGATATACTTTGAAGAATATTAGATACGAGTGTTAACTCATCTAGGGGGGTGACGAAACATGAAGACTTATTTTCAGCCATATGTGAAATAATGCAGAGTCATACCTACAGGTATTCCTATATTTTCTTTGTTAGGTTCTCTTTATGTTCCAGCTTTGAAGAAAGAAGGAGAATGTCTGGAGAAAGTTCTTGTTAGGATGTTCCTGTTCAGGAGAAGGTTCGAGAGTTCCATTGAAGAGAAATTTGATATTTCAAGATGCTATGTTTTCAAAAGTGCACACATTTATGTTTATACCACGTTCTGAAGGAAAGAGGTATGAAAGATCTACAGATTGAACAAGGATGAAGACATGATGACATCATAGATTTTTTGATGAGACTCATGAGTTAATTTTAGTTGAGTTGAGTTGAGTTGACTTGACTTGAGTACAGTCAGAGATGAACCAGCTAGTGTTCATAATACACTAGTTTGTGAGTTTTCTCTCACAAGTTCCAGGATTCAGTTCTTGATTTTGTTTAACAGAGTAGAAGTAAGTTGAGAAACCTTTCGTAAGGTAAATGCAAATATGTGGATCCTTGTGTGTGTTTTTAGGTTTGTGAAGATAGGAGATAGCAGGTTCAGAGTCAGTACTTGCTACATTTTTTGTCAAGCAAATGATTGCTTGATGATTACACTATTGGATATCTAGATTGCATATTTTCTCAAGTTTGAAGTTTGAAGGAAAGTCAAATTCACTTTTGAAGAAAAGGTTTGAAGGTCAGTACGGGAGTACAAGCTTGAAGCTTGTGATAGTTTGTAACTTGTGACAATATGTAGATTCAGTTCAGTTTGTACCAATATGACATTGTAGGGGGGATTGTTGGAAACAATGTCCATTCGTCAAAAGTTTGCTCACAGACCACAGCATCTATAGCTGTTGTAATTAACTCTTGTACAAGCAAAGACGTTGGGGCATTGGTTAAGTCATGATCCTCTCATCTCTATGACCAGAGTTTGAATCCCACGCTCAGCAGACAGCGCATGCGAAGATTGTTTTTTGAGTTTTTGAAATAGCAAAAGGACGACGACAGACAGAGTTTTTTTCTTAATCGCGTAGAAATCTTGTGCGTTTAGCTTTAAGGATTGCGTTATTGAAGGAGTTTTTGGAGGGTACACAAAAATATATAAGAAGCCATTGGCTCATTGTTCAAATCATCCTTCACCTAGTTTCAACACCAAGCTTTGGAGAGCTTTGGTACCTCAATAGAGGTAATGATTTTAGCACATGGGGCAGCCATGGTGCTATGTTAAAGCATGTTGAGGAGCAGTTATGGAGGTCTTCTTGAAGAAGAAGAGTGTGCTCACACCCTTGCATATGGAGAGGCTATTAGCAGCTTGATGGTGCGGATCGGCCATTCACATGATGTATTTGAAGATTGTCTTGTACATGAAGATTCAGGTTACTTCAAAGACATTGGATGGTGGTTAACATAAGATTTGCATCTTATGTTAAGAATTCAGGTACATATTCTCTTTATGCACACAGGTACTACTTGAAGTTTCTGGAGGCAGTAACATCCATATCAAGAGGAGTCCTATTCATCATAGGTACAAGAGAATCAATACATATATCCTTTATACATATTTGGATGAGGTGTTGGAGAAGATATGTTCATATGAGTTTGAGGATTTCTGGCAGCAAACTTGTTAGCATTATGTGCTACTTTTGTAAGTATGTGATCTTTTCACACACTAGTCTGACTTAGGGTCTTCCATAGCCTAAGTTCAAATGAGGGTTTGTTGATTATCAGTTTTAGATTGATCCTTCCTCTTTCTGTCACTCATATTCACTCTTCTACAACCTATTAGGTCACACACCTTATATATATTCAGATTTCTATCCATACATCTGAACATGTTTGTTGCATTTGTACATTCATTCATCCATCTATTTTTTTCACATAGAGTGGTTGAGATTTTTGCTCCCACATTGTACATTGAACATTGGTATATATGATAGTGTAAGCAGTGGCTTACGTAACACTTTACACATGTTGTCTAATGTTTCTCTATCTTTGTCTCATCATTTGTATGATTAAGCGTGGTTTATTCATGTTTTTTCAATATTGGAAGATTGCTAGATTCTATGTTGTATATGTTGTGATGGGGGAAGTATCTGAACCCCTAAGCAACGACGAAGCGTGAATGAGCTCCACAGGTATCCTTCTTTGACCTCTGCACACCAAAAATGCTCTTACTCAAAGCTTATGCAGACAACTCCAGTGAGCTTTTGTAGACCTATAGTAGACACCAAGGGCTTTCCAACAAATCAAATTTCCCTTAGAATGGATGCTTACACAAAGAGAAACAATGTCTACAACATGAGCTAGTTGAATGCTCACAACTACTAGTCAAGTAGAGACCTCACTTCACTCCAGCAAGCCTTTCTCAGAGATTATAAAGGGAATGAATCTCACACTTAGTGCAACTTTAGAGCACTTGAATATCTACCCAATGACACCAAAATCATAGCAAATGGATAATTAGAGAAGGAGAACCAGCCCTTACAACAGAGAGTAAAATATTTCCAAAAGAGCATACACACAGAGAGAGATATCAATCACACAACTTCACTAAAATGAATGTTGCTCCCAGACTACTCAGAGAATGCTCTAGAGGATTTGTGAGCATAAAATGGAATTTAATAGCTATCCAATGAGACAAGATTTACATCAAATGGATACAATATGAGGGAGAACCAATGCTAACAACTCAGGGGTAGAGAGTTGCAACACTGCTTGCGCACACACATAGATATGCCTACTAAAAGAAAACAAACAAGCAAGCAAGGGGCTTGCTTATCACAACTCCAGCACTTAGTCCTCATTTTACATGAGCTAAAACTCCAAGAAGATGGCCCAAAAGAAGTCGGGATACATGCTCCTTTTATAGTGAGAAGTGTGCCACTAAAATCTAGGAACTACCTTTCCAAATCAGCCTCCTAACTTGGAGGACTTAGTTGAGATGACTTGGGGAGTGGTTGAGTGACTTTTCTTGATGGAATCTCGTGGCTTTTGGCTTCCTTTGATTGCTCCACATGTCCATAAAAGATTCCCCACGAATTTGTAGCTTGAAGCTTGACTTTTAACACTCCCCCTCAAGCTTCAATTCTTCGTCCTCATCCAAGCTTCTTCATGTTCATGCATTTCTTGAATTTTGAAATCTTCATCCCATCCAAAGCTTTTGTAAACATGTCGAAAACTTGGTCCTTGGTACCAATATGATGTACGAAAACTTCCTTGGATATCACCTTTTCCCTTATGAAGTGATAGTGCACTTCAATATGCTTGGTTCTAGCATGATAGACAGGATTCGATGCTAGATGAATGCTACTCATGTTGTCACAAAAAATTGGATATGTGTCAACGTGCAAATTAATCTCCATAAATAACATCTTAATCCACATTAGCTCACATGTGACTTGAGCCAAATCTCTATACTCAGCCTTGGTGGAAGATAATGGCACCGTGGGTTGCTTCTTTGAAATCCATGAGATGATCTTGCTACCTAGCATGACTAGGTAACCACTTGTACTTCTTATATCCTCCTTGGAACCGGCCCAATCCGCATTAGAATAAGCTTTGACCTGCATATCCTCATCAAATGAATAGAACAATCCTTCATTTATAGTGGCCTTCAGATATCGTAACATTCTTCTTGCAGCTTGCAAGCGTGTAGTCCTTGGACTATGCATAAATTGTGATAACACTGTAACTCCATATGCTATGTCAGGCCTAGTTATTGTGGCATAATTGAAAGAGCCTACAATAGATCGATACACAGTTATATCCTCTAATGGCTCTCCATCAATGGAGCTTAGCTTTACATTAACTTCCATGGGATTTGAAATAGGCTTGCAATGTAGCATCCCAAACCTCTCAAGTAGGTCTAGAATATACTTCCTTTATATGAGCATAATACCTTCTTCTTTGTATACAACTTCAATGCCAAGAAAATACCTAAGATCTCCAAGATCAGATATCCTAAACTCCTTTCCAAGCTTTGCCTTGATCTCCTCAATGCCCTTTGTATCATTACCTGTAATGATAAGATCATCTACATACACACACATGTAGACTACAAGTTCTCCTCTTTGTTTGATGAAGAGTGATGGATCCGCCTTGAATTGATTGTAACCACAATTGATCAAATAGTCCACCAATCTTTGGTTCCAAGCCCTTAGAGCTTGCTTTAGGCCATAAAGTGCCTTCTTCAACCTACAAACATGATGTGGAAACTCTTTATGAACAAAACCTAGTGGTTGCTCCATGTATACCTCTTCTTCCAAGTCTCCATTAAGAAAGGCATTCTTGATATCCAATTGGAAAAGCTTCCATCTTTTACTAGCAGCCATTGCAATGAGTGTCCTAATGGTGCTCATCTTTGCCACGGGGCTGAATGTCTCTTCAAAGTCCACTCCATAGGTTTGTGCAAAACCCTTGGCCACCAATCTTGCTTTCAACCTAGAAATAGATCCATCTGAATTCCTCTTTACTTTATACACCCACTTATTACCTATTACCTTCATGTTCTCTTTCTTGGGCACTAGAGTCCATGTTTGAGTTTCCTCAAGTGCGTCGATCTCTTCTTGCATTGCCTCTTTCCATTCGATGTACCTGCTTGCATCTTCATAGCAATCGGGCTCATGATCTTCTACTACTTTGTTCATATATGCATAATGCGTTGCCATGTATGAATCATAAGTAAACCTTTAAGTTGGATACTTCACTCTAGAAGACTTCCCTTCTTCACCTTTTGGAGGAATAAACCTCCTTTGCCTTGGGAACTTGATCTCTTTCTTTGACATGGATTCTTTCTCCATCATGTGTCCTTCATCATCTTCAACTTCATTACCTTCTTTATCCAACTCCACCAATGTTGCTTTGCCTTTGTTGATTGATTGTGTGTCATAGCTTGATGAAGATCTCCCCCTCCATGGTGAGTTCATGCTTGAACTATCTTCATTGATGGAACACCTTGGGCTGCTTAGCTCTAGGTCGATTTGTTCTTCGTCATGTCCATGCTTTTCTTCTTCATAGTCCTCCATACAATCATACTTCTTATACCAAGGGAGTAGCTCATCAAATGCTACATCCCTTGATATCCTCAAGTCCTTTGCGTTTGGGTTAAAGCACCTGTAACCTTTATGATCATTTGAATATCCTAGAAACACACAATTTTCTTCCTTTGGTTGTAGCTTGTGCCTCAATTCACTTGGCACATGTACATAACAAGTACATCCAAATATCTTCAAGTGGGAAAGATCAAGTTTCTTACCATAATAGGCTTGATATGGTGTCAAGCCATGGATCCGTGAGGTACGAGCCCTATTCATTAGATACACGGCGGTATTTGCTGCATCACTCCAAAACATGTTAGGTACATTCATCTCATTAAGCATTGCTCTAGCGATCTCAGCAATGTATCTATTCTTTCTCTCTGCTACTCCATTTTGTTGGGGTGTGTACCTGCATGTTACTTGCCTTTTGATGCCTTGATCCATTAAAAAATCAGAAAACGCATTGGAGTAATATTCTCCCCCTCCATCGGACCTTAGCTTCTTGATATATGTACCTGTTTCCTTCTCTACCATTGCCTTGAATGCTTTGAAACATGTAAACACATCTGATTTGTTTTTTATGAAATAAACCAAAACCATCCTTGTGCAATCATCTATAAAAGTGACAAAGTACTTGTTACCTCCAATGGATTGCTCTTTGGTTGGCCCCCACACATCTGTATGTATCAACTCCAATGGATGTTGGCTTATGTAGCCACTCTTCTTGAATGGAAGTCTCGCTTGCTTCCCTAGTTGACAAGATTCACATAAATGCTTCATACCTTGTCCTTGGAAGTTGGGAAGACCTTCAACCAGCCTCTTGAATTGCATTTCCTTCATTCTTTGTATGTTGATGTGACCTATCCTCTTGTGCCACAAGTCCAACTCTGAAATCCTCTTGTTTCCATATGTGAAGTAGACATGTTGAGTGGAATGAGAATTTACCTCCAAAGTGAAGAGTCTCCCTTGCTTCTTTCCTCTTGCTATGACCTTGTAACCTTGTTTAGGGTTCTCCACAAAGCATCCACCTTTGTTGAACCTTACTTGATAGCCTCTTTCAACCATTTGCCCAACGGACACCAAGTTCTTTGTGATAGTAGGTACATGCAAGACATCCTTGAGACATCTTCCTTCCTCCTTGTCATCCAAAGCTACATCTCCAACATGGGAGATCTCATGGGCTGTATCATCACCTGTTTCTACATGTCCTTTACCTTTGGGAACATGTAGATTAGTAAACCAAGAAGCATTGCAACTCGTATGGTTGCTACATCCACTATCAATATACCAAGTGTTATCTACTTTGCATGAATTCCCATTCATGTACATCATCAAGAGATTGTCATTTTTTGAACTTGTAGAAGCATAATTAGCTTAGCCTTTGTATGAAGAACCTTGATTATAGCTGCTTTGGTTTCCTCCTTGGTAGCAATCTCTAGCATAGTGGCCAAACTTGCCACATATGTAACATCCTTCCCCATCTTGATTCCTCTTTTGTTGATATAGTCCTCTTCTTCCTCTTGTCCTTCCTCTCCCTCTTTGTGATGAGGTGCCTTGGTCATGTCCTTGATTGCTTAAGTGGCCTTGCCTTCCTCCAAACCTTCCTTTGCCCCTTCCTTGTCCTCATCCTTCTTTGCCCCTTTGATTACCTGCATAGAAAACTTGTGCATCCTTGCTTTTAGTTGAACTTCCACCTATGTTTATTTCTTCGATGACCATGAGAGCAACCAATTGCTCAAAATTGGGAAGATTATCCCTTACATAAACTGAAGTGGTAAAGGGTTTTCACTTCTCATAATCTCTCAAACCATTGAGAGTATAAGCCACAAGATCATCATCGTCTACGTGGCTTCCAATGGATCCCAATGCATCTGATAACTCCTTGACCTTAAGTATGTAGTCATTTATGCTACTCCCTGAGCTCTTCCTAAGGTTGTTGAGCTCATTCTTGAGTTGGATCTTCCTTGCTTTGGTGCTTGTTGAATAAAGCCTTTCAAGTGTCTCCCATACCTTCATGCTTGAATCCAAGTCTTGGATATGGCCAATCATGCTATTGCTAATGTGTTGGGAAAGAATAAAGATAACCCTCTTGTCTCTTTCATTCCAATCCCTAAAGGCCCTTCTCTGGTCATTGGTTGGATTCTCATCCAACCTAGGTCTTGGTTCACTTCCACTAATCAACCCCCAAAGGCCCTTGCCCATAAGATAGTTGGAGACCCTAAATCTCCATGGTTAATAGTTCCCTTTGTCTAGCTTTTCAATTTGAGTGTTGAAGTCTCCCATATCTAGTCTTTGATACTTGACCTAGCCCTTGGCTAATGCTCCAATGTGTGTAAAATGAAAATGAGCCTCTGAGGTTACCTCAATCCAAAGCTTTCGTTAGATGGACACCTTGTGCTCTTGAAACTTTGAGTAGAATAGCTCCCCCTCGATGTGAGCTACCTCCAAGAAGCTTTTCATTGATGCAAATATTCAACCACCAACTCCAAGAGGTCTTCTTGCTTGTATGTGATACCTCCAAGATGCCCAAATGCTCTGATACCACTGATGGGGGAAGTATCTCTACCCCTAAGCAAAGACGAAGCGCGAATGACCTCCATAGGTATCCTTCTTTGACCTCTGCACACCAAAAATGCTCTTACTCAGAGCTTATGCAGGAAAATCTAGTAAACTTTTCTAGACCTGTAATAGACACCAAGGGCTTTCCAACAAATCACATTTCACTTCAAATGGATGCTTACACAAAGAGAAACAATGTCTACAACATGAGCTAGTTGAATGCTCACAACTGCTAGTCAAGCAGAGACCTCACTTCACTACAGCAAGCTTTTCTTAGAGATTATACAGAGACTGAATCTCACACTTGGGTCAACTTTAAAGCACTTTAGTAGCTACCCAATGACACCAAAATCATATCAAATGGATAAATAGAGAAGGAGAACCAACCCTTACAACACAAAGCAAGATATTTCCAACAGAGCCTACACATAGAGAGAGATATCAATCACACAACTTCACTAAAATGAATGCTGCTCCCAGACTACTCAGAGAATGTTCTAGAGGATTTGTGAGCATAAAATAGACTTTAATAGCTCCAATGAGACAAGAATTACATCAAATGGATACAATATGAGGGAGAACCAATGCTAACAATGTAGGGGTAGAGAGTTGCAACACTGCCTGCGCACACACATAGATATGCCTACTAAAAGAAAACAAACAAGAAAGCAAGGGGCTAGCTTAAGCAAGGGGATTGCTTATCACAACTCCAGCACTTAGTGCTCACTTTACATGAGCTAAAACTCCAAAAAGATGGCCCAAAAGAATTCGGGATACATGCTCCTTTTATAGTGAGAAGTGTGCCCCTAAAATCTAGGAACTACCTTTCCAAATCAGCCTCTTAACTTGGAGGACTTAGTTGAGATGACTTGAGGAGTGGTTGAGTGACTTTTCTTGATGGAATCTCGTGGCTTTTGGCTTTCTTTGATTGCTCCACATGTCCATAAAAGATTCCCCACGAATTTGTAGCTTGAAGCTTGACTTTTAACATTGTGGACCTATGGAACTTTGGACCTGTGATATTAGTAATGGGCCTACTAAATTTGCAAGGAAGGAGTAGAGGAAGAGGAGGAAGATCACATGGAAGAGAAGCATCCAATGGAAAATGCTACAATTGTGGAAAATTGGGCCATTATGCAAGAGATTGTTGGTCCAATGGAGGAGGCACTCAAGGATACAAAAGGAACCAAGGTACTTATGCTAGGACTTCAACAAATTCAAAAAATCTGAACTTGCCTGTATGGTTCAAGTGAAAGAGTCAATTCAGACTCTACATGGTACATTGATAGTGGTTGTAGCAACCATATGAGTTGCAATGAAGATATTTTCTTTACTTTACATTCACCCATCACTCAAGGACATGTAGATACAGGGGATGACACTGAGATCAATATTACACATGTGGGAGATGCTGCATTGAATGGATCTCAAAGCTCGAAGGTGTTGAAGGATGTGTTGCATGTGCCAACCATTAGGAAGAACTTGGTTTCGGTAGGACAAATGGTTGAAAGAGGTTATGAGGTGAGGTCCAATGAGCAAGGATGTTTTTTTGAAGACCCATGCAGGACTACAAGCTCATAGCAAAAGGAAAGAAGCAAGGAAGACTCTTCACCATGGAGGTAAAGCCATTAACCCCTCACACTGTCTACTTATCAATTGGAAATAAACAGATTGCAGAAATCAACTTATGGCATAAAAGAATTGAGCACATAAACTTACAAATGATGAAGGACATACAAAGGAAGGGCTTGGTGAGTGGTCTACCTGATCTTACATCTCATAATATGCAACATTTGTGCCATGCTTGTCAATTAGGAAAATAAAGCAGATTGACATTCAAGAAGGGAGCACATGTGAGCTATGAAGTGTTGAATCTCATACACACAGATGTATGGGGACCTACAAGGGAGCCATCCATTGGAGGTAATAGATATTTTGTCACATTTATAGATGATCATTCAAGGTTTGTTTGGATGTATTGCATGAAGTCATAGTCAGAGGTGTTTTACCACTTCAAGAGGTTCAAAAACCTAGTGGAGAAGGAAAGAAGGAAGTATATGAAGACTCTCAGATCCGATGGAAGGGGAGAGTATTTTTCAAATGAATTTTCAGATTTTCTATATGACCATGGCATCAAAAGGAAATTCACTTGCAGGTATACACCTCAACAAAATCGGGTGGCAAAAAGCAAGAACAGATACATAGCAGAAGTGGGTAGATCTTTGTTGAATGAAATGAATGTTCCTAACTCTTATTGGGCTGATGCAACAAATACAACCATATACATTATGAATAGGTGTCCAACCTTAGGAGTACATGGAGTTACACGGTATGAAGCTTGGTGTGCTAAGAAACCCAACCTTTCACATCTCAAAGTATTTGGTTGTGTGTGTTGTGTTCACATACCTCAAGAATTGAGACACAAGCTAGACCTAAAGGCAAATAGGTGTATATTTCTTGGATATTCTTCAGAGCAAAAGGGTTTAAGATGCTATAACCCTTGCACCAAAGAGCTTAAGGTATCTAGGGATGTAATATTTGATGAGTTGCTGGCTTGCTATGGTAGCAAAGATGTGTTACAGTTTGATGATGCATATGAAGCCAAGAAGAAGTTCAAAGAGCTTCAACAATGCATGGAGATAAGTGGTCCAACCACTTCAAGCACACCATCAGAGGAGAGTAGTACATCAGCTTGGCATGGAGGGACAAGGAATGAAGCTCATTCAAGTGAAGGAAGTAGCAAATGAAAGGAAACGAAAAATGACGAAGACTATCGATGGGTAGACATGGAATCCACAAGTGATGAAGATATGGAAAAATTAGAAACTCCATGATTTAATGCATCTAAACGAAGGAGGAGGAGATTCCTACCACCGAATAGTGAGTTAAGGTCATCCAAAAGGTTTAAATACCCTGTTCAAAGGTTAACTTATGATTTGTTCATTGCAAGACACTATGCCTATATGAGTCAAGTTATAGCTTGTGAAGAACCTAACTTTTTTGAACAAGAAAATAAGCATAGGGAATGGATTGAAGCCATGGAGGAGGAAGTGAAAGCACTTGAAGAAAATGATACTTGGTCATTGGTGTGAAGAACAAAGGACATGAAAGTCATTGGCAACAAATGGGTGTACAAGGTAAAGAGCCATGTAGATGGGAGCATCTCTAGGTATAAAGCAAGGCTGGTTGCCAAATGTTTTGCTCAAACCTATGGCATAGAATTTGAGGAAACATTCAGACTAGTAGCTAAGATGTCCACCGTTAAAAGTTTGATTGCAATTTCAGCCTCAAAAGGTTGGAAGATGTACCAGTTGGATGTGAAGAATGCTTTCCTAAATGGAGAGCTTGAAGAGCTATTCTTCATGGACAAGCCCCAAGGCTTTGAAGATGAGAGGTTTCCACATCATGTATGAAGGCTAAAGAAGGCTCTTTATGGACTCAAGCAAGCCCCAAGAGCTTGGAACCAAAGACTTATGGACTACTTGGTAAAATGTGGATACAATCAGAGTCATGTAGACCCATCACTCTTTGTGAAGAAGGAAGGTAGAAAAATCGTTTTCATTTGTATATATGTTGATGATTTGATCATTACAGGGGATGATGATGCCAACATCAAGGACATAAAGAGGAAACTTGGATGTGAGTTTAAAATCTTAGATTTAGGGATTTTAAGGTACTTCCTTGGGATTGAAGTACTATATAAAGAGGAAGGTATATACTTGATGCAAAGGAAATACATTCTTGATGTTTTGGAAAAGTTTGGCTTCTGTGATTTCAAGCCCATTTCAAATCCATTAGAAGTAAATCTTAAACTAAGTGCTAATGCAGGTGAACAAGTGAAGGATGTGACCATGTATAGGTCAATAATTGGTCCTCTCTTATATGCTACTATGACAATACCTGATATTGCACATGTAGCTGGAGTGTTATCTCAATTTTTGCAAGCACCAATACTACCTCATCTTGTTGTAGCCAAAAGGGTACTTAGGTACCTCAAAGGATCAATGAATGAAGGTCTATATTATTCATTTGCTGATGGATTAAATGTACAATCTTAATGTGATGTTGATTGGGCAGGTTCCAAAGATGACAGGAGGAGCATTAGTGAATATGTTATCATGCTAGGGAAGAAGACCATCTCATGGATGTCAAAGAAACAACCAGCTGTGGCTCTTTCATTGACGGAAGTTGAGTGTAGAGGCTTAGCACAAGTCTCATGTGAGCTTATGTGGTTCAAGAAGTTGTTTGGTGATCTTGATTTGCAGGTTAAGCAAGTACCTATTTTTTGTGACAATATAAGTAGCATATGCTTGGCTCAAAATCTAGTGTTCCATGCAAGGTTGACGCATATAGAAGTGCATTACCACTTTATTTGAGAGAAGATCATGTCAAAGGATGTCAAGGTGGAGCATGTCAATACAAAGGACCAATATGCAGATATGTTTACCAAAGCATTGGATGGATTAAAGCTACAACACTTGAAGGCATGCATTGGAATGAAGGACTTGGCATTGAGACTTGAGGGGGAGTGTTGAAAATCAAGTCTCAATCATGAAAAAAGGCTCAACCACGAGTTTTGCAAGTGGACCAATCATAAAATATGACCCAAAGTCATAGAATAAAGTTAGAATCTCCACCAAACTCAATAAAATTCAAATCTCATCAAATCAGCCACCAAAAAGTGCACCTACACCGATTGGTGGGTGGTTAGCTAGATTGTAGGAAAAGTAAAACTCTATATAAGCATCATCCCACCTTTGTTTCCTGAGATTTATGCATTCCATGAGTTCCCCACTTACTTTAGTGAAGTTATGAAATCTAGCAAGCAACCCCCTTGCTTGCTTACCTCATTTTCTCATGATTTTTCTCCTCTCTATCTAGACGTGTAGTTAGGCTTTTTCAAATCTGATTGTACCAGATTGCAAACCATTGTTTTCTCTCTCATTGTACTCATTTTCATTCATTTCAAGATTCCTTTGCTCTCTCATATTATGCCCTGAACTTTGCCAAGGTTTCAAGTTATTTGGCTAAGTGAGTTCTGAAAAATTGCCAACTTTGTGAAGGTATATCTCTACACATAGGCAGAGAGTGTTGCAAACAAGTAGCCTATTTTGCATAGCGTGGTTCTCCTCGCTGGACAATCCATTGGGGATGATTTAATGCATTTTTGGTAGCTCTTATAGTCTACTAAAAGTTTCCAAAATTTCATTTTAAGTCTCTGTTCTAGTGCAGAGAAAAGTTCATAACAGTGAGCATATATAACTGCTTGTGGACCTAGTGGAGGGCAGCCATCTTCCATTTTTGCATTGGGGTGTTAGAATCATCCCCCATCATAAACTGCCAACCATTAGAGTATTGGTAAGTATAGCTGCATCTAGAAATTGGAATATGTATCAACTAGATGTGAAAAATGCTTTTCCCAATGGGTGGATTTCATAGGAGGTTTACATGGCTCAACCTCCTGGCTATGAAGATTCGAGGAAGGTAAATCATGTGTGCAAATTAAAGAAAGCTCTTTATGGTCTGAAGCAGCACCTAGCGCATGGAACCATAGGTTAGCAACCTATCTTCAAGACCAAGGATTCATGGTGAGCAAGGAAAATTCTTCTCTATTTATCAAGAGGAGTAACTCAAAAATGATATATTTATGTGTATACCTCGATGACATCATTCTTATAGGTAGTGATGCCAATGTCACCAAACAAATAAAAAAAATAGATGATGCAAGAGTTTAAGATGGGTGCGCTAGGGTTTCTAAAATATTTTCTTGGACTTGAGTTAGTATACTCTAACTCTGGAATCTACATCACTCAAACGAAATATGTGCATGACATGTTGAAGAAGCTTCACTTGGAGGATGCGAAGGTAGCCACCAGCCCTATGGAGGTAAATCATGAATTGAGTTCTCATGAAGGTGATTTGCTTGAAGACATTGCAGGTTATCAAAGCATAATTTGGAGTCTAAACTATGCAACATCAACAAGGATTGACATATATTATGGAGTAAGTGTTCTGAGCCAATTCATGTTGAAACCTGGAGTAGCTCACTTGGAAGCTACTAAAAGAACTTTGAAGTACCTCAAAGGTACTCAAAATCAAGGTCTTTACTTCCCATACACATCAGATTTGGACATTAAGTTGTACTCAAATGTAGATTGGGCAGGATGTAAGAATGATAGATGAAGTACTTCTGGCTATTAATCTTTTGCATGTGATAAACCAATCTCAAGTTGTTCTAAGAAGCAACCAACTATGCTCTATCTTCAATAGAGGCTAAATAGAGAGGATTAACAAATGCTACACAAGAAGCTATTTGGATTAGGTTACTTTACTCAGATTTGGGACTTCACAGTCTTGCACCAATGATCTTTGGTGATAGCACTAGTTCTTTGCATCTTGCAGCCAATCCCATCTATCATGCAAGAACCAAACATATAGAAGTGCACTATCACTATGTTAGAGAGAAAATCTTGAGCAATGAGATTCAACTAGCATATGTATCTACAACTATGTAGTGTGCTAATTCGTTAGCCAAAGCACTTGACGGTACTAAACTTTGCAAGTTTAAAACCATGATTGGATTATATGACATTCAATAAGATTGATGAAAAAATGCAAGCCAAGATGATCGGCTTGAGGGGGAACTATTGGTGCAAATGATCAAGCCTACACATTTGGATTAGAAGAAAATGTGTGCAACTATCACTTGATGATGCATGTGAACCTTAGCTTGTAATCACTTGATCATTTACCATTTCTAAAAGATTAAATCTTTGAAGAATCTTGTAAAAGCTTGTATCTCATGGAGTTAGGAGGAATATTGGTAATGAATTAAGGATGAGAGAATAATCCTGAATCAATGGAGTCACTTTTAGTTTGAGCCAAGTTTGAATTCAAATTCAATCCTAGAAGAAACTTTTATAAAAGGAAGCTAAAAAGTCCTGCGAGGAACTAGCCTCATTCACAGCTCTCCCCTTGATCATTTGTAGAAGGTGAGTGGCTCACACCATAGCTCACTCATTCCATCATCATTGAGCATCATTACAATGCCAATAATCTTCTACAATCATGTTTTATAATACGTGTAGTTCATTGAACATCCCTATCTACTTCTCTGCTATGACTACTCAAAACAATCAAATTTCTCTGATCATATCTCAATGAATTCGCAACCACGTTTCATAATCTTTGGCTTGTTGGAACCAACTTGAAGTCTACTTTATGTTGTCAATATCTCAATGCATTTGGTTCAAGCATCTGGGAGAAATTGTTGTTGAAGTGCTCATTGGTCATCTACTGGTTAATCCCTAAAAAGTTAGAGGTAAGCTTTGGTTTGCTAATCTCATTTCTCAGAGGATTTTGTCTCTCCCTAGCTTACTATATGTAAAGTTTGCACATCCCTCTCATGTAACTCTCTCTCAGAGTTCTATTCTTTATCTATCTATTGAATCCTAGTTCTTAATACACCAATATTTTACTTAATTTGTATTATAATTATTTGATTATTTATGTACAAAATTAGGTTTTATTTAATTAACTATATTATAGTTGTTCTTTTCTTACTAAATAATAAAAAATACAACATGAGTTGTAGCAAAACTAAGAAAGTATTAAACGAAACAAAACTAAATTTCTCTCTCTCTATCTCTCTCCTTCTCTCTCTCTTGCTCTCTCTCTCTCTCATTCTCTCTCTATATCTACTCTCTCGCACTCTCCCCTCTTTCTCTCTCTTCCAATTCTTTTTATGATTGGCCTCCGTGATAGCCATCATTATAACTCTCTATCTCTCCATCTTTCTCTCTCTCTCTCTCTCCCTCTCGCTGTCTCTCTCTCTATCTATTTGTTTGCTTTTTGGCACTTCAATATTTTATGTGCATATCTACTCTAGCAATCTACCATAACACTCTCTCTCTATCTCTTTCTCTCTTTCCCTCTATCAATGACTCTTTTTCTCTCACTAGCATGCTTATTTTCTCTCTCATAATCCCCTTTACCCAACGTTCTTTCTACACATGTACATCTAATTCTCTCTCCTGCTCTCTCTCTATCTAATTGCTCTCTCACTCTCTCTCTCTCTCCTACCTCCCTCCCTTTCTTTCTCTCTTACTCTCTTTCTCTCTCTAATTCAACTTCATGTCTACCATAGCACCTATTAGAACATCTCTCTTTCTCTTTCTCTCTCTCTATATCTCTCTCTCTATCTCTCTCTTTATACATCTCTCTCTTATAATTGCTTTTCATCTAGGCGTATGTTACTCTATCATTGACTATGCTTATCTTTGTGTTCATAGTTGGTGACCTTGATAATCTTTACTATTCCCCAATAGTAGTAGTATTCAAAAGCTCCATCAGGGTGTCTCTCTCTCCCTCTATCTATCTCTCTCTCCTACAATCTTGTATCTCGAAAGAGCACATTTCTTTCAAGTCCTTACTATTAAATCGATCTCTCAAAAGTACTCATTGGACTTTCTCTCTCACCAGATTAATACATTTAGAGTTGACATGCCATTCTCCTTTGAAATCCCTCTCTCTCTCTCAAAGTGCATCTAAGTACAATAGGATCTTTCATCTCTCTCTCTCTCTCTCCCTCAACTACACAATTGCCCTGAATCCTCTCTCTCTCTCTCTCTCCCTCTCTCTCTCCCTACAAGATGCTTGCCCTGAAGCTCTACAGATCTCCATCCTTCAAAATCTCTCTCTCTCTCTCTCTCTCTAAGCAACATATCTACCCCAAATCCTCTCTCTCTCTCCCTCTCAACAACACACTTGCAATGAAGCTCAATACATCTCAATCCTTCAACTTCTCTCTCTCTCTCTCTATCTATCTATCTATCTGTCTCTCACCTTCAATCCATTCTACTAGAGGCTAATATTAGCTTTCACTATAGTTCCAATTCTACAACAATAGGCAGAAAAAAGAGCTTTCTCTATGGTCTATACAAAACCTCTTATTTTTCTCTATGCACAATAGCTAATGTTTTCCTCTTTCTCTCCCTCTCTCTATCTTTCTCTCTCTCTCTCTCTCTCTCTCTCTCTCTCTCTCTCTCTCTCTCTCTCTCTCTCTCTCTCTCTCTTTCTCTCTTTGGATTCCTCTTTCTAAGTTCTATCTCCACCTATTGTTGCTGCTCTATAGTGCCATCCCCAAGTTTTCTAGTAATTGTTCACATCATCTCTCTCTTTCTCCTCTCTCTCTCTCTCTTAACACAAATGTCTATTTTGTGAAAATGGAATAGAAAGAAGAGTAGAGATGTAGTTTAAGATCTCTCACACTCTCTCCCTTTCTCTCTTTTTTGTTTGTAAATACAAAAATACCTTCACAAAAAAGTACAATTGACTTTAAAAAAAGAACCAAGATGGAGGGAGCGAGGAGAAATAGAGTCCTCTCTCTGTACCTGAAAAAGTCAATTGGAAAAACCAAACATTGAATGAAGCACCCTTTAATGTATTCCAAAAAAGATCTCAATTTCCAATTTGGAAACTTTGTACTTATTCAAATGCATGGCACTTCTAAGGATCTTCCATTTATTCCTTGGTAGATTTTAGAATGTTCTTAAATTCCATTCTACTTTCAAAAGATGTTCTTTTTATATTTTGGAAAATTTGTTCCTTCTTTTCTATTTGATTTTCTTCCTTTCTATTATTATTTCTTTCCATTCATTTTTTTCATTTCTATTTTTCCACTTTTTCCTTTTTATTTTTATTATTTTTATTTTCATATTTTTATTATTTTTATGTTTCAATGCTATTTTTTAGTTTTATTTATTCATTTCTTTTTCTTTTCTTTTCATTTTTAAGATTAAGATTTCTCACATATACACTACGGTTTTTAATTATACAAGGGTTAATGTTGGGGAAAATTTGTTTCTAATGCTCGTAGCTTATGATCTTTCATATGAATGTCTAGGGTTTCCTACAATTAGAGTTTTCAACATCGAATTAATGATTAAAAAAGCACACTACATATTTGAAACCCTAGGTTCATAAGGGATCAAAGTTGGGGTTTCTAAGGCTAGGGGTTAGTTTTTTAGGGAACTTTAGTATACACATGATGGATTTGAAGATTCAATTGTTGGTGCAAATGATTCCAAGCCTACATGCTTGGACAATTAGCATTTACCTAATAGTCACATATGACTACTCCTTTGTAAAAGGAAATTACATTTATCCTTGTAAAAAGTGCATATGATGATTGCACTAATCCCACGAGGAGTTAGGCGGAATCAAATCTCGAATTCTTGGTACTTGGTAGATGAGAAAGTAAAGCCTACAGCTAAGGACTCACTTCATGGTGAGAACTTGAGTTTTAATTCAAAAGTTGTCTCCAACTCTCGCTATAAAAATGGATCAAAATCTTGAATGGAATAGATCCTGATTTGGAGATAATTTGAGAGAGGTTTGTTGTGATTAGAGATCGATAGTTCTATAACTACCCTCACATTTGCAATTATACATTGCCAATGTCATTGTATTTCTATGTGATCTTATAAATATACATTGATTACTACTCTACTTCACTTCTCTACTATGATCATCTTAGGATACGGAACCTCTTAGAGATTGTTCTCAGTGTAAAATTCATCTTTTTTTTATTTAAAGTGCTATAGACTCAGAACATTGTCTGGTTCATAGATACAAAGTTTCATTATGATTGCATTTCTTACTCTCTAGATATCTTTACATTTTTGCTCACTGTTCTGCATACTATAGCACCCCAAAAATGTCGGGCTAGTCTTCCAACTTCCTAAGCATCATTCTCACTGTAAACTTGACTATGTTAACTTGGAAGCATTGGAGAAGAGATAGAAGAAGAGAAAATAGTAACTGTTACAAGACTGATGGAGCGAGACAACCGCAACCGCAGAAGAAGGATAAACAAGACTTGTGGCTGAAATGACGGAGATGTAGGAAATTTCGCAAGAGTCGGTAAATGAAGAATGCGAGAGCAATAAAAAGCAGAAGACAGGAAGAGAAAAGAGTTCTATCGTCGAAGAGAAAAGAGTTCTGTCGTCGCGTCATCGTTTCGTTCAACTGGTGGAGCAGAGTTTATGGTGTACACAGACTTTTGGAGTGATAGTTAGCAAGGATGTATTTGAGAGAGACCGAAGGATAGATATGTCTATGTTCGCGAGATATTGCTGAGAACCTTGAGTATTGTTCCATCCTATTCATAAACATTTGTTCTGCTATTCTTTGGTTGAATCGATTCTCATTGGGTATTTTGTGATGTTGTGAGTCTATTTGATGATCAGTTATATATGATTCCGTATTTCTCGACTGTGAGATTGTGTATTGATTGTCCTGCGTGAGACTGTGTAAGAACAGATTTTATTACTATTTCGGTTAAGTAACGAGGATTTTATATGTTAATCAGTGATCATTGAGTATTCGACCAGGATCTGTGTGTAGACAGAAGTCTTAGTAAATCATTAATTGCGGTAGAGATCCATGATCTGAGTCAGCATACGAAAAGTTTAATATAATTTCGATTTGAGTTGTCTGTGCATTTCATTCGGTGCGTTTAGTTGTTGCAGGAAATCGTCTTATTGCGGAATATTTTGAGAAAAGTATATTCGCGCGGTTTTAAGTTTCGGTAGAATTTCTGTATTATTACCATACGTATATTCATGGACGAACGTTCTGACATTTATCATACCAAGGAGTAGTCAGTATTCAAACTCAACTCCTGTGTTAAGAGGTGAGAAAATACTAGCGATTGTGAAGGAGATTGGGAAAATAGTATAGGGCCTCTGTCTAACAGACCCCTACCACTCCCAAGAACCCGAGGACCCGATAATACTCGTCCGAAAGTGGGATTGAGTTATTATCGTCTAACATTTGGCGATCCTACTGGGGATGTGGCATTGAGATTGCCTGGTATTTTGTTCAAACTAAAATTTTGTTGGAAAGGCAGTAGCAACAGAATCAGATTGTTGGGATACTGTGTGTTCGTAATACTATATGATCAGTACGGAAATGCTACATGCTGATTACTCGATCAGGAGAAAAGTATCCTAAAAATCATCAGTTAGGGATATTAAGAACAACTTTGGGAGGTACTAGTACAATTAGACCTGACCCAGTTGTCAAAAAAGTGACAAAAGATAACACTGATTCCGGTGAAATTACGGTAGAACGTAGTACATCTCTAGAATTGCCTGGTGTTACTACGGTACAGACTGTCGAAAATACAGCAATTTTGGAACCGATTAAGACGCAGTTGGAATCTAGCATAAAAGTCTTTGGAATAGATTCAGATACGATTAGAAACACTTTAGGGAAGGAAATTAATACAGGCGAATCTACGTTGTACCCACTCACGATTTTGAATCCTTCCGGTGGAACTTCGGTAAGAAAAACACAGTTTTTCGGTGACGATTCAGCACTTTCGGCTGAATCTTCAGCTCAACTACAAAGTTTGAGAGCAAGTCCTCCTACTTTGGATATCAAGGAGGAAGGAAGACTATTCGAAACAGAAATTCGCAATATAGTAAGTAAGCTAATTGCACCGGAAAGTGTGCCATTAGGTGAAACAAATTCCGGTAGTTCAGAAACTCCAACCAGAATTACAGAAGGAGTGTATAATACATTTACGATGAATGAACAACTACAACGACAAGTAGGTCAACCTAGATTGGCTTCAACGGGAGTAACATACACAAAGTTTAGTGGGTTTCCAGGAGATGACCCAGATGCACACGTACGCACCTTCGAAATCAGTTATGCTGTCCTCAACCATCCACCGGATCCGGCGTACAAAGCAATTGTTTTTCAATCTACACTTGTGAATGAAGCAGCAACGTGGCTTATTGAATATGATATTAATCATTTCGGTACTTATGAAGCAGTACGAGACGCTTTTCTGCAGCGATTCAGGTTGAAAAAGAATCCTGCAGAGATCTTTGAGTATTTACAGAACAATAGACAAAAACCAAATCAAACTGTACAAGAGTATGCTACCCTTTTCAGGACTCATTTAAGACAGCTACCCCAGGCTCATGCTAATTTACCAGACGATGTTATTACACAGTGGTTTATCAATGGTTTGCTTCCTCAACTTAGGCAAATCATGATTATAAGATGTGTAGGAGCCATGACCCTCGATGCAGTGATAGCAATGACCCTTCAGCTAGAAAACAAAGTCGGTGGATTTTCAGAGGATTTGGAATGGATTAAAACAAATAAACATGTGGCTTAAGAAATAACCAGGCAAGTATATTGCACCACCTGCAAGAATTCAGGACATACAAGTGCCCAGTGTGCGTTAAATCAGACTTATTGCGCCATTTGTAACATTGTGGGACATACCACTGAGAATTGTGCATACAATGCTAGAAGACAAGGAGCAGCAGCAGTTAATGCAATTATTCAGGAACAAGGTCAGTCATCCAATCAATATGTACCCCTACATTTGAGACACAATCAACAACAAGGGTATCGACATTATCGAGGACAAAGGAACAACAACTATAACACACCACGCTGGCAGAATGGACCACCACCGGAAAATCAAAATTTACCACCACCTCGATGTCATTTCTGTGGACAATTGGGCCATATTAGAAGATTCTGTAGAGATGCAGCGGAATATGATCAAAGGAAAAAGGAACGTCAAAACCCAATGGCCAATGTGGTAACAATTACACCTGTAGAGACGCAGGCAGCAGCAGTTCAAACCCGTTCCGGTAAACAATTGCAACCAGCAGCAGAATTATTTGAACCAGGGATACGTGAACAACACAGAATGTATCAAAAGGCTAGCCAGTGGACTACCATGAAACCACCTGTTTTTCCAGAACCTACTCCAGTAATCCAGTCCCCGGATACCACACAAGGTCATGCTGACAAAACAAAAGCAGGTACATCATCTGCAGTAGAATTACCATCTTCAGACCAAGCTTCGTCTTCAACAGTTAAGGAAGATGAAAATCAAGTGCAACCAACTTGGGATATATTGTCAAAAGCATCCATCACACTGCCTTTCGGGCAATTACTGGCATTAGTACCAGGAATACGGCAACAATTTCAACAACAATTTACTACAAAATCTGCTTGCATTCCGGCTACCGCAACCGTACAACCGGAACCAGACTCTACGGTAGATCACTCAGTTCCTCTGATTACGGTATGGTTTCATAAACATCAAATTCCACAAGTTTTAATCGATGGGGGGTCCGGCGTGAATATTGCCACTGCGTCACTTTGTAAGAAGTTAGGATGGACTAAGATAGAACCAGTTCAATTCTTTGTTAGGATGGCTGATCAATCCAGAGTTCATCCAGTAGGACTAGTCCGAGATATACCTATAACTGTCCAAGACACAACATTCAAGATGACTTTTGTTGTTCTTGAATTTCCAGAAACCACCCTAGACTACAATCTACTTTTCGGTCGTCCTTGGTTAAAACAAGCCAAGGTAATTCAAGACTGGTCAGCACAGGAACTTACATTCAAAGATAAAAACCGCAAATGTGTTGTAAAATTAGATGCTATACAACCCTGTGAGTTACATGCTCGACCATATTTCGCCGAACCAGTTCATATGTTAGATGGATTGTCGGATGACGAAGAAGAAGAATTTCTGAAGAATAATATCGATTTGATGACAGTAGGAACTATTGATCTACAGTCTGTGGTAGACACTTGGAATGCTTCAGTATGTACAGTAATACCCATTGTCGAAGGAATTAAGGAAGAAAATACCATTTTGATTCAAGGTAATGAAGTACAGCAGCTTCTCGAACCTTCCGCTGATACAGAGAAACATCAACAATTTTATGTTCCAGAAGATCAGTTAATTACTTATAATCTTGGAAATGAAGACCACCCTCGTCCTGTAAAGATAAAGCAAAACTTACCTGAAGCTTTTCAAGCAGATTTAATCAAACTACTCCAAGAATTTACGGACGTCTTTGCATGGGATTACAAAGACATGAAGGGCCTGGATCCTCGTGTCTATCAACACAGAGTTATGCTAAAACCAGAAGCGAAACCGATAAGGCAAACTAGCTACCGGATGAACCCACATTATGCATCTCAGGTAAAGGCTGAACTTGATAGGTTATTAAAAGTGGGGTTCATAGTACCAATAGAACATGCGGAATGGATTTCACCAATCGTAATTGTACCAAAGAAAAACAAGCAATTGAGAATTTGCGTAGATTATCGGAAATTAAATGCTGCAACAGTACCGGATCCTTTTCCAATTCCTTTTCTGGATACGATGCTTGATAAAGTAGCAGGTCATGAGATGTATTCATTTCTAGATGGATACAGTGGATATAACCAAGTAAGAATGGCTGAAGAAGATATACCGAAAACTGCATTTATCACAAATTGGGGTGTTTTTGCTTGTACCGTAATGTGGTTTGGATTGAGAAATGCACCAAGCACATTTCAAAGATGTATGCAGGAAATATTTTCTCCTTATCTTACCTCATTCATGCAAGTATACCTTGATGATTTTTCAATTTTCGGTAAAATGATTGCACATCTAGTACATTTACGATATTGCTTTCAGAGATGTAGAGAATATAGATTGTGTTTAAACCCAAATAAATCTGTGTTCGCGGTTTCATGTGGTAAATTACTTGGTCACATCATATCAGCACAGGGTATTCAAGTTGATCCCGATAAAATTTCAGCAGTATTAGAAGCTCCGGTGCCTAATACACCTAAGGAAGTAATGCGATTTATGGGACAAGTGAGATGGCATGGAAGGCATTTACGGTGGCTTGCTCATGTGGCAATACCACTGAACAAGCTAATTTCCAAAACTGCAAGGCAATTTGAATGGACCCAGGAATGTCAGGTTGCGTTTGATCGACTGAAACAGTTACTAACACAAGTTCCCATTTTACAGCCACCGGATTGGGATAACCCATTTCATGTATTTGTTGATGCATCTGATATAGCAGTAGGAAGTGTACTGATGCAACAAACAGATAAATGGTTTAGACCTGTATACTATGCTAGCAGAAGATTAGCACCTGCAGAGAAGAACTACTCGGTGACTGAGAGAGAATGCTTAGGATTAGTATATTCGGTAAAAAAATTCAGACATTATTTATTGGGCCGAAAATTTACATTTCATTTCGATCACGCTACACTGGTTTACTTGGTTCGACAGCAACATATCGGTGGCCGTCTAGCACGATGGGTTCTACTATTGCAAGAATTCGACTATGATGTCATTCATCGGCCAGGTAGTTCACATGCCTTAGCAGACTTTTTGTCACGCTTAGATTCAGGTGAACCTCCGGTTGGTATAAATGATACAACGCCAGCCATTTATACTTCAGAACCAACTACTGAAGAATTGTCAAACCAACCAGTGCCAACTACGTATTATGATCAGTTATTGACCTTCCTTTCAAGTGGATATCTACCTTCTGAAGTCCCCATAGCTACACGCCGAAAAATTGCAGGTTTTAGTCGACGATTTCGGTTAGTTGCTGGAGAATTATATTATACAGATCATACCGGAATCCTACTCCGCTGTATTCCACCACATGAAGTTAACTCAGTTATCACTTTGGCTCACTCAACTCCTTCCGGTGGACATTTTGCAGCAGATCTTACTCACCGAAAAATTCTACAAAGTGGACTTTGGTGGCCAACTATGTATAGAGATATATTGGAATTTATCAAAACTTGTGATAGCTGTCAAAGAACTGGACAACCACTACAACGCCATTACTTTCCACTTCATCCAGTACTTCCTTTAGAACCATTTCAGAAATGGGGTCTTGATTTCATTGGTCCAATCACACCTCCCGCAGTATTCAGCAATAACAGGTATATATTGACTTGCACAGATTACGCAACCAGGTGGGCAGAAGCATGGCCTTTACGCTCGGCTACAGCAGTTGAAGTAGCGAAATGTCTATTAACAAATGTTTTTCCAAGATTTGGATTGCCACTAGAGCTCGTTTCAGATCAGGGTACTCATTTTATGAACAAGCTGATGAAAGTATTAATGCAGTCATTCTAGATCAGTCATAAATTTAGCTCACCATATTATCCTCGTGCAAATGGATTGGCAGAAAGTACCAACAAATCTCTGCTAAATATGCTTCAGAAATTGACTAGAGAAACACCGGAAAGATGGGATCAGTTGCTACCTGCAGTCTTATGGGCCTATCGCACTACATATAAGGTAACCACCGGCTTGACACCATTTAAGTTAGCCTATGGAATAGAAGCAATAGCTCCGATGGAAATTGTAATACCAAGTCTAAGAGTAGCAACGTCTCAGAAGCTTTTACCCGAAGAGTCATTGATATTTCGGTTGGAAACACTTAGAGAATTAGATGAACACCGATGGCTCAGTTTCTTAACTATGAAAGAAATTCAATTAAGACAGGCCAGGACACACGACCGAAATTTAAAGACTCCAGTATTTTCGGTAGGACAGCTTGTTCTTTTTTACAATGCGAAGTCCAATAGATCAGCCGGAAAATTCAAGTTACGTTGGTTCGGTCCATTCAAGATTTCAGAACAAGTTGGTCCAGCTACTTTTCGATTGACTACATTGACTGGACAAACACTTCCAAAAGCGATAAACGGTTCAAAGCTACGGCCGTATCAAGTAGCGCCACCTCGGCTATAACAAGGGTAGACAGCATACCACAAATTTTTTACTTTTCTTTTGTTTTTTACTTCCTTTTTTTTTTTCATTCGGTGTAATCAATAAAATAAGTGTAGTCGCCGTACTTTAATATCTATTTATGTCCAGCCACCCGCTCCTTTTCTCTCTCTTTGCATGCACGCACGATATTACTGTCCGTTTTGTGTAATTAGTACCGTTTAAAATATTCTTTGTACAAATTTCTTATATAACTCATTTAAACTCGCCGGATAGGTAATTTAATCTTTTGCGATCACAGTCATAGTTTCTGAATACTGGTGTTCTGCGTCTTGCATCTCTGTGTAATGGAATCCCTAGCGAACTATACAGCTTTTGCCGATGGTATCCCTGATGAAGTAGGAAATTATCTGCGTGTACGAGGATTGGGTAGTTTCGCCGAGTTGCCCTGGCACTCAGTTGAAGCTCACCCCTTCTCCGCACAGATCATTCAAGCCATTGCCCAAAGCTCCGCCACCGAACGACAGTGGACCTTCCTTTCCCTCCCACACAGAACCGTCATCACCCTCCAAACCTTTGCCGATGCCTACCGCCTCACCCCGCAAGGTTGCGAAAATGGCCCTTCCATCACTATAGCCCGTATGACCAAACTCTTTCCCCGTTCCTCATCAAACGAATACGCCATTCTATGCCGCCCCGAACCCGAGCGATCCGCCCTTCAGTTTCTTGTAGCCATCCTTAACCTGCAGAAACGAACTTATGGCATCTCTCGCCCCTTCTACTCTGCCTTAGATTTAGCTGCCCGCGAACCGGTAAACTTTGCCTCCTATTTCTTTTATAGAATCCATAAAGAATGTGTAGCTATCGTAAAACAGCTCCAAAAGGGTTCTACCCCCCGCTCTCGCCTTCCACACATCATCTCCTTCCTCTTCCCAACCATCCTCGCCGCACAACCCCCATCCGCAGGCCCCGCACTTCGACACGAAGAGTCCGCACAACCAATCGAGGACAGTGAAGAAGATGAAGAAGAAATTAATCAGTTATTCAGAAGAAAACGGATCAGAATCAGTTCTTCTGAAAGTAAGAATGCAGATTCAGTCGAACAAGACGAAGAAGTCCAACAGGAGGTCGACCAGCATTCAGGCGGAGTAACACAAAAGAAAGACGAACAACAGCAGGACGTACAAGTAGAGAATGAAGCTGATCAGCAAGCCAAGGAAGCAGAAACAAAGGCCAAGCATCAAGAGGAAGAGAAGTTCCATGATACAAATACATCGATGCACCAGGAATCATCAACATATTCATTAGCATCTGAGCATCTACAAACGCAGAAGCAAACGGACACGGAAGCAATGTCAACTGATAAAGTTTGTCAACAGCAGCAGCAAGAGAACCAACAAACCCATGAACGTCAATCTACTAATGATGCACTGGATAAGCTCCTGAAGGCAGCCGAAACAACAGATGATCAACAGAATACAACAAAGGTAATTAGCTCTAACACAGTTCGTTCTAATTTTCCACCTCAACCGGAAACACATCCCATCCAGGATCACCCCGACCATACATCATCATCTTCCCCTAACTACTCACCACCGAATTCTGATCAACTACGCACCAATACGGTTGCCCAATCGCGACACCTTCTACAAACACAATCTGTTCAGGTATTTTCCGAATTAGCATCAATGGGACAGTTTCTTATTAACCTCTCCCAGCAATTACCTGCTCAGATGAGAGCTGATACAGACAACATTTACAAGGAGTTACAGCAGAAAATAGAAATACTGGAAGCCGATATCACTCCGCTTCAAGAGGAAGTATACACAGTAAAAGCAGAAAATCAAGCTCTGCAAGAGCAAGTGAGACAGCTGCAAGAACGACTCAATGATCAGGCAGATATAACAAAACAGCGGGATGAAGCTCTGGAAACAATAAACAATCATAAAGAAATGTTGACAGAAGCCACTGCAGAAATTAATAGGTTAACATAGAATTTCAAAGATGCAGAAGATGGCAGAATAGCATTAGGCAACTTACTGGAAGAAACTAGAAGGAAGTTAACGCAAACAGAATTCGAGTTAGATACAACAAAAAACAGTTTATCAACAGTCAACAACATACTGCATAAGTATCTCATTGAAGAGCCTCAGAAACAGAAAAGATTAGCAGATGCGAGAAGAGAAAGAGATGCATTTTACAAAACAATCCAATTCCTGAACCAACAGTTAGAAAGACTCGAGAATCAAGTACGCGCCAAAAATGATAACATCCATCGAATGCAACAACAAGTAACAGATATGAAGACGGCCAGAGATGCGGCATTGGCCAATGAATTTTATTTACAGGAAGCATTTTTACAAACAGAGGCTGAAAATTTACTTTCGGGAGCTATTGCGATCAGTTCGGTGCGGACAGATGCCCAATTATTAGAACCCGACACCCTGAAAAGTGTATTAGAAACACTTAAGAAAAAGATTGCTCGTATTTTTCGCTCAGCTAGAAATATGTATTTAGAAGGTCTAGAAGCAGAACTATAGATTTCGGGCCTACAAATCCGGTGTTGTACTGGTATATTTTAATAAAAGTCATGATTTTTGTCCATAATATTTTTCGCACATGTAAAAGACGTCCCAAGTTTAGCATCGATTTCCAGAATGATGATTTTGATTCTAGAATCTCGGTAAGCAGCCTGAAATGTCATATCAGAATGGAATATCATCATTCTAGCGACTGGCAGCTCAAGTTCTAGTACTTATAAAATGCGTATGCCCGACAAAGTATTTTCTGTATAGAGTTCTGCAAGCTCTTGTGTTCATTAACCAAAACTTCTAGCACATAACTTTCGGCAAATCTTAGAATCATGTCTGAATCAGAGATACTGAGATGGCAACTCAGAAAACGCACGCTTACACAGAACCGTATTGTGACAACAACTGATACTACATCACAGGGTGATGGAGATGACTCAAGAACTTCGATAACATCACCAGGTCTGCATAACCACATATTATTTTCCACAGAATTCAAAATAGAGTTTGACATTTATTCAAAGGAAAATGAGAACTGGTTACGAAGGATCGGACTCCTACAGTTTGCTAAGTTACCCTGGGAACAATGGACAGGCCACAACAATGCAGAGGATCAGTTACGCATTATACGACAAACAAAAGGTTTTCTTGAAAATCAGGTACAATTTTCCCCACAATTAGTTTCGTCAGTATTTCAATTACCGTTATATGAAGAAGCAGATTTTCCCAAATGTTCTTATAATGACCTGAAAAAAGAATTTGGTGAGGGCGAAGGTCGTAGACGCTATTTTATGATAAAGAATACCACATATACTCGCCGTGGACAAGTTAGATGGTACTTAGAAAGGCTCTGCTTTATAGTCAGATTTGATCTTATGTCTAGAGAAAATTTTTCACCTCTAGTACAAGCAGAGAAAGGAGGAAAAGTAAGTTGGGCTCACTGGTTGTACAATCATTTACACAAACAGTTTTTTGTTGGGGATAGACGCAGGTCTCAAAAATACACTCGTTTACCAGTGTATTTAGCTGCTATATTTGATTTTGCCAAGTCTGTACTCTGGTCCCCCTCTCTTTGCCACGAACACCACACAGCGCCCGAAGAAGAAGCCCAACCCTCCACAGAACCAAACACAGGTAACAGCCCACAGAACCAAACAGTAGGGACACCATTTCGGCTGTCCCTTAGAAGAAAAAAGACAGACAATGTGCCTATTGCCAGTCCAAAGCAAACACCGAATGACATCCAACCCGATTTTGTCACAAAAATGAAGAACCAAATCCAAGAGGTTTCCCAATATTTACGACAACAGGAACAAGCGATTCAGCACCGAAACGAGTTGCTATTAGCAACAATGACTAAGTCCACCTCAGTAATGGCACAGATGCAAAAAGAATTGAACGACAAAGATGCGTTAATACAGGTGTTACAACAAGACAACCAGCATATTACGGCCGAATTAGTCACCGTAAAAAAGTACGTTCAAGACTTTAAGCAGTGGCAGCAAGCTATCCAAACACAAATTCAAACTGAGATGTCTAGTTTTTCTACCCTGAATGCTCACCTGCAAGCCGAAAATCAACTTTTGCAGTCAAGAATACAAGTATTGCAGGAGTTTGAAAAGCAGATATTAAAAGATGAGGGTGTAGAATTAAATGCCACAATGATGACAAATATGGACATAGATTTATTAAAAGAGCAGTTGGATAGCCATATTCAAAATCGCTGGACACTTTTTCGCAGGAGATGGTTAGCTATACTTGTTCCATCACTAGAACAAGTACAATCAGAAAAGATTGGGAAATCAAAACCTGGCATGGACCAACAGACACCGTAAAAGGATATTTCAGCCAGGTGGTGATAGGATACTGTATGGTTACATGACTTCTGCAGAAGACATCGATTCAACAGCACAGAGGGTACTTTGATTCCATAGACGAAGCGCTTACAGCACATGATCAAGAAGGTGGGCCCAGCATATAAGAAAGTGGGACTTCATGAAGAGGCAACTAGACCAACTATACGAGTTTGAGGAAGTTCTGGAGGAAAATACGACCTATAACGTACAGTGACACATTCGGGATTGAAAGATATTTGCTGAATCACCAGCAGGATATGGACAGTATACAGAGTCTTTCTGATGCGAGTAAAGAAGGAAAACAGGAGGATAGCCCCAGGCAAAAGGATATCATCTACAGTATTGCACTTGCGGGTTCGAGTCCACCGTGCGTGCCAGTGTTACAAGACTGATGGAGCGAGACAACCGCAACCGCAGAAGAAGGATAAACAAGACTTGTGGCTGAAATGACGGAGATGTAGGAAATTTCGCAAGAGTCGGTAAATGAAGAATGCGAGAGCAATAAAAAGCAGAAGACAGGAAGAGAAAAGAGTTCTATCGTCGAAGAGAAAAGAGTTCTGTCGTCGCGTCATCCTTTCGTTCAACTGGTGGAGCAGAGTTTATGGTGTACACAGACTTTTGGAGTGATAGTTAGCAAGGATGTATTTGAGAGAGACCGAAGGATAGATATGTCTATGTTCGCGAGATATTGCTGAGAACCTTGAGTATTGTTCCATCCTATTCATAAACATTTGTTCTGCTATTCTTTGGTTGAATCGATTCTCATTGGGTATTTTGTGATGTTGTGAGTCTATTTGATGATCAGTTATATATGATTCCGTATTTCTCGACTGTGAGATTGTGTATTGATTGTCCTGCGTGAGACTGTGTAAGAACAGATTTTATTACTATTTCGGTTAAGTAACGAGGATTTTATATGTTAATCAGTGATCATTGAGTATTCGACCAGGATCTGTGTGTAGACAGAAGTCTTAGTAAATCATTAATTGCGGTAGAGATCCATGATCTGAGTCAGCATACGAAAAGTTTAATATAATTTCGATTTGAGTTGTCTGTGCATTTCATTCGGTGCGTTTAGTTGTTGCAGGAAATCGTCTTATTGCGGAATATTTTGAGAAAAGTATATTCGCGCGGTTTTAAGTTTCGGTAGAATTTCTGTATTATTACCATACGTATATTCATGGACGAACGTTCTGACATTTATCATACCAAGGAGTAGTCAGTATTCAAACTCAACTCCTGTGTTAAGAGGTGAGAAAATACTAGCGATTGTGAAGGAGATTGGGAAAATAGTATAGGGCCTCTGTCTAACAGACCCCTACCACTCCCAAGAACCCGAGGACCCGATAATACTCGTCCGAAAGTTGGATTGAGTTATTATCGTCTAACATAACGTAGATCATAAATGGCATCAAGCCTGATGATAAGTGGGTGTCTTTCACCACAACAATGGACCTATACATCTTTATGCCAGATACCTAACCTCAACACATTGATGGGGAAACACTTCGCACATGAGACAAAGCTTAACAATAATTGAGACAACTTTAGAGGTAAAACATCTTTTGACCTTTAATAAGATACAAATAAAAGTAAAGATAAAGGGAAAGATAAAGAAAATGAAGAAGAGGAAAGTACATCTCAAGTGAACTTCAGAGGTAGAGGAAGAGGTACTAGAGGACAGGATAGAGGAGGAAAGCAAGGCAAGGGCTGATCATACAATTCTTCACCTTGCAACATCTCTGGCTTGACCGATCACACCACAGATGAGTGTTTCAAGAACACAAGGAATCAAAGAGGAAGATCCTTCCATAGAAGAGGCTATGGAAAATCTAGAGGCAAGTTCAACAATGAAGGAAGCAATTATCATGACCATTATGACCAAGGCTACAACAATAACTATCCAAGAGATTCTAGAAGTAGAAGAGATTAAAAAAACTACATACAAGACCAAGAGGATTCTCTACTCATCATGAACATGACATCCAAGCAAGGTAAAGATGATGAGCATATTTTCTATATTTATTCTGGTATTTCCAATCATGTGGCTAGATATGTAGCATTGCTATTTGATCTTGAAGAACCTAAAGGGAAGCATGAAGTGCACATAGGTGAGGACATTGGACACTCTGTGAAAAAAAAAATTGGGAATGTCAAGGCTTATGATGGTAACATGAACCTTTCAAGTAAGGTACTATATGTGCCAACCATAACAAATAACCTAATTAGTATTGGGCAGATTGTTGAGAACGACTCATAGGTTAGATTCACAAGGCATAGAGCTTATGTGGAAGAACCTCAACAAGGCTTAAAGAGGATTGCAAAAGGTGATAAATCTGGTAGAATCTTTACATTTGAAGTTGAAGATACTAGAAACATTGGACTCTTCAATTACAAAGATCAAAGCCTATCTGAACTATAGATATGGCATACAAGGCTAGGTCATATAAGTGAAAGAACACTAAAGGAAATATGCAAGGATGAGAGTGTGCTTGGCATTCCAAATTTGTCCAAGGAGCACATGATTTACAAATGTGGAGCTTTCCAATTTGGAAAATCACACATGCAACCATTCCATAGAAAAGGATCTATGTATGAAGATTACTTTAAGCTTGTGCACACAGATGTGTGGGGTCCTAGTAGAGAGCCATCAATCTCAAAATCAAGGTACTATGTTTCATTCATAGATGACTATAGTAGATGGACAATTCTTTACTTCATGAAGCATAAAGATGAAGTTTTCACTTGTTGCAAGAAGTATTTGGCATTGACTAAGAACCAAATAGGTAGAATCTTGAAGAGGATTAGGTTTGATGGAGGTGGTGAGTATTTCTCACATGAACTTGACTCATTTTTAGAAGACAAAGCTATAAAAAGAGAAATCACAACAAGATACACTCCTGAGTAGAATGGAGTGGCAGAGAGGAGGAATAGGTGGATAGTAGAGGTTGCAAGATCGATGTTGAATGAAAAGAAACTTCCAAACTATTTATGGGTAGAGGTTGTTTCCACAGCCACATACTTAGTTAATAGGTTTCCATTCAAGTCCTTGGATGGAATGACACGTTAAGAAGCATGGAATGATAGGAGACCTTATTTTGACCATTAAAAAATCTTTGGGTGCATTGCTTATGCACATATACCCTCACAGATTAGAGGTAAGCTTGATCAAATGGCTGAAAAGTGTATATACATTAGCTATGAGAAAAACTAGAAAGAGTATAGGTTGTACAATCCCACTAACAAAGGATTCATAATTAGTAGGGATGTGGTGTTTGATGAAAATAATTCATGGTTTGAAGATGATTGTAGGAAGATAAAACTACCTTTTGACTTGGAAATTGATTTTCCAACTCTAACTCAAGAAAGCCCACAAATACCAAAAGATGTCAATTCAGAAGATGAAGAACACATTGACTTCAAAGCTTTGAAATCCAAGGGCAAGACAAAATACAAGTAATTGGAGGACTTTCCAAAGTCATGAAATCAAGCACTATAAATATCTTGAAGGGAGAGTAAAAAAACCATAAAGTATGGCTATGACACATCATTAGTCACCAAGAACTTTTTATACATGATTAAAGATTCTATGTCAAAAGAGCCTTCTTCATTTGACGAAGCCAATAAAAAGGGAGAATGGAGAGAAGACATGCACGAAGAAATTGAAGCACTTGAAGTGAACAACACTTGGGATTTGGTTCCCAACAAACCAAGCATGAAGGTAGTCGGATCCAGGTGGACTTATAAAGTAAAGAAGAACTCGGATGGTTCAATCAATAGGTATAAAGCAAGGCTGGTAGGAAATGGATTTGCTTAGACCCATGGAGTGGATTATGAGGAGACCTTCTCATCTATGGCTAAGATGCCAACAATCAGGGTTTTCGTAAATATTTGTGCTTCAAAGAATTGGAACTTTAGGAAATCAAAGGGAAATGAAGACCAAACATGTTAGGCTTTAGCGGCAGCTGTTGGTGCAAATGAATTCAAGCCTACATACTTGGACAATTAGCGTTTACATCATATAGTCACATATGACTACTCTCTTGTAAAAGCCCATTACTTTTATCCTTGTAAAAACTGCATATGTTAATCGCACTAATCCCACGAGGAGTTAGGATGAATAAAATCTCTAATTCTTTATACTTGATAGATGAAAAAGTAAAGCCTACACTTTAGGACTCACTTTATGGTGAGAACTTGAATCTGAATTCAAAATTTGGATCTAGCTCTAGCTATAAAATTGGACCAAAATCTTGAATGGAATAGAGCCCGATTTGGATATCATTTTAGAGGGGTTTGTCTTGAGTAGAGAGCTCATTCCATAGCTCTATCACCACCCTCACTTGGTGAAATTATATGTTTCCGATAACATTGTATTTCTATGTGATCTAATACATATACATTTATTACTTCTGTACTTCACCTCTCTACTATGATCATCGCACAACAGTGAAATTCTGAGAGCTTTTTCTCAGTGCAAAAATGATCTTTTGATGTGATTTAAAGTTCTATAGACTCAACACACTATCTAGTTTATAGCTACAAAGTTTCATTATCATTGCTTTTCAAATCTCGAGATATCTTCACATTTTTGGCTTACTAGTGTGCATACTATAGCACCCTGAAAATCTCAGGTTAGTTTCCAACTTGCAAAGCATCAATCTTAGTGTACACTTGACTATTTTTGTTGAAATAACTTGTGATTATTAGCTATCTTAGTTTATTAGATATTCCCAAAAGGAATTTAGTCAAATGCTACTATGTTGAGAGGACTATTCATTTCATTGACCATGTAAGGAGGCCAAAATAGCAAGCCTTGTTACTTAGTTGAAGATTCTACTCATCTATTTTGATCCATTGATTAGAGGATCATGCTCCAAAGAACATAGGTGATTATTTGTGATTTTTGGGAAGCTCAGAAGGTCTACTAGACTCTCCATAATTTTCTTTGGGCTCGTCTAAGACAAGATTTTGCAACACCACTTCATCTCTAGAATCTATGCACCATCTCCTCCAACAATGGTATGAGACCAACAACAAGAAAAATGGGAGATGGATTCCAATCATTAATTGACAAACTCGACAGAAGAAACTATCCAACATGGTCCCTAAGGATGCAAGCCTACCTTCAAGGAAGAAGCTTATATGGATACATCTTTGGAGGTGAGGAAATGCCAATATTCAGAAGCAGACATCAACCTACAAGAGAAGATCAAGAAAGGTTAACTACATGGTTTGCAAAGGATGCTCTAGCTAGGTCTTATATCCTTAATTCAATATCTGATTTCTTATTACCTCAACTTAGGAATTGCAAGAACCTCCAAAGAGACCTTGGAAGTATTGCCTTCATACTTCTCATCGAATACAAGGGCTAGGAGGAAGCAACTTTGGATGGAGTTCTCAACCTTGAAGAAGCAACCAAAGCAAAGTGTAACTGACTATGTGACCAAATATGAAGGATGTAGCTGACCAACTTGGAAGCATTGGAGATGAGATAGAAGAATAAGAGATAGTAAGGTAGATCATAAATGGCATCAAGGTTGATGATAAGTGGGAGTCCTTCACCATAGCAATGGGCTTATACATGGATATGTAGATACCTAACCTCAACACATTGATGGGGCAACTCTTCACACATGAGACAAAGCTCAACAAGAATGGAGAAAAATCTAGAGGTAATCAATATTTTTCCCTTTACATAGATAGAAATAAAAGTAAATATAAAGGCAAAGGTAAAAAGATTGAAGAAGAGACAATTACCTCTCAAGTGAACTTCATAGGTAGAGGAAGAGGTATTAGAGGAAAGGGCAAATGAGGAAAGCAAGGTAGGGGTAGGTCATATAGCTCCTCACCTTGCAACATTTGTGGTTTGACCAATCACACCACAAATGAGTGTTTCAAGAACACAAGGAATCAGAGAGGAGGAGGCTTCCACAGAGGAGGCTATGGACAATACAGAGGTAGGTTCAACAATGGAGGAAGCAATTATCACCACAACTACAAACAAGGCTACAACAACAACTATCAAGGAGGTTCTAGAAGTAGAACAGATTATAACAACTACACTAAGGACCAAGAAGATTCTCTATCGATCATGAACATGACATAGAAGCAAGGTAAAGATGATGATCATCTTCCTTATATTGATTCTGCTTGTTCCAATCATGTGGCTAGAAATGTAGCATTGCTATCTGATCTTGAAGACCCTAAAGGAAAGAATCAAGTGTAAAGAGGTGATGACACTCATCACTCTGTTAAGAAGATTGCGAATGTCAAGGCTTCTGATGGTAACATGAACATTTTAAGTAAGGTATTATATGTGCCAACCATAACAAAAAACCTAATCATTGTTGGGCAAATTGTTAAGAAGGGCTTACAGGTTAGATTCACAAGGCATGGAGCTTATGTGGAAGACCCTCAAAAGGCTTCAAGAGGATCTTCAAAGGTGAGAAATCTGGTAGACTCTTTACATTTGAAGGTCAAGATACCAGAAACGTTGCACTCTTCAATCACAAAGATCAAACCCTATTTGAACTAGAAATATGTCACAAAAGGCTAGGTCATATAGGTGAAAGAACACGAAAGAAAATATGCATGGATCAGAGTGTGCTTGGCATTCCAAATGTGTCCAAGTAGCACATGATTTACAAATGGAGCTTTCCAATTTGGCAAATCACACAAGCAACCATTCAATAGAAAAGGATATATGTACGAAGATTACTTAGAGCTTGTGCACACAGATGTGTGGGGTCCTAGCAGAGAGCCATCAATCTCAGGATAAAGATACTATGTTTCATTCATAGATGACTATAGTAGATGCATATATATTTAATTCATGAAGCATAAGAAGGAAGTTTTCACCTTTTTCAAGTAGTATTTCGCATTGGTTGAGAGCCAATTAGAGAGAAGCTTGAAGAGGATCGGATCTCATGGAGGTGGTGAGTATTTCTCAAATAAATTTGACTCATTTTTATAGGACAGAGGTATAAAGAGAGAAGTCACAACAAGATACACTCGTGAACGGAATGGAGTGGCAGAGAGGAGGAATAGACTCATAATAGAGGCTGCAAGATAAATGTTGAATGAAAAGAAACTTCCAAACTATTTATGGGTAGAGGCTCTTTCCACAACCACATACTTAATTGATAGGCTGCCATCCAAGTCCTTGGATGGAATGACATGTTATGAAACATGGAATGGTAGCAGACCTCTTGACTATTGTAAAATCTTTGGGTGCATTGCTCATGCACACATACCCTCAGAGATTAGAGGAAAGCTTGATCCAAAGGTTGGAAAGTGTATATTCATTTGCTTTGACCAAAACTAGAAGAGGAAGAGCTTTTACAAACCCACTAATAAAGGATTCACAGTTAGTAGGGATGTGGTGTTTGATAAAAATAATTCATGGTTTGAAGATGATTGTAGGAAAATAAAGGTACCTTATGACTTGGAAAGTGATTATCCAATTCTAGCTCAGGAAAGTACATAAATATCAGAGGATGTCAACTCAGAAGATGAAGAATAGATTGACTTCAAAGCTTCGAAAGGAAAGGGAAAGACAAAATACAAGCAATTGGAGGACATTCTAGATTCAAACAGTCAAGCACTAAGAAGATCTTGAAGGGAGAGTAAAAAACTCATAATGTATGGCTATGGCACATCATTTGTCACCAATCATTATGTATACATGACTAAAGATTCTATGTCAAAAGAGCCTTCTTCATTTGAAGAAGCGAATAAGAAGGGATAATGGAGAGAAGCCATGCAGGAAGAAATTGAAGCACTTCAAGAGAACAACACTTGGGATTTGGTTCCAAAGAAACCAATCATGCAGGTAATTGGATCCAAGTGGATTTATAAAGTCAACTCAGATGATTCAATCAATAGGTATAAAGCAAGGCTAGTAGCAAACGGGTTTTCTCAAATTCATGGAGTGGATTATGTAGAGACCTTCTCACCTCTGGCTAAGATTCTAACAATTAGGTTTTTAGTAAGTATTGCTACTTCAAAGAATTGGAACTAACTTCAATTCGATGTTTAAAATGCATTCCTTAATGGATGGATCTGAGAAGAAGTTTACATGGCTCAACCACCAAGGTTCGAAGACAAGGACAAATCAAACTATGTATGCAAGCTAAGGAAAGCACTCTATGGTTCAAAACAAGCTCATAGAGCTTCAAAACATATGCCTGTCACACATTTAAAACATCAAGGATTTATTGCTACCAAAGGAGATTCTTCTTATTCATAAAGAAGACTAACTCAAAGGTTATTTAGTGTTTATGTGCATGACATTATCATTACAGTGACTGATGCCAATGGCATCAAGCAAGCTAAATCTCAGATGATGGAAGAATTTAAAATTAGTGATCTTGGTTTGTTAAGATACTTTCTTGGATTAGAACTTGTATATTCAGATTCTAGAATCTTTATTACTTAGAGGAAGTATATTCATGATATATTGGTTAAATTCAAGATGAACACTAAAATTGCGGGTACATCCATGGAACGCAACCACAAACTTAGTTCCAATGAGGAAGAACTCCTTGAAAATATTACAATTTATCAAGGCTTGTGGGGAGTCTCAATTATGCAACCTTAGCAATGGTGGACATATATTATGGAGTAAGTGCATTACACCGATTTATGCATACACCAAGAAAGCCTCACATCAAAGCTGCTACCAAGAGGACCTTAAAGTATCCAAATGGTATTATAAATGAGGGCTTTTTTATCCATTCACTTTTGATTTGGATATCAAGATGTACTCTGATGTAGAAAGGCATGGCTCAAAAGATGAGAGGAGGATCACTTCTCGCTACTTATCTTTTGCAAGTTCAAAGTTAATATCAGTTTCATAAAAAAAACAACCAACTGTAGCATTGTCATCAATAGAAGCAAAATATAGAGGCTTAGCAAATGCTACACAAGAGGCTATGTGGCTCAAGTTACTTTACATAGATTTGGGATTACATTCTTATACTCCAATGATTTTTGGAGATACATTAGCTCACTTCATTTGGCTGCTAATCCTACATATCATGCAAGGACAAAGCACATTGAAGTGAACTATCATTATGTAAGAGAGAAGTTAACTAGCAAGCACATCCACTTGTCCTATGAATCAACCAATTTGCAAGGTGCACATATGCTCACAAAGTCTTTGGATGGAGCTAAGACGAACAGGTTCAAGATCATGATTGGATTGCATGAAATCAAAGAGAAATGAAGAACAAGCATGTAAGGCATGAGGGGGAGCTGTTGTTGCAAATGAGTCCAAGCCTACAATTAGCATTTACCTCATATAGTCATATATGACTACTGCCTTGTAAAATCCAATAACTTTTATCCTTGTAAAAAGTGCATATGTCAATTGCACTAATCGCACGAGGAGGAAGCAGAATTAAATAAACAATTCTTTATAGTTCATAGATGAGAAAGTAAAACCTAAATTTTGGGACTCCAGCTATTTGACTCCAGCTCTAGCTATGAAATTGGATCAAAATCTGATGTTGAATAGAGTCGGATTTCGAGATTATTTGAGAGTGCCTTATTGTGATTAGAGAGCTAATTCCATAGCTCTATCATTACCCTAACATTGTGCAATTATACATTACCAATGTCATTGTATTTATATGTGATCTAATACATATACATTGATTACCTCTCTACTTCACTTACTTCTTTTCTATGATCATCTCAGAACAATGAAATTTTTAGCGCTTGTTCTCAGTGCACAATTGATCATTTGATGTGATTTAAACTGCCATAGACTCCCCACACTGTCTACTTGATAGTTGCAAAGTCTCATTATCATTACATTTCTCAATCTTGAGATATCTTCACATTTGTGCTCATTAGTTTGTGTATTGTAGCACCTTGAAAATGTCGGGCCAGTCTTCCAATTTGCTAAGAATCCTTCTCAATGTACACTTGACTATTTTTGTTGAAACAACTTGTGATTAGTAGCGATCTAAGTCTATTAGATACTCCCAAAAGGAATTTAGTCAATTGATGGTAGGTTCAGAGCACTCTTCATTTTACTGAACATGTATTGAGACCAAAATAGCAATTCTTGTTACTTAGTTGAAGATTCTACTAATCTATTTTGATCCATTGATTAGAGGATCATGCTCCAAAGCACATAGGTCATTTTTTGAGATTTTTGGGAAGCTCAAGGTGCCTATTACACTCTTGTTAATTTGTTATAGCTTGTGTAAATCAGGATTCTGCAACACCACTTCATCTCTCGAATCTATCCACCATCTCCTCCAACATTTATATCAGAGCAACAACATGTAAAATTGGAGATGTATTTCCATCATTCATTGACAAATTGGAAAAAAACAACTATCTAGCATGGTCTCTAAGGATGAAAGCTTATTTTCAAGGAAGAAGCTTATATGGGTACATATCTAGAGATGAGGATTTACCAATATTCAGAAGGAAACATAGGTTCTAGAAGTAGAAGAGATTATAACAACTACACAGAAGACCAAGACGATTCTCTAGTGATCATGAACATGAAATCAAGCAAGGTAAAGATGATGAGCATCTAATCTATATTGATTTGGTTGTTGCAATCCTGGGGCTGGAAATGTAGCATTGCTATCTGATCTTAAAGATCCTAAAGGGAAGCATCAAGTGCAAATAGGTGATGACAGTAGACACTCTCTTAAGAACATTGGGAATGTTATGAATTATGGAATGTGTTGAGAAAGGAATTGTTGGAGTGTTAATTTATTAATGTATTAATGTGTTTTGGTGTTTTTAATATAGCAAGTGAGGGTTTGTGAGGGCGTGAAAGGTGTGAAAGGGTGGACATCAATAATCCGATTTATAATTTATATAGTTTGTAAATAAAGCAATATAGAGGGTTCTATAGTTATAAACAATTCGAAAAGTATTGGTTAGAATAAGGGTCATTGTAGACCGTAATTTTTGATATTGGAAGCAAAGGCTTTCTACAAAAGCTACCAACTTTTACTTTCATGCATGCTTTTTGAAGTAGCTCTCATGTAACCACTATTTCCACATGATAAAAAATTCCTATAAATACATGCACTCGATGAACTATCAAAACACAGTGGATGGGGGGAGATTGCACCCAATACTGCATTGTGTCTCGTCTCCTCGCATGTTTGTTTTTCTATGTGTTTTCTGCATCTATAACCTCGATGTACACGTGAGCAAGATCCTTATAACAATGGTATCAGAGCCCTGCACACATCACTATGGAGGGGTCCATTTCTATTTGTTTTGGTGATTTATCTTTGTTTCACTGTTCTCTGTTCGGGATCCGATGTTGATTTCCTACACATTCCCATTTCCATTTTCGATTCTGGTTCTCGTTTTTGTTTCCGTTTCTGTTTTTTATTTCCGTTCCCATTTTTTATTATGATTTTAGGTCTTGTTCCAGTTTCAATTTTTGGTTTCTGTTTATGTTCTAGTTATAGAACGAGAACCTACATTTACAATTATGTTTACACCTAGGTTTACTCCTACGTTCACACCTACATTTACACCTATGTTTACTCCTTTAGCTTCAACCAAGGCATAGAGCTTAGGCATAACTTATGGCATAAGAAAGGTATTACTTTGGCATCTTTGGCACCCAAGGCTCCCTTGGCGAGCGTTGGCTATGCACGAACCAATTTTAATTTATGAGTGGCAATAATGAGTTTTATATTCACCAAGGTGGGAGGATTTGAATCCATAACCTCACTCACACAAGGGGAGTGTTTTAACACTACACTATCTCTTTGTGTTGTCACTCTAGTTATCTTTTCTTATATCTAAACAACTTTCATCTCTTTCTTACTTTTTCAATATCCAAGAACAACCCTTCCTTCTACATTTGAATTCAAGGAATCTCACAAATTATTTTTACATATCTAGCAAGAAGGTTTTGTTCTCTACATACTCATGAACCCTACAGACAACATGGAGGATCTCATTGAGTCACCTCTACCTGAGGTAACACTCGAGCAACAAATCGATCTTGTGGCACAAACTTTGAGGTGCTCTGAACAAGAACTGACAACACAACAAAGTACTCCAGAAGATGCAAATTGATAAAGAAAACCTTGCATGGGTGGTCAAAGCTATTATCTCTTCCCAATGAGATGGTAGACATTCCAAAGGGGGAGACCTTTTAATTCTTCCCCATGCAATATACGTGGATTGTATAATCACACAACATATGAATGCTATAGGAGCTTCAAGAACTAGAGAGGAAGAGGATTTCAAAGAGATGGCTACTCACAATCAAGAGGAAGACTGAACCATAATCAAGCATACAACCATGGCTACAACAACAATTACAACCACAATTATCAAGGAGGATACAAATCAAGAAAAGACTTCAACAAGTATACAAAGGATCAAGAGGACTCTCTTCTCATTATGAAAATGACTTCAAAACAAGGTATGAATGATGGTCACCTCTTCTATATTGACTTAGGTTGTTCTAGCCATGTAGCAGGCAATGTAGCTCTCCTTTCTGATCTTGAAGAGCCCAAGGGAAAGCACCAAGTATCGACACATGATGATACCAAGCATTTAGTTGTCAAGGTAGGAAATGTCAAAACTTCTGATGGGAATAGGAATCTGTTGAGCAGAGTTCTTGATGTACCAACTATCACAGAGAATTTGATGAGTGTTGGACAGATAGTGGAAAAGGATTTTTAGGCTAGGTTCAATAAATTTGGAGCCTTTTTGGACGACCCCCAACATGGATTTAGGAGAACTGCCAAGGGAGAGAAAATGGGTAGATTATTTTCATTTGAGCTTGAGGACACTAGAAATATTGCACTTTATAATTATAAGGATCAAACCTTGTCTGAGTTAGAGATATGGCACAAAAGATTAGGACACATTGGTGAGAGAACATTGAAGAAAATATGTAGAGATCAATGTGTACTTGGGATACCTAATGTATCCAGCCAACATATGATCTATAAATTTGGTGCATGTCAGTTTTGTAAATCACACAAGTTACCCTTTACAAATAAAGGCTATATGCATGAGGATTATTTAGAACTTGTCCACACAAATGTGTGGGGACCAAGCAAGGACCCTCCAATTTCAGGCTCAAGAAACTGTGTATCATTTATTGATGATTTCAATAGATGGACTATCTTGTATTTCATGAAACATATGGATGAAGTGTTGAGTTGGTTCAAAAAGTATCTTAGACTTGTGGAAAATCAAATGTGAGAGAGCTTAAAGAGGATAAGGTCCGATGAAAGAGGTGAGTGAGGATGCGAAGGTAGCCAGCAGCCCTATGGAGGTAAATCATAAATTGAGTGCTCATGAAGGTGATTTGCTTGAAGACATTGTAGGTTATCAAAGCATAGTTGGGAGTCTAAACTATGCAACATTAACAAGGATTGACATATATTATGGAGTCAATGTTCTGAGCCAATTCATGTGTAAACCTAGAGTACCTCACTTGGAAGCTGCTAAAAGAACTTTGAAGTACCTCAAAGGTACTCAAAATAAAATTCTTTACTTGCCATACACATCAGATTTGGACATAAAGTTGTACTCAAATGCAGATTGGACAGGATGTAAGGATGATGGATGAACTACTTCTCGCTATTTATTTTTTGCAGGTGATAAACTAATCTCATGGTCTTCTAAGAAGCAACCAACTAATGCTCTATCTTCAAGAGAGGCTGAATATATGGAATTAACAAATGCTACACAAGAAGCTATATGGATTAGGTTACTTTACTGAGATTTGGGACGTCACACTCCTTCACCAATGATCTTTGGTGATAGCACTAGCTCTTTGCATCTTGCAGCCAATCCCATTTATCATGCAAGAACCAAGCATATAGAAGTGCACTATCACTATGTTAGAGAGAAAATCTTGAGCAAAGAAATTCAACTGACATATGTATCTACAACTATGTAGTGTGCTGATTTGTTAACCAAAGCACTTGATGGTACTAAACTTTGCAGGTTTAAAACCATGATGGGATTATGTAATAAAGTAAGTCTATGATCCAAGGGTCAAAGATCTCAAGTTTAGACTTACTAGGAGGTCTTGCATTGTTGTGAACAAGTGATCCACTTAGCTTAGTGGTTAAGTCTCAAGGATGTGAAGCAGGAGGTCTTGGGTTCAATCCCCATGGGGGACATGGGGAGAGTATTTTGCCAAAAGAGCTCTAGAGCCTTCTAGAAGCATCCACTTGAGTTAACTCGAGCTGACTCGGACACTTGGCGCACATGCAGTTACATGGCCGACACATGACTAACTAGTATCCACCTGCCCAAGAAGGCAGTCCCCTGGAGAGAGCTATATATAGAGGCATTTGGATGGGAGGAGGGTCATCTCTCTAGCATGTGGTGGTCGTAATCGTCGTTCTCTTGCATTGGTATCAGAGCTCTAGGCAAGCTCCCATGGTGACCTTGATGGATCATCATCATCTCCATATTTTTGAATTCCAGTAGCATCGTGAGTAACATCATCCTTTTTCGCGAGTATATAGGGGTTCGTCCCGATTTTCTCTCGATGGCATATGTCAAATTGGAGGTTGCAAAAGAAGTGCTTGTTGCTGAGCTCGTGTGTGGGGTCGAACCCATAACCTCATTACAAGAGATTAAATTATTTTTTGCAACTACAGCAACCACGGGATCGCTTATTCAATTCTGCAGAACGATATGATGACTTATTCTTCTCTGCAGAATTATGCGATGACTTATTCTTCTCTGCAGAATTATGCGATAGCTTATTCTTCTCTACAGCAACCACGAGATGGGTTATTCTTCTCTACAACAACCAAGAGATTAATCCACAAAAAAATATTTAATGCTCTCTAAGCTTCTCTGTAAAAAGGCGTCCGCTTATCCACGACGCTAAGGCCCGACATGACAGCTTATCCACGACGCTAAGCCCCGACATGATATCTTTTCATGTTGTTATTAAAGTGATACTAAATTTGCTGCACAGGAAACTAATTGAAGACCTTCATTGGTGTCAGCTGCAACCTGAAACATCTCTCCGTAGGCGTCTCGGTTCAACCAGGAGTGCACAGTGCCTTACGTGATTACATTCTATCCGGACTATGATGACTGTAATCAGTGCTGTGTTTATTCATTCTTAATATCCGAAGTCTCAGAAGGTCTCAGGTTTGCAAAAGTAAGCACTATCTTTTGATAAGATGCTCACGAGTCCGATATTGCGACATTGAAGTGCGGAGGTCATCGCCATATCCAAATTGCTATATGTAGCAATAAAAGATATGTACACCACCAACCACGTCGAAGGCCGGTTTCAAGATTCGATCTCGGTACATGAGACTCTGAGATTTCTCGGAAGGTCACCCATCTCAGTACTGTTCTGACCCAAGCATGCTTAACTGCGGAATTCTAATGGGATCCAGTGTATTCGTGCTGGTATGATCTGGTGTATCAATTTAATCCTGAACTAGATATCGTGCCTTGAGAGAAGTGGTGCCGGGATAATTGAAATTAGCAGAAGTGATCTAACTGCAATTTCGTGTAGTTATCTTTGATAACAGCGCAACTCTGAGATCGGTGACCGTGTTTGATGGGTATATATGATTTCATTTCAAAAACAAAGTTTCTGCGCTCTATCTGAGTACTTATTATTTCCCCGTCATTCATTTTGAGTATTTTGCGCTATCCACACGCAATAGATTCGGGGATTTGACTTGAGAACGATTGTATAAAGTCTTTATTTTCTATCTGCTGTCCATGGAGATCAATTTTCCAGATCGTTACAACATTCCACTCGAATGAATTGATCACTCTTTCCAAGAAGTACGGGCAAACGATGATATCATGATAGTGATATGCTCGGATTTGAACTCAAGATGATGGCAGTGTGTCCCTATCTTTAAGCCAAGAAGCCAACGTGTCTTTCTGACATGAGCAGAATATGTTCACGACTGATGTTAATCATGCCGCCCGCTGTTTACACGCAAAGGCAGAAATAAAAACGATAAAAGCCATGTTCCCAATGTCTCATGCGAGACTTGAAACAATGTCCTCTCTGATCCCGGTTGTTCCTTTAAACCACTCCAGCGACTTACATGAAGTTCGATGTATACGTCGTTGAGCTTGCTCTGAGGTTTTCAAAGGCTCAAAACAAAAAAAGAGAAGATCTCATTTGATCAAGTGGACCAATATTCGAATCCGAGTTCGTATACTTCAGAGCCTCAAAGGATGACATCGAGTAGAGAATGGTTATTCCCACGGATTACTGGAAGGATGTAGCTTAATTGGGAGATAATTGTTTTCCAAAGTTAATGATTGGTTTCAATATTTGTTTTTTTTCTTTGCTTTCATGTAGGATGAATGTTATTATCATTGAAGTATAGAAGTAAACTTCATTCTTGACAATCTTGATGCAAATTATGGAAACTCATATGAAAGAGCATAAAGATATTGAAGCACTCATTAAACACAAGCATAGGCATGCATCTACGAAAGCTTATTGGTGCAACTCTCCTTTCAAACGAATGTTTTCATTCACAACTCACATTTTCTTCTTGCTTGCAAAAGGAATGGGATGCACTCAAGTCTCTGCACATGTATATTTATAACTTTTTGTAAGGTAGAAGATAGATTGTTTATGCATGGATGGTTGGATGCACACATGTCAAGCTCAAGAACTGCTTGCTTTAAATTTGGTGCATGAAAGGAGAACTCTAACAGGTGCATGCACTCACATGCATTTGCATACAAGAAACAAGCATTCACATATGCATGATTAGTTGTTAAAAAGTTGAATACCTTTAAGTTCAAAGGATAGTTGATATGTTCCAAATTTGAAAAAAATCATGGAACTTTTGAAGTTTGTTCTTTGATTTCATCTTGACGAGTGATGAACCTCAAAACCATGAATAAACTTTAGTATTACTTGAACTTTATTATTCAATAATCGGATGCTAAATTCCATGACTACATCTCTAGTGAAGATGCAGAGTTTTCAAAGATTTTAGAAACTTTATTTAGCGCTTTTTTGAGGATAAGAAAAGTGTGCTTGGTTTTGTTTAAGCTATTTAGATCTTAAAGAGGAAACCCAAGAAATCTTTAGGAATCAAGATATTTTCCTAAAAGATATATCAAAGTAATCTTTAGGAATTAAGCTACTTCCTGAAGATAAGCAAACGAAGAAAATAGTCTGGTTAACTATTTTCTTAGTTAAAAAGAAATATCTTTTGGACAAGCAATAAAGCCTTAAGTCTTCTTCTTGTTCAATAGTCAAGATTTCTTTCAGAGAGAGTATTCTAGTAAAGCAAAAGATTCCAAGATGAATCATTGGCTTAGAATTACTTGATTCCTTGGTAGGAATCTAAAGTTCTTGAAAGAGAAAAATCTGCTTAGATGTGAGACTAGAATCTTTCAAGAATAGTTTATTGGAAGTAGTTCCAAGTAATTCTCGAAACCACAAGTATTGTTACTCAAGTCCAAATAGTGATATAACCTAAAGGTATATCAAAGATTCTTAGCTTTGGAATCAGAGAAGCATTAGTATATGCTTTGACTTGAGTAAGGGAAAGATCTCTAAAAATCCTGCAGGTAAGCAAAGAAGCTTTAGATAGTTTAGGAGATCTTAAAGATAAAGACTAAGTATTTATTCTAGTTGCAAGATCAACCACACTTGATCAAACTTGGCCATGATTATCCAAGAATATGCGATTGGAACTACTCTATAGATTGCCCAAGTATTGGCAATAAAAAATTCCTTTTTGGATATTGACTCAAGTTCCATTTATCCAACGGAAAATGTGAAAAGAGTCAGCTATTCCAAGTCCGAATAGAGTAAACAAATTCCAAGAATGTAGTCTGCAACCGTGAAGACGGTAATTAGGTCTGTGGAAGGTAAAACATAAGTGTTTGCCTATCCTTAAAGGGATTTTGGTACAAATCCAGAAAGCATGAGCAGATGCTTAAGACTTAGGCAGTAGAGAGATTCCTATATAAAGTCCTTGGTGTAGGTACCTAAAGCATCAATAAATTAAGAAATCTAAAGACAAGAAGTCAAAAACTCTTGTCACTACAAAATTGATCAATAATAAACCATTTGAACTTGAATCTATGAAAATTCAAGTACTTAGAATTCTAATTGGTTTTCATTTGAAAACCTAGAAAAGAAGAATTGATATTCTATCAAGAGGTTTTCAAGTTTCCAAGGCAAAGCACATGATTGTGAGACGATCATGTGAAGGAATCAAAACCTAGAAAATCTAGATAGAGGTAGTGCCTGAAACTTCCAAATTTTGGTAAAGAGTTGAAGAGATAAGGTGCTTTATCAAGAGATGTATAGACTTTAGGATAAGAATCACCCACACATTAATGTGAATATAAAATAGGGTGGTATGGGACACCAGATTTTATACTCAGATTGATGTAGGAAAGATGGTATGGGATATTAGACCATGGGATGATAATTATCTTTTAGTCCTAGATTGGATCTTGAAGTTTGATCCTCATAGGAATTAAAACTTCAAAGAAGGAGTTTAAATTCAAAGAGGATAAAAGTAGTATCTCAAGATACTTCAAGGTAACTTCAAGATAAAAGAAACAGAAGATATGAAGTAAGTAACTTCCAAGATCTTCTTGAAACACTTCAAGATAAAGTGTTGTTAATTCAGAAATATTTCATGAATTTCTTAAAGAAGTTGGACTTTGATTTTGAGTTGGTCTTTTTCAATTAAGGATTTGATTGACTAAGTCAAGCATCAAGTTCCTAGTATAACTTGGTAAAATCACTTTTTTGACTCAAAGAAATGCACATGAATTGCATTTCCAGTAACGAGTCACAAAGACTGAATGTGACCTGAACTTAGTCTCAAGTGAAGCAGTATTTGAATACAAAACCTATCAAAAGAACCTCAGTGGGTCGACACACTGATGTTGGTTACCACGATAGTATCTTGTGGTTGGATGATGTTTTTAATTTTCTTTGAATCTTTTTGAGAATCCAACTTATTTCTCTTAAAGATAAAGATAATGCTTCAATACCCTATTGAAATAGATCTTTGAAAAGTTAAAGTCCTGGGTCATCTAGACTTTGACTTATAGCAAATTTACGTATCTTCGAAGTATGAATTGGTTTTACAGAGTTTGAGTTGTTTCTTTTCGCTTTCTAAATCTTTTGGAATTGGCTTAGATATGGTATTTGATTCCTTTTGTAGAAGTCCAGGGTTAGCCAGTTAGAACTAGATAACTAAATTAAAAAATCCTAGATAGATGTTATGTACAAGAACCTTTTCAATCTTCAAAAGATAATAAGTCTAAGTGGACTTATTTATTTGAGTTTCCTTCAAGTTATAGCATAAAAGATTTCCTAGAGTCTAGTATACTCTAGAATAGAGAAGTTAGGAATTGCTCTTCAGATTGACAATTCCCAAGAACTTATAGTTAAAGTCTTTGAGAAAAGTGTCCTAATTTGCACAATCTTCATTTTGAATTTAAATTGGTCAAGTTAGTATGGTTGACTCAACAGAAATGGTAAACTTTCTCTTACAGTTTACATAGAATTTTTAAACTCATTTGGACAAAGTAGTCCTCTGGTTGGGGGGAAAAATCAAGTAACTATTGGATCAAAGTGAACCATTGTACGAACATCTGAGTTAGATGTTTGAGACAAACAAATTTAAGTGCTCCAAATCAAATTCAAGTAAATCAAGAGTTCTCAAAGTCTTATGAGGAATAAGAATCCCACCTTCATTACTAAGTCCATGCATCAATCATGCCCAAAAATGGACTAGTTAGTTGAATATACCCAGTGCACATGTTTGTGCCTCGATCGCACATCGAGAAATTGTGAATTTGCTAGGGATGTTTTTAGATCCACCCTTATTATTATTTCACTTGTTTGTACTTTGTTTAGTTCATAAAAGTGCAAAATGAGCCAGTGTTTTGAATCATTTGGGCAGGGATGCCACCACAGAGATGAGACATGTTCTTACAGTTTTAGAACATGACCATGTTCTTCCAGTTTTAGAACATGAGGCTCGGGGGTTGCCTACAGTTTTTATATAGCTCTATTTTTGAGGACGAAAATATTTTCCAAGGGGGGAAGAATGTAATAAAGTAAGTCTATGATCCAAGGGTCTGGCCAAAGATCTCCAGGTTAGACTTACTAGGAGGTCTTGTGTTCTTGTGAACAAGTGATCCACTTAGCTTAGTGGTTAGGTCTCAAGGATGTGAAGGAGGAGGTCTTGGGTTCAATCCCCATGGGGGACATTGGGAGAGTATTTTGCCCAAAGAGCTCTACAGCCTTCTAGAAGCATCCACTTGAGTTAACTGAAGCTGGCTGGGACACTTGGCGCACATGTAGTTACATGGCCAACACATGGCTGGCTAGTATCCACCTGCCCAAGAAGGCAGTCCCCTGGAGAGAGCTATATATAGAGGCATTTGGATGGGAGGAGGGTCATCTCTCTAGCATGTGGTGGTCGTAATCATCGTTCTCTTGCAGATTACATGACATTCAATAAGATTGATGAAGCCATGCAAGCCAAGATGTTTGGGTTGAGGGGGAACTGGTGGTGCAAATGCTCAAGCCTACACATTTGGCATAGAAGACAATGTGTGCAATCATCACCTGATGATGCATGTGAACCTTAGCTTGTAATCACTTGATCATTTACCATTTGTAAAAGACTAAATCTTTGAAGAATCTTATAAAAGCTTGTATCATTGAAGATACATTATATAAACAGGAAAAGGATGACACGTTTAGGAAGTTCTTGGAAGAAGAAGAAGTGAGGGAAGTCCTTCAATCTGCACATGAAGGAACAGGTCGTGGGCACCTTCCAAGGCATATTATGAGTCAAAGGATACTTGATGCTGGTTTATGGTGGCCTACACTATTAAAAGATGCAGATGAATGGGGAAAGGCATGTGACATTTGCCAGAGGTGTGGAACTAAGCCAACAAAACAGAGGCATAACCCCTTGATTATTTCCACTTCATGGCAACCATTTCAGAAGTGGGGGTTAGATTTCGTAGGGCCCATCTATCCTCCGTCCATTCCAAAAAGAGAGAAGTATCTATTGATAGCCACAGATTATGCGACAAAGTGGGTTGAAGCTATTACCTCCCCTGACTGCACTGCCCAAACCGTTGCTGATTTCATTTACAGTAGCATCATTTGTAGGTTTGGATGTCCACTTGAAATTTGTACAGACTAGGGTACTCATTTTGTGAATAAGGTCCTACAGGAAATTTTCAATAGGTATAGAATCCTACATAGGACATCTTGTGCCTACTATCCAAGAGCCAATGGACAGGTTGAATCAACCAATAAGGTATCAACTTCCATGTTAAGGAAGGAATGTATGTTAGAGCCCACTTCTAGGGCATTCCTTATCAAGGTACCCTATGGGCATACAGGTTAGCTTACAAAGAGGCCATGGGATATTCTCCATTCCAACTGGTTTATGGCATACTGCCAATTTATCCCTTTGAATTTCTACATGGATCACCTAAAGTAGCATTCATGCACGGAAAGAAAGATTGTGGTGTTTCTCAAAGGCTTGGAGCACTACATAAAGTTGAGGAGATACATCTACTAGCAACAAAACAATTGATAGAGACTCAGATGAAGAGGAAGGAGGCACATGGTCGAAATCTGTGGAACAACAACATAGAGCTAGACATGTTAGTTCTTCTCCATAGACCTCATCTTCAAACACAAGTGAGAGGAAAATGTCTTCCACACAGGGAAGGACCTTATCGAGTTAAAACAATGCTGAATTGGGGTGTTGTGGAGTTAGAGACGCTAATAGGAGAGGCCTTGCCACTGCTCAACATATCAAGGCGCAAGGCCTACCATCAACATGCTTGAAAATTTATGGATCACCTAGAACTGCAAAATCTCTCTAGGTTGTACATAACCTTCTCATTTCATTTTGCTTAAGTTTTAGTAGTTTTCTTTACCCATTTCATGCTTGTTCCTTGAGTTTTTAGCAGATTTAGAAAGCATTTCATAACCCCTACAAAAGTACCAATTTTGGGACTTTTTGGGAATTTTTCAAGCATTTTTTTCGTATTTTTTCTAGCATTTTTCATCCCTATCAATAGTCATTTTCTTGCCCAATTAGAAGAATACAGGAAGCTCTTTGTGGTTTGGATTGACGAAATTGCCCTAGACCTTGTAAAGAATTTTTGAGAATTTTTCTAGAAGTTGTTTTTGGATTTTTTGGTAATTTTTTGGAATTTTTCTCTAATTTTCTATAATTTTAGGCATTTTCCTACAAAAAAAAACTTCCCTTTAGGAGATTTTCCCAAAAAAAAAAAGTACCACTCTCTCTCTCCCTCCCCTCCTCCCCCTGCCCCCTCCCCCCCCCCCACTCTGACACACACCCCCCACCCCATCCCCCCCCTCGCCCTCCCCCTCACCCCCCCCCCTCGCCCTCCCCCCACCTCCTCCCCCCACCAACACTCTGACACCCTCCCACCCCCCTCCCCCTCGTTTTCTTTATATTTTTTTTAGTTTTTTGTTATTTTTATTTTCTTTTAGTTATTTTCTTCTTATTTTTTTATTATTTTATTCTTTTTTAATTTCTTTATTAGTTTTTATTTTTATTTTTATTTTGCTTTAATTTTCATTTTTTAACCAGCAGGCGTTCAAGTTTTATTTAAAAAAAAGGAAAAGAATTTTATTTTATTTTGCTTTTTCATATTCAAATTTATATATATCTTTTATTTTAATTTATTTATTTTATGTTTTTTTTTTTTTTACTTTTTATGACTCAAAAATTTTGGCTTTGGATCGTGCCTCGGATGGCCATTTTTTTCAAATTTGGAGTCATTTCCATGTATTTTGGCACCTGTAGTTTCATTTTTTAACTTCTTTTTTCCAAAATCCACACTTTTCTCTGACTTTTGGTCAAAACACACATGTTTTGAGCATCTTTATCACATGGTTTTATCTATACACATGGTCAACATTGCCTGTGTTACACATTTTCCATAAATCACCCTCTGTAGCTCTAATTTTTTATCATTTTGACCCTCTCTGGACCCCATAATCCTACTCCCTCACCCCCCCCCCCTTTAACCTTCTGCCTAGCCACATCCTTACCCCTCCCTGCCCTATCCATCTCAGCCCCATCAGCCCTCCCTGCCCTATCCATCTCCGCCCCATCAGCCCTCCCTTCCCCCTCCTTTCTACCCTCCCATTTCCCTCCTTTGCTTTTCCTTGCAATACATTCCACTTTTGGGTTCTTCTCTGGTGCTTGTTCTCTCTTGTTTCTGGTGGACTTGGTCTCTGCTTAAGTGTCCTTTTGAAGATTCTATAGCACAAGGATCATGATGTCCTCTATGCTCTTAGTTTTGGCTGTAGCTCTCCAGGACGGAGAGCACATTAGGTGTCAACCATAATCAAAGTCAACTGCAATCAAAGTCAACCATAGTCAAAGTCAAAAGATCAAAGTCAAATGGGTCAAAGTCAACAAAGTCAAGGTCAAAGTCAACAGGTGCAAAGTCAAAGTGCTAAAGTGCAGTTGTCAAAGTGCTAAAGTGCACAGGTAGTGCACAATTAATTGTACACAAAGGGTAAATTGGAGAAAGTGGGTTGCACGTTGCAGAGGTATTTCTCTAATTTCCGTAAGGTTCAAAGTGTTTTTAAAGTGTTTTGGACGGTTAAGGTGAACCCTCTCTTATCTGCAAAAGTGAAGAATTAGAAGGAAAAATGTGAAGGTATGTGAAGCGGCAACATATGAAGAAGTGAAAGTATGGCCCCCCTAATTAAAATTTTTGTTTTAGGCCAAAGTCACTACAGGACAAAACAGCAATTCGTTGGCTGCCACTTGTGAAGAAAATCTTGGGACATCAAAGTGAGCACCAAGATACTCTTGCAGTTAGGAGCGTACGTGAATCGACACTCAAATGAAGGCAAGGACTATTCTTGGGAATCCTAAGACTAAACAAGAGTAAGCATACTCTCAGTGGAGCAAAAGGGAGAAGTGCAAGAGACACACAGTGTGGGACGCAGAGAAGTGAAGTGCAAGGTGTGCATGAAGAGTGACCAAGGAAGTGTGCAGAGAAGTGCTAAGCTAGTCCCCCAAGGATCCCAAGGTCTTATTGAAGTGTGGCGTGCCGACAGAAGGTACCCATTCCTCCCCTTTAGTAGAAGCTTGGTCCAAGGTGTGCACAAGTGCAAGCTTGGAGAAGGTGGAGGTTTGGTACAGAGGAGGCTGGCAGCAACAAGTCCCTTGGGTATTTGGTATTTTGTAATTGAGCACTCTATGGGATTTTGCATAGAAGCATTGGATTGTATTGTGCTTCAACATTGTATTTGTCTTATTATAATCAATCAACAGAGACTTCGAGTGTCATGGACGAAGGAAACCATCCTGAACCTAAGATTCCATGTGAACCCTGTATCTCATGATTGGTTCAGAATTAGGAGAAACCAATGCTTCCATTGCGTCCGGAATGTGCCAAAACCCCAAGATCAACTGTCTATTCGCTGAATTCTGACATTGGGAGGTCTTGTTACAAATCGATGACATCATGATGACATCATCAGTTCGCAACCGCCTTGGGAACCGCCCTTGAAAACCTATATAAGGAGGGGTTGGCCACATTCATAATCAGTCTTGCCAATGCCAGTCTTGGGAGCTCAAGGAGTCGTGACCTCCAAGTAAGTACATTCAAGTTCCAGTTCAAGTTCTAGTCTTGTTTCTAGCTCTAGTCTTGTCTAGTCTTGTATTGTGGACATCCTTTCTTGTCCTATTGTAATCTCGTAGTATGAGATCCTTTCTAGTTATTTCTTGTATCCAGTTCATATCCCTGAGGGGATTTCTTGTAATCGAGATATCTTGTTTTCTACCTACGATCCCGGGTTGTGGGATCTCCTGTATCATCTCTAGTCGAGTTTTCCATACCTATTGGTCCCGGGTTGTGGGACATCTTGTATCGATCGTATATTCTTGTAGCATTTTCCCTTCGTGGGTATTCTTGTAATCAGAACTGTGTTTCCGAAATCTTGTCTTGTGTAGTCAGAGAGCACAATCTAGTGCTCCCCTGACATTTTGGCAAGACTATCTTCTATCCAAGACCAGACATCATGGAGAACGCTTATGAACAGATCGTAGCATCACTTCAGAGTCTCCAACAACAAGTCGAAGACCTAAGTCGTCGACAGACACAAGTCGAGATGGGACATCCAGTGCATGTAGGTACACTCCTTCAAGAATTACAAGAACGAATCGGGAGTCTTCAAGCGAATCAAGGGAGTATTCAAGTGAACCAACGGCCCAGTACATCATTTGTGAAGGAACCCAAGATTTGCATGCCAGAAAAGTTCAATGGTGATCGTACAAAGTTTCGAGGATTCTTGCAACAAGTCAAATTGTACATTCGCATGCAGCCTGATAGATACCCTGATGATGCATCCAAGGTCGGTTTTATTGGAACCTTGCTCTATGGTCAAGCTTTATCATGGTTCGCCCCAATCTTGGAGAAGGATATGGCCGTACTTCATAATTATGAGGCATTTCTTGGAGAGCTTGTCGCCACATTTGGAGATGCAGACACGAGTCGAGTGGCAGAAACAAAACTTCGAAAGCTACGTCAAGGTAACCGCCCTGCCTCTACCTATGCATCAGAATTTAGGCAATTGATATGTGACCTCACTTGGCATGAAGATTATTTCATTAGCCAATTTAGATGGGGCTTAAGGGATGACGTGAAGGACCTTCTACTCACGATGCCAGAGGTGAAGACATTGAATGAATACATCAACCAAGCCATTCAATGTGATAACCGTCTTTTTGAAAGGAAACAAGAAAAACAAGTAGAAGGAAGACCTCGCCAATGGAAACCTTTCCAGCCTACTCCTAGAGATGACACTATGCCCGAACCTATGCAGATAGATGTAACTAGGTTCCAGCCTCTAACACCACAAGAGAAACAAAGAAGGAGGGATAACAAATTATGTCTATATTGTGGAAACCCTGGCCACATTGCAGTTAATTGTCCCAACAAGAGAACAAACTCCAAAGTCGCAGCCACCCTTGTAGAGCAGGGAAACGAGGAAGTCCAGTTGTAAAAGAGACCATACAGCCGGACCATGATATACGAAAGGGTCTCATAATTCCATCCACACCCGTAGAAACATGTCTTGCCCCTGTCAAGTTAATCCTGTCTAAGAAGACCCTTTCCCTCATAGCTCTAGTAGATTCAGGAGCGTCCTCATGTTTCATTGATGAAGGACTCGTTAAGAAACATGGAATTCCAGTACTTCGAAAGAACAGACCAGTAGTAGCCGAAGTAGTAGATGGACGGCCTCTAGCATCGGGGAATATAACCATGGAAACCATACCACTAAGAGTACACCTTGGTGACCATGATTCACACATATGTTTCAATGTAATATCGAGTCCAGCAAATATGGTTATCATCGGAATGCCGTGGTTAAAGAAACATAATCCAGAAATTAATTGGGAAAAGAATAAAATCACCCGTCGAGATATCCAGAAGAACCCAACATATGTTGGAGCTAAAGCCTTCATACATGCAGTAAGGAAGGAACCTACATATATGATCTATGCCATACCAGCTCAAGAATCCAAGAAAGATGATCCAGTACAGCTACCCAATCAGTACAACGGCTTTGAAGATGTTTTTGAAAAGAAGAATGCAGATATCCTTCCAGAGCATAGACCTTATGATTGTCCCATAGATCTTCAAGAGGGAACACAACCACCCTTTGGACCAATCTACAGACTATCTCCAGAGGAACTTACAGAACTACGCAAGAACATTGATGAGAATCTAGCAAAGGGGTTTATCAAACACTCGAAGTCCCCAGCAGGAGCTCCTATTCTATTTGTAAAGAAGAAGGATGGGACTCTCCGGATGTGTGTAGATTATCGTGGATTGAACAAAGTCACTATAAAAAACAGATACCCTCTACCACTCATATCAGAGCTCTTGGAACGCCTTGGAAAAGCAAAATTCTTCACGAAAATTGATCTTCGAGGAGCTTACAACCTTGTCAGGATCAGAGAAGGAGACGAATGGAAGACAGCATTTCGAACAAGGTATGGGCATTTTGAATATGTAGTTATGCCCTTCGGTCTTACAAATGCTCCAGCTGTCTTCCAACATATGATGAATGATATTTTTCGAGAATATTTAGATGATTTTGTTGTAATATACCTTGATGATATCTTGATATTTTCAAAAAATCTAGAGGATCATGAAGATCATGTAAAGATAGTCCTAGAGAAACTAAGAGAAAAAGGATTGTATGCGAAATTGGAGAAGTGTTCTTTTCATAAGACAGAAGTGGAATTTTTAGGGTACATAGTATCAGATAAAGGAATTTTTATGGACCCTAAGAAGATTGAGACAATCCTTGATTGGCAACCACCTTCATGTGTTCGAGATGTACAATGTTTTTTGGGGTTTGCCAATTTCTATAGGATATTCATCAGAGATTACTCCAAGATAGTGACACCTCTTACCAAGCTTACAGGGAACTCCAAATTCTCATGGACCGAAGAAGCAGAGAAGGCCTTTCAGACCTTGAAATCAGCATTCACTACTGCTCCAATCCTAGTTCATCCTGATTCTAGTAAGCCCTTCTTCCTTGAGACAGATGCATCGGACTTTGCTCTAGGGGCCATTCTTTCCCAATATGGAGATGATGGACAACTACATCCAGTTGCATATCATTCAAGGAAGTTTTCCCCTCCAGAAATTAATTATGAAATTCATGATAAAGAACTCCTTGCCATAGTAGACGCGTTTGATACCTGGCGTCACCATCTAGAAGGAGCAGCTCATAAAGTCATTGTATATTCAGATCACAAGAACCTAGAGTATTTTATGACCACCCGGATCCTCAATAGAAGGCAATCTCGATGGAGTAACTTTTTATCCAGATTCGACTTTGTCATCACATACCGTCCAGGACGTCATCAATGTCAGTCAGATGCCCTATCCAGAAGATCTTACCTTGCACCAAAGAAGGGTGAAGAGGCCTTTGATCAACAAGAGAGTGTATTACTCAAGCCCGAGCATCTCCAGTTAGCAGCTATCTCTTCAAGCCATCATGAAGATTCAGCCTTGAATCAGTTGATCCGTGAGAATCTACCACAGGATGAATTGTTTTGTAACGTTAAGCAGAAAGCTCAAGAAGGAAAATTCCAAGAAGTAAACGAATTTCAGGAAAAGGATGGTTTACTACTCTATAAGAACCTATTGTATGTCCCTCCAGGAAAGCCCAGGATCCAAGTACTTCAACAACGCCATGACAACCTTGCAGCAGGACATTTTGGAGTAAATAAAACAATAGAACTCATATCAAGGGACTTTTGGTGGCCTCAGATGTGGAAGGAAGTCAAAGAATACATTCGAACCTGTGATACTTGCAATAGATCTAAGGTACCCCGACATAAACCTCATGGCCTCTTGCAACCTCTACCTATTCCAGAAAGGCCATGGGCTTCATTGTCGATGGATTTCATCACAGATCTACCAAAGTCAGATAAGTATGATGCCATTCTTGTTATTGTGGATAGATTTACAAAGATGGCACACTTCATTCCAACTACCAAGGCAATCACAGGTGCAGCCACTGCCAGACTTTTTCTTAGGTACATATTTAGGCTTCATGGATTGCCTGATGACATTGTCAGTGATCGAGGTCCACAGTTCATATCCAGCTTTTGGAACAGTCTTTGCAAGCTCCTTGGTGTTCAAGTTAAACTATCTACAGCAAATCATCCACAGACTGATGGACAAACAGAACGAGTGAATCAAGTCCTGGAGCAATATCTCCGTTGCACTAGCAACTATCACCAAAATGACTGGTTTGAGTTGTTACCCTTTGCAGAGTTTGCCTATAACAATAGTGTTCATGCATCTACTAAGCAAACTCCCTTCTTTGCAAACTATGGACAACATCCAAGGATGGATATACAACTCTCAAATCATGTCAAGAACCCAGCTGCCAGAGACAAGGCCCAGTACCTGATGGACATTCACAAAGAACTGAAGGAAGAGATCCATAAAGCTCAACAACAATATAAGTACTATGCAGATCAACATCGTGTCCAGAATCCATCGTATCAAATTGGGGATAAAGTATGGTTACTCCGAAACAATTTACAAACTTCAAGGCCTTGTGCAAAGTTAGATCATCAAAAGTTTGGACCATTTACCATCTTGGCCAAGATTAATCCAGTCACCTTCAAACTCCAGTTACCGAGTACCATGAGAATACATCCAGTTTTCCATGTATCCATGTTGGAACCATATCAGATTTCACCATTGAGGGGGGAGAGACCTAGTCCTTCACCACCTATTGAGATTGATGATCATGAAGAATTTGAAGTCGAGCATGTCCTAGATTCCAGAATATCCCGGGGAAGATTGGAATACCTTATTCATTGGAAAGGGTATGACATCAGTGATCGTACTTGGGAACCTGCAGAAAACCTTCAGAGAGCACCAATCAAGGTTCGAGAATTCCATAAGAAAAATCCAACGAAGCCGAGACCAGATAACATGACCGCTCCTCGTGGAACTCGTCGCTTGAGGGGGAGGTGATGTCATGGACGAAGGAAACCATCCTGAACCTAAGATTCCATGTGAACCCTGTATCTCATGATTGGTTCAGAATTAGGAGAAACCAATGCTTCCATTGCGTCCGGAATGTGCCAAAACCCCAAGATCAACTGTCTATTCGCTGAATTCTGACATTGGGAGGTCTTGTTACAAATCGATGACATCATGATGACATCATCAGTTCGCAACCGCCTTGGGAACCGCCCTTGAAAACCTATATAAGGAGGGGTTGGCCACATTCATAATCAGTCTTGCCAATGCCAGTCTTGGGAGCTCAAGGAGTCGTGACCTCCAAGTAAGTACATTCAAGTTCCAGTTCAAGTTCTAGTCTTGTTTCTAGCTCTAGTCTTGTCTAGTCTTGTATTGTGGACATCCTTTCTTGTCCTATTGTAATCTCGTAGTATGAGATCCTTTCTAGTTATTTCTTGTATCCAGTTCATATCCCTGAGGGGATTTCTTGTAATCGAGATATCTTGTTTTCTACCTACGATCCCGGGTTGTGGGATCTCCTGTATCATCTCTAGTCGAGTTTTCCATACCTATTGGTCCCGGGTTGTGGGACATCTTGTATCGATCGTATATTCTTGTAGCATTTTCCCTTCGTGGGTATTCTTGTAATCAGAACTGTGTTTCCGAAATCTTGTCTTGTGTAGTCAGAGAGCACAATCTAGTGCTCCCCTGACATCGAGTGTGTATCTTTCTTCTTGTCTTTCCCTATTCTCCTACAAACACTCAAATCCCTTCTTCTCCAAGAAACCCCCAACAGTAAATCATGTGTGCAAATTAAAGAAAGCTCTTTATGGTCTGAAGGAGCACTTAGGGCATGGAACCATAGGTTAACAACATATCTTCAAGACCAAGGATTCATGATGAGCAAGGTAGATGCTTCTCTATTTATAAAGAGAAGTAATTCAAAAATGATCTATTTATGTGTATATATGGATGACATCATTATTAGAGATAGTGATGCCAATGGCATCAAACAAGTAAAAAAACAAATGATGCAAGAGTTGAAGATCAGTGACCTAGGCTTTCTGAAATATTTTATTAGACTTGAGTTACTATACACTAACTCTAGAATCTACATCACTCAAAGTAAATATGTGAAGGACATGGTCAAGAAGTTCCACTTCGAGGATGCAAAGGTAGCTAGCACCCCTATGGAGGTAAATCGTAAATTGAGTGCTCATGAAGGTGATTTGCTTGAAGACATTGCAGGTTATCAACGCATAATTGGGAGTCTAAATTATAGAGGAGTAACAAGGATTGACATATGTTATGGAGTAAGTGTTCTGAGCCAATTCATGCATAAAACTAGAGTACCTCACTTGGAAGTTGCTCAAATATTTTTGAAGTACCTCAAAGGTACACAAAATTAAGGTCTTTACTTTCCATACACATCAGATTTGGACATAAAGTTGTACTCAAATGCAAATTGGGTAGGATGTAAGGATGATAGAAGAAGTACTTCTAGCTATTTATCTTTTGCAGGTGATAAACCAATCTCGTGGTCTTCTAAGAAGCAACCAATTGTTTCTCTATCTTCAATAGAGGCTGAGTACAGGGGATCAACACATGCTACACAAGAAGCTATTTAGATATGCTTACTTTACTCATATTTTGGACTTCAAGCTCATTCACCAATGATCTGTGGTGATAGCTCTAGTTCTTTGCATCTTGTAGCCAATCCCATTTAGCATGCAAGAACCAAGCATATAGAAGTGCACTATCAGTATGTTAGAGAGAAAACCTTGAGAAAAGAGATTCAACTAGCATATGTATCTACAAATATGCAGTGTGTTGATTTGTTAACCAAAGCACTTGATGGTACTAAACTTTGCAGGTTTTAAAACCATGATTGGATTACACGACATTCAATAATATTGATGAAGGAATGCAAGCCAAGATGTTTCGCTTGAGGGGGAACTGGTGGTGCAAATGATCAAGCCTACACATTTGGCTTAGAAGACAACGTGTGCAGCTATCACATGATGATGCATGTGAACCTTAGCTTGTAAATACTTGATCATTTACCATTTGTAAAATATTAAATCTTTGAAGAATCTTTTAAAAGCTTGTATCTCATAGAGTTAGGAGGAATATTGGTTACGAATTAAGGATGAGATAATAAATCCTAATTTAAAGGAGTCACTTTTAGTTGGACCCAAGTTTTAATTAAAATTCAAACTTAGAAGAAACTCTTATAAAAGGAATTTTAAAAATCATGCAAGGAACTCGTCTCATTGAGAGCTCTCTTCTTGATCATTTGTAGAAGGTGAGTGGCTCACACCATAGCTCACTCAGTCCATCATCATTGAGCATCATTACAATTCCAATGATCTTGTACAATCATGTTTTATAATACATCTCGTTCATTGAACATCTCTGTCTACTTCTCTGCTATGAATACTCAGAACAATGAACTTTTTCTAAGCATATCTTAGTGGATTCTTAACTACTTTTCATAATCTATGGCTTGTTGGAACCGACTTGAAGTCTACTTTATGCTATCAAAAACTCAATGCATTTGGTTCAGGCTCTGTGATGCTGAGTTTTTTGTCTCCAAGATTATCACATTTTTGCATTGCCTTGGTGATTGTGCATCTCTTGCTACTTGAGCAGTATCCCGAGGGGGATCATTAGCACTAGGTTTGCATGGTTTTTCTAACTTAAACTTGGATTGTTGTTATCAAACTTTGGTTAGGTTTCCGTTGGGGGTTTTGCTTAATGCTTGGTAGCTCATGCATTTCTTCATTGACAAAGAAGCATCCTATTATGTTCACTTATAGTTGTGATGCTGAGTATATGACAACTTTCAGAGCGATTATTGAATGTGTCTTGCTTAGAGTTGTTTGGCTGAAATGTGTGACACTCATTCTTCTACCACCACCATATTCACTAACAATAACATTGCATTGAAAGATATGAGGAACCCTGTTTTCAATGTTCGCACAAAACACATCAAGGTGCACTATCATTATGTAAGGTAGAGGTTCTTTCCTAGAGAGATCAGTTTGGCATATGTTCCCATGCATGAAAACATTATAAATCTTTTCACAAAGGCTTTTCCAAAATAGAATTTTGAAGCTTTTGCAAAACTTTGAGCTTACTTCCTTTTGTGGATTGATCTCTTCCCACATAGCTTGGTATTCCTTATGCATGACTTCCCTCTCCTTGTTTATTCTATCACTTGCAACAGTGATCTATTGATATATTTTGTAGTGATGCATGTCAACACACCAAGGACTAGCGGGGCACTTTTTTCCCTCTTTAGGAGGTGTTTTTTCCCACGGTTTGTATATATGCCTATGAGCCTAACAAGTTACTCATCTTTCTTTATTCACTTGGTAATTCATTCAGTGTTGTGTTGTATTACAAGCAAATTCTTCTTCCTTATGACATTTGTGCCCTTCTAGGACTTGAAAATCAAATGAGAAGGCCCAAAGCCCAAAAATTGACAAAGAAAAAGAGTTGAACCACAATGAAGTACAAGAAGCCTTGGTCTTTGAAAAACTAGACAAGGGGTTGTAAAAGGGTCTTGTAAGTAGTATTTGAAATATTTATTTTGAGCCAAGGTAATTCCAAAGGCTACTAGATATCCAAAAAGTATTTGAAAAGCGAGGAATGGCAAGGAAAGCTATTGGCATGTATGCAGTGCTAATGAAAGGGTCCTGATGTTTTGTTTCAGATACAGGTATTGATCACTGAAGATCAAATTTATTGAAAGAAGGAAGAGGTCTCAGATTTCATAAAGTCTGATTTACTTTAATGAAATTTGGATACTAGTGTCGAATCATCTAGGGGGTGATGAAACATGAAGACTTATTTTCAACCATATGTGAAAGGATGCAAAATCTTACCTACAGGTATTCCTATATTTCCTTTGTTAGTTTCTCTTTATGTTCCAACTTTGAAAGAAGAAGGAAGAAGGACAATGTCTGGAGAAAGTTCCTGTTAGGTGTTCTTGTTCGAGAAAAATTTCTAGAGTTCTATTGAGGAGAAGCTTGATATTTCAGAGAGTTATGTTACTTATGAGGTGCGCACATATATAATTATACAAGATTTTGAAGGAGACGTGTATGAAGGACTTAGAGATAGAACAAGGGTGAAGACATGATGACATCATAGATATGAAACTTTGGTGACACTCTTATGAAGTAAAGTTTAGTACAGTCAGAGATGAACCAGCTAGTGTTCATAATACACCAAGTTATGAGTTGTCAATCAGAAGTCCCAGGATTCACTTGATTTTGTTTAGTGTAGTTACATGACACAGTAGAAGTATGTTGAGAAATCTTTGGTTAGGTAAATGCTAATATGTGGATCCTAGTGTATGCCTACAGGTTTGAGAAGACTTATTTCATGGGATAGCAGATTCTGAGTCATTATGCTATATATGTTATCAAGTAGTGATTGCTTGGTGTATGCTAACAGTATTCGATATCTAGTTTGCATATTTTCTCAGGTATTATGGTTCATATTCTGCAAATTCAGAGTTTTAACGTTTGAAGAAATTCAAATTCAGTTTTGAAGAAGACTTTTGAAGATAAAGTTTGAAGATCAATCTTGAAGGACAAGATTGAAGCTCATGTCTATTTGCAGATGAATGAAGTTACATATCTAGTTCAGTTTGTACCAATATGACATTGCAAGGGGGATTGTTGGAAAACAATGTCACATTAGTCCAAAATCTATTTAGGGCAAAAACCCTTATTTTGGTACTTACTCATTTTTGGAACAAAATTGGGTAAACTTTTTTTGAGCCTCTCTTATAGAGCTTGAAGAGAGCTCTCTAATGGTATATGACATGCATTCATCAGAGATCAGCTTTGGGAGAAAACCCTAACCCTAATTTCCTACTCATTTAAGGTTTTTACCTCATTTAATAGCTCTCAACATGGAGATCATAAAGATGTTATCAGATCATTCATCAGATGGTCAAAAGTGCGAGAAAGCAAGTCAGAAGTACTTTTTAATGATTCAATTAAAATAAAGCAAAAGCAATTTAAAAAGCGATGAGATTAAAATAAAGTGCTTTTTAGTGAGTTTTTCGCATGGAGCTTTAAAACCTATATAAATAACTGTTTGGGTCACTTCTAGGATCATCCAACACAAATCCAATGCTAGCTTTGGTCGTTCTTTGAGGAGGTAGTGCTCTTGCACTCATGGGGTAGCCATGGTGCACTTTAGGAACATGTTGAGGACCAGCCATGGAGTTCTTCTTGGAGAAGAGTGTGCTCACACTCTTGTTTATGGAGAAGACTTAACTATGAGGAGCTTGGTGGTGTGGATCAGCCATCTACATGATCTATTTGGAGGTTGTCTTCTACATGAAGATTATGGAGTACTTCAAAGACCTTGGATGGAGCTTAACATAAGATTGCATCTTATGTTAACTATTCAGGTACATATTCTCTTTATGTAGACAGGTACTACTTGGAGCTTATGGAGGCGGTGGCATCCATATCTCGAGGAGGCCTATTCGGCATACATAAAGAAGAATCAGTACATGCATGATACATGCATTCAGTTGAGATGTTAGAGAAGGTATTTCCACATGAGTATGAGGATTTCTATCTGCAACATGTTAGCATCCTATGCTAATTCTATAAGTATGTGATCTTTCACACACAAATCTGATTTAGGATCTTCGATAGCCTAAATTCATATTAGGATTTGCTGAATATCAGTTTCACACTGATCTTTCCTCTTTCTGTCACTCATATACACTCTTCTACAACCTATCAGGTCATACATCTCATACATATTCAGATTTCTGTCCCTACATCTGAATATTCTTGTAAATTTTGTACATTCACTCTTCCAATTATTTGTGTTCACATAGAGTGGTTGAGATTATGACTCCCACATTGTAATTTGACATTTGTATATATGATAGTGTGAGTGAGCAGTGGCTTACGTAACACTTTGAACATGTTGTCTAATATCTCTCTATCTTTGTCTCATGATTTGTATGATTAACTGTTATATGTTCATGTTTGTCAATTTTGGAAGATATTGGAATCTGTGTTATAGATCCTGGAAACTTGTGGGACCTGTGGAATAAGTTATGGGCCTATCTAATTTACAACATTTGGATTCAGAGCTCCTAGGTTTACAACGTATGGTTTCAGATCATTTTCTAACATTTGACATATGACATACACACTTATTCTAGACGAGTAAAGATTTCAGAATTCGACAATTCAATGTGGAATATGAAGTTGGTGATATGTTAGCAGCAAAATACTTTTGGAAGAGTAAAGATACTTTATAGAAGTATTGCATGAAGACCAAGCCTTGATGAAGAGAAGGCTACTTCAAATTCAAGAAAATACAATGGTTTAGAGAAGATGAAGGAACCTGATCAATATCAAATCCTAGGTATTAGTTCCTACTATGAGATTATCATTTGCAGGTCATATCTTAGAAGAGCACTTATGAAGAAATTTGAAGGATTCGAGAAGTGCTTTTAAACACTTTCATTACTTTGAAAGTTAAAGCATTAGCTACATCAAAACAAGTATCTAGAGGTTGTTCTTGACAGTTTTGATAGATCTTTCTCATGACAAGAACAATCATCAAAGAAGACAAAGCTGGAGATTATATCAGTCTTGTTTTCAACCAACACAAGGTTGGAAGTTTTGTTGATCAAAGTTTGTAATTTAGTATTTAGCATGTGAGAAGAGATGGAGATGAGATGATAGAAGCATGTTTTATCTTCTATGTTCACTTCCATTTATATACCACGTTTGTTTTGTTTTACTCTTATCCCTAGAGGAAGAGAAAAGTTCATTTGAAGAAGTTAAGAGTAAGTGAAAGATTCAAATTCTATTAGATTAGTGTTGCTGAGAAATAGAAGAAGATACTTGTCATGTTGCAAAAGATTATGAATCCTAGAATGCTTTCAGAAAGGTTTTTGTTATGATAGGATTAGGTAACCTTATTCTAGATTTTGGAAAGCTGAGGAATGGCAAGGAAAGCTATTGGCATGTATGCACTGCTAATGAAAGCGTTCAGATATTTTGTTTTCAGATATAGGTATTGATCACTAAAGATCAGATTTATTGAAAGAAGGAAGATGTCATAGATTTCATAAATTCTGATTTACTTTAAAGGAATTTGGATACTAGTGTTAAATCATCTAGGGGGTGATGAAACATGAAGACTTATTTTCAGCCATATGTGAAAGGATGCAGAATCATACCTACAGGTATTCCTATGTTTCCTTTGTTACTTTCTCTTTATGCTCCAAGAAGAAGGAAGAAGGAGAATGTCTGGAGAAAGCTCTTGTTAGGTGTTCTTGTTTGGGAGAAATTTCTAGAGTTCTATTGAAGAGAAGCTTGATATTTCAGAGAGGTATGTTACTTATGATGTGTGCACATATATAATTATACGAGACTTTGAAGGAAACAGGTATGAAGGACTTACAGATAAAACAAGGATGAAGACATGATGACATCATAGATATGAATTTTCGGTGAGACTCTCATGAAGTTGAGTTGAGTATAGTCAAAGATGAACCACCTAGTGTTCATAATACACTAAGTTATGAGTTGTCAGTCACAAGTCCCAAGATTCACTTGATTTTGTTTAGTGTATTTACATGACACAGTGGAAGTACATTGAGAAATCTTTCGTAAGGTAAATGCAAATATGTGGATCCTCGTGTATGCCTACAGGTTTGAGAAGACTTATTTCAGGAGATAGCAGATTCTAAGTCATTATGCTACATATGTTATCAAGTAGTGATTGTTTGGTGTATGCTAACACTATTGGATATCTAGTTTAAATATTTTCTGAGGTATTATGGTTCATATTCTGCAAATTCAGAGTTTTAACGTTTGAAGAAATTCAAATTCAGTTTTGAAGAAGACTTTTAATGATAAAGTTTGAAGACGACTTTGACATCACAATCCATCTGTTGCTCATCTGCGTGTTTTTGGTTGTCAGGCATATGCATTAGTTCGTGAACAACATCATAGAAAATTGGATGATAAAGAAGTAAAATGTATTTTTTTTGGATACACTTTTGAATGGAAAGGTTATCGTCTGTATCATTCACAAACTAAACGCATTTTGGTTAGCCGTGATGTTTGTTTTTATGGGAGATGCTATTCAGCCCTTACTTTCATGTATGAAGGAGAGGTATGTTAGCTCCAAAGACATGTATGATACTTTGCTGCCTTGTTTTACAAGTGGACAATCTAATGCTAGTCCTAATGAGGCAACCTCTCATCCTTTGCAGGTTTCATGTGATGATATAGATCAGACCATTTTTTATGCAGATTAACATGATGCACTTGTTGATGAGAGAGTTGATATTGAGTAGGCAAAAACTATGCCAAAATGGCTAGTTCAGACTTTGTGTGATAGCAAATTAGATGCCAACTTTTCATATCATACTCAATTAGGCTCTCATCGTGCCTCTTTTGCATCAGATTGCTATGCTATGGCTGCCTCTAGTCTTTGTGATGAGACTGAACGTGTTTCATTTGATGAATCACAAAATTCTAAACATTGGATGGCTACAATGCAATCTGAATATGATGCTATCATGAAAAATGGTACCTGCTCATTATGTCACTTACCTCTTGGCAAGAAGTCCATTGGCACTAAGTGGGTATACAAGTTGAAGTGTAAAACTAATGGAATAGTTGATAGGTTTAGGGCTAGGCGTGTTGCAAAGGGTTATGCACATGAAAGAGGCACTGATTTTAATGAAACCTTTGCTCCTACTTGCTGAAGGACTATTCTTCACAGCATCTATGCACTTGCAAATCATCATAGTTGGAATGTACATCAGTCGGACATTGAAACAACATTTTTGAATGATGAATTGGATGTTTTTTAGCCTTGTGGCTTTGTTTAAAAAGGCATGAAAACCACGTGTGCACGTTAAACAAGGCATTATATGGTTTTTTGAACATTCCAACTCAAAGCACCTTATCTGTTATGCATGCTAATGATGTGCTTCTCATCATTGTAGTGTATGTTCATGACATGCTGCTCACTATTCCTCGTGACATGCATATTGCTGATTTTAAGGCTGATTTGCATGACTCATTTGACAACTATGATTTGGGGCATTTGCATAACTATTTGGGCATTCAGTTTATGCAAGTTGATTGTGGAATGGTTTTGTGTCAAACAAAATATATTGACACATTATTGCAGCATTTTGGCCTTGAAGACTATAAGCCTATTGCCACTCCTATGGAGACATGGTTTATGATTGAGTCTTGATGATGATAGAGATGCATTTGATGTTATTCTCTATCAGTAGGCTATTGGACGCTTGATTTACTTATGCATTATTCGACCTGATGTTTAGTTTGGTATCTAACAGATGAGCAGGTTTATGCATTGGCTAGGTGTAAAGCATTGACAGACAATTAAGCACATATTTCGCTACTTGATTGGTTTCCCCAACTACTTGGATTGTTTTATCGCAAGGGGAGATCACTACTGCTAGATTTGCATGCTTTTTTTATAGTGATTGGGCTCATTGCTATGTCAATCGCGTGTCCACCAATGGTTTTTGAGTCATGCTTGGTGGCTCATGTATAACTTGGGTGAGCAACAAGTAACCTACTATGGCCACTTCCGGTTGTGAGGTTGAGTATAGGGCATCTTTAATAGCAAATGTTGAGTGTGTGTTGCTCAAATGCCTTGTGGTTGATTTCGGTGTTAGTGAGTCTTTTACCACCACCATCTTCACTGACAGTCAGAGCGCATTGGCAATTACGAGGAACTCTATATTCCATGCTCGCACTAAGCACATTGAGGTGCATTATCATTTTGTCAGGGAGAGCTTCTCTGTTGGGGAGATCAACTTAGTATATGTGCCCACACAGGAGAACATTGTAGACCTTTTTACGAAGGCACTGCCTAGGGATAATTTGGACGCTTTTCGCAAAGCATTGGGCTTACTTCCTTTTCTGGATTGATTCCACATAGCTTAGCACTTCCTTATACAAGAGTGTCAGATCCTTGTTCACCGCATCACTCCTAGGGTGAATTTGTTGATATATCTAGGTAGTGATGTGTGTCAACATTCTAGGACTGTGAGGGCACTTTTTCGCCTTTTAGGCTTGTATATATGCCTACTGCCCTAACGGCTACTTATATTTGTACATTCTAGTGATAATACATTCAGTATTGTAACTAACTCCAACAATTTCTGCATCTTTTGTTTTTGTTATGTTCACTTTGATTTTCTCTAGATATTTGGGACTAGGTGAATATGTAATACTTTTTGAAGGATTAGATCCCTCTACTATGGATATTTGATGTAATCAAAACCCCTATATAATACCTAATACATCTTGCAGGAGCATACCAAGGCAGTTTTATAGGTAAAAAGAAGAGAGGTTAGCTTCTATATTAAGAGTGGATAGTGCCAAAACCATGTGGTAAGGTGGACTACTTGTGAGTTTTCTTCATATCCAAGATTCACTTCTTAAACAAGCACTTTAGGGGTAGCCTCAAGTGAAAAGTCATCAACATTATGAGCCAAAGTAGAGTTGATCTTATGCTCCATGACATGTTCCTTGGTTCACACATCTAGAATATCTAGAAATGGGAGGTCTTCTCTTGTCCTAGAGTCCAAAATAGCCAAGGTAAGTGCCTAGATAATTTTGGAACCTTCAAGCTCTTGGTCAAATGGCCCAATTTGGAGGTATCTTTTTTCGAGGAGTTTTCTACAAAAAATGAGCTTAACCGATTTGTTATAGAGAAGGAATAAGTTCCACGTAGAAAGCTTTCCCATTTTGGGGCCAAGGGAAGGTTCCTTGATTACTTGTTGAGTACCTACTAGGTGCCTAGCTTGTGGTGGCCCATCATGAATATCACCAAAAATCAGGTGCCGTTGTTCTTTCTATGTGCCAAATTCTAGTCACCCATGTTCATCCTCCATCAAAATTCATCACCCAAAAAATTCACTTTGACCATAAAAAATAAGGCCCTTAAATTGGACAATATGGCTACCTCAGACTTCTTGTCCACTTGGGCTAATGTCGGAGAGATGACAAACTTGGACCTCATGACTTCTACTTGGGCCACCCTAGGAGAGGTGCCTAAATTGGGCTTCATGATGGCCATATTAACAGAGTTGCTCAACCTAGTCCACATCATGCCTTGTTTTGTCTTTTGCATCTAGTTCCCTATAATACCTTGATTTACATCTTTCCTTACCGTTCAAGTGAAAATTGTCACTTTTTACCTTTCATTTTCCTCGTGCTTCTTCTATGGAATCCTCATAGATTTCACAAATTCTCAATTGTGCAACATTGTGAACTTCTCCAATTTAATAGAATATCATATTCATGTGGTAGAGAAGGCATTACCAGAGTGTTCATTGCATATATTTTTTAGAATGGATTCCTTTGTCCATGAAAATATGTTTGTAAATGGAGGTTCCATCTCAGTCTCTATATCTAAAAGGTTGAATCATAAATTAGATGATGGAGTGGATGATGAGAACTAGTACCTCTCCCACTCCCTATTTACTTTTTTTTTTCTAGGTATGAAAGAACTAGAAACTGACTACTAAATTTTCTCCGTCCCTACAAATATTTTCTTCTTCTTCTTAGGACATAGCCTATGAGTTGCTGACCTAAGCATTCATAGATAAGGCCCTCATGATCAGCCTTTTCTTATTGTTGTTGTGTCTAGGTAGATTGTTGAAAAGTTCTATTAGTGATGGAAATATTATCTTTTCTCTTTCCATGGCTAAAAATCTCAATGACCATTTGTTGGAATATTTTTTACTTTAAAGGTGTTTTAGTGTTTGTACGAGAATAATGGAGTAGGACAAGAAAGATAATTGCACTAGAAGCTTGTCACTCTTAATTAACAATAAAGAGTACAATATCTTTCTCTAGAATGAGACAATAATGTTCTCTATGTGAAGCACTCAAGCCAAAGACCACATAGAAGTATAAAAAACTCCACAATTTAATTGTGCACACATCCTCCTTTGTGGTGGTCCTCCACCTTTTCCATTAGCTTGCCCTTGTCCACACCATGCACACAAGCTTCTAATAAGGTTGAAGGAAGGGTCACTCTCTTTTGACATGCACAGCCTCCTTGCTGATACTTTCTTCCAACTTACTTTCTCTCTTTGCTACTCTCTATGCACTCTCTCTTGGTTCTTGTTAGCACACTTTTTCACTCTCTTTGAACACATTGCTTCTTTGTGCACCTACAGTTCAAGTGTGTGTTCCTCTTTCTTGCTCCTTAGTATAACTCCTTAGACCAAGAATCGTTAATACCTTTGGTTAGTGTCCCTTCTTACCTACGTTGCTTTCACTACTAGTGTATCTTTATGCTCATTTTGATCTTCCAAGAACCTCTTCATGTACAAGTAAGGGCTCCCTATTTTGTCCTCTAGTGTCTCTAGGGAAAATAAATTTTAAATGGGTGCCATAATGAAATTCTCATGTAATATCTCCACTTCATATCTTTTCCACTTTTTACCTTTATTCCTTGAAAATGTGTGCATAAGAAAGGGTTCACTTGGACCTTCGATAGCACTTAAGAACCCTTGAAAATCCTTCAAAAAGACCATTTTTCATCCTACATTGAGCTTTTATTTCAAAACCATAATAAACAACTAGTTTTGCACTACGCATGCACCAACATTCTTGGACACTTGTGCATCACCTGTGAACCACTTTGCACTTGTGCTTCACATGTGCTTCACATGTGCATCACTTGTGAATTCACCACTTTGACCACTTCAACAGGTACCCACGACCTTATCAACTCTCTGTCCTAGAGAGTGAACATCCAAACCACGAGCAGAGTTGTGCCACCTTGACACCATAGAGGTAAAACATCTTTAATAAACTATGAGCAACCCCAAGGAGAAGGAAAGAAACAAACATAAGGGACTAAAAAATTTGGACACTTGATTAGTGAAACTAGGGGAAGAAGCAAGCTTGTTAGAGGGGTAGAAAGGAAAGTGTAGGGAGGTTTGAGGGGCTACTCAGGATCATGAAGGGAGGGTGGAGGGTGAGGGTTGGCTGTAGGTATAAGGGGAGGTGCACGGAGTGTGAAGGGGGTTGATGACAGGTGAAATAATTTCCACAATTTGGCTGACATGTGTGGCATATGAAAAAACATGTGGAAAATTAAGATGCAGAACACATGGAAGATAAAAAGCAGATCTTAAATGTGTACAAAACATGTGGTCTTTGACCAATAGAACAAAAACGAGATTGAATTTGTGAAACTAATGCAAAACATGAGTTTAGGGGTGTCGAGAAACATGAAATGGAGTGCTAGATTGAAGAGAATGTCCAAAAAAGAACAAGCATACCATTATGTACTTTATTTGTCCATAGATTTCTAACATGAACCTCAAGAAAGGGAAAAATCAACTTCCTAAGCACATGAATTGGAATGGTCAAATTATTTGCATGGTCAAATGTCTAGCAAGATCATATGCTCTGCAGACCACCCCATCAACTCTTTGCACTTTTCGGTGCAACTTCTACTCTATTTTCTTATTCAAAACAAAACAAGCCATAGAAAAGTAATGAATTGCACTATGCCATGTGGAATGAGTGAAATTATTCCTTCTTGATTTAATTCAGATAACTCCTCATCGTGGAGATGTGGACAAGGGGAATCTTCTTACCCTACAAGTCTTCTAATTTCTTAGCTCCTTGTGGTAACACCTTCATCAATTTGTAGGGTCATGTCCACTTGGGTGGTAGTTTGGTGGATACTAAAAGCATCTGATGTACCAAAATGAAAGATCCCTCCAATACCTTGTTAGCGTATAGATACATATCATGCATTCTTTTCTACTCATCATTCTTTACCTGCGATGTCCACATAGCTACTTCCATTCATTCTTGGAGTGCTACTAGTCTCCTAATGTGAGTTTCAATCCCAATATTTTTGGCTTCAGTTTCTTTACCAATGATAGATTAGAAAACGGTCAATGCCTTCATGCCATGAACAAGGAGAAAAGGAATCTCTCCTGTGGTGCATCTTCTTGTAATATGAAAGGCCATATTAAACCAATAAGAGCTTGTGGCCAAAAGTTATGGTGATCAAAAGTCAATTTGTGTAGTAGCCCAATCAAAAACTTGATAAAACTTTCTTGTTGCACATTTGATCTTGGATAGTAGATGCATGGCTTTTATGTAGAAAATCTTATCGCTTTCAAAAATAAATTGCATCAAAAAATTTACATAATGTCTGCATCTATCACTAGTAACTTCTAGTGAGCAACCAAATTGTGAGAAAAAAAACATGTTTATAAATAAACTTTGCCATTGTCATGGTACTGCAATCCATGGTATCCTTAGCTTCTAGCCACTTAGTGGCATAGCAATTCGCCTTGAAAATATACTTTTTAGGACAAGGTTGAAAAATTGGACTTATGGATGCAATGAAATCAACACCCCACCATTCAAAAGGTTGCTATCCAATTGAAATGACCAATGGTTGAAAAGTTTGCTTTGTTGGTCTAAGAGCACAACTCTAATAGATATCACATTCTTTGGCAAATATGATAGCATCCCTCTAGATATATGGCCACCATAATCCCTTGTGGAGGATTTTTTGTCTTGGCCCTCTCCTTGAGATGCCCTTAAGTGTGTGATTTGTCAAGTGAAAAAATGACTTTCTACAAATGAACACATTTTTGCAGAATACCATCCTAGAAATATTTAGACAAATGACTATTTATGAGTGAAAATGCCACAGTGTCAAATAATAATTTAATCTCCTCTAATGGATTCATGGTCATAGGAAATTCTTGAGAAGTGAGAAATTGAAACATTTCATTTTATCGATCACTTTGAATCTCTATAAGAAAGCAACCATCCAATAACTTATCATTAATACATGTTTCCCTCTTGGCCACGGCGATCCTTGATAGTAGAGAGAACATGTAGTGCCCTTTCCCTACTTGACTATGAATCTCAAAGTCCTTTTCTTGAAATAATAATAGACATTGTAAAACCCTTCCAACTACTCTACTATTATTAAAAAAAATACTTTAGAGGTTGATGATAAAAAATAACAATGAAATGTATGCCTAAATGATAATGTTGAAACTTTTGAATTGCAAGCACAATAGTTGAACCTTCACTTTCTATAGTAGTTTAATTTCATTCTTATTTTGTAAGTAATCTCCTTATATAGGCAATAGCTTTATCTACCTTGTGTGTTGATGGTTGTGCAAAGACTAGACCAACTACATGTAGATTCGCATATGTATCTAAATGGAGCTCTAGTGGCTAATAGAGATCAATTAAACGTGGTAGAGCACATAGCCTTACTTTTAGCTCATTAAATTCTCTTTTTGCTTCAAGACTCCAAGAGAAAGGGATCTTCTTACTCATAGGCCTTGATAGAGCCTTAGCTACCGTAGAGTACGTTCCTATAAATGTTTTCTGATACCCTACATGGCCTACAAAACTCTGTCCTCTCTTAGGAGTCCACAATATAGGCGTGAAAAGAATGGTAGTTACATTAGCTTGATCAATAGTTATCCCATTGGCAGAAACTATGTGGCGAAGAGGAGTACCTTTGGTGAACAAAAATTGACACCTCTGAAGGTTGAATTTCAAACCTATTTTCAGAAACTCTTCAAAAATTTCCTTCAAAGTTTACAAATGCTAATGCAAATCTTGGATCCGTGCTCTTCCATATATACATGAGAATATTAAGAAATAATCCATGGAAATGCAAAGAGGAGGCTTTAACAATTTATCCAATATTAAATGCATTGTTCTATTAGATGAAGCAGGTGGACTTCTTAGAGCAAAAGCAATACACATAACCCTAGATGAAATCCACCTTGAGTGCTCTACAAGAACAATAACAGCTTTGTCTTCTATTTTTGTTATTTCTACTTTGATTGGCTCTTAATATTAGGGACTCAATCAATATGGAATTTTAGTTATAGGTGCAAATCCATGAACTACGGGTATTCAATGCAATCCAAGCCCCTATAGAATACCTAATAGATTCTTGTAGGAACATGGAAAGGAATTTTCATAGGTGAAAACAAGAGAGGTTACCTTCTCTAATAAGAGTGGGTAGTGCCATAACCATTTGGTGAGGTGGACTACTTACAAGTTTCCTTCATATCCAAGATTCACTTATTGAACAAGCACTTCAATGGTAGCCTCAATTGAAAACTCATCAACACTATGAGCCGAGGTGGAATTGATCTTATGATCCATGATGTGTTGCTTGGTCCACCCATCCAGAATATCTTGAAATAAAAGGTCTTCTCTTGTCCTAGGGTTGAAAATAGACTATGGAGGTGCCTAGAAAATTTTGGAACCTTCTAGCTCTTGGTCAAGTGGTCCTATCGAAGGTCTTTACCTCCCAGGCGGTGTCTATAAAAAAAGCCTTAACCAACTTGTTTTAGAGAAGGAATCAGTTCAATGAAGACAACTGGCCCATTTTGGCCAAGCGAAGGCTGGTTGCCCACTTGATGAGACCTTGTGAGGTGCATACCTTGTGGTGGCCCGTTATGAAAATCACGGATATTAGGTGTTGGTCCTTAACATTTTCTACATGCAAGTCATGTTCATCCTTGATGAAAATAGATCACCCAAAAAATTCATTTTTACCATAAAAAATTAGGCTCCTCAATTGGCCAATATGGTTACTTCAAACTTCTCGTCCACTTGGGATACCCTCGAAGAGGTGAAAAACTTGGACCTCATGATGCCTACTTGGGCTAGCTTGGGAGAGGTGCCTAAAATCGATTTACATCTTTCCTTATTGTTCAAGTGTAATTTATCACTTTTTACCTCTCTTTTACTTCATGCATTTTCCACAAAATCCTCATTGATTTCACTTATTTCAATTGTGCAACATTCTACACTTCTTGTAATCCAATTTAATAGAATATCATCTTCATGAGGTAGAGAAAGCATTAACTCACTTTCCCACTATATACGGAGTTGCTTTGACACGTAAGGTCCTTCCTCCAAGTGTATCTACAATTTATTGTCAGCTTTTGTAGAAGTCCATAACAAATTCCTTCCCCATTATTGTAATGCTTTAGCATGCCTCAACCAAGGCTTTCCAAAGAGTATAGGAAAAGAGAAAGTAACAACAAAATCCAAGAGAAGGTAGAAAAATTCAACTTTAATGATTACCTTTCCATAGATGCCCAATGGTGTGACACGATGTTGATATCCTAGTGGGAAAGAAAAAAGTGATGCCTTTCTGAGGTCCAAATTTGACTTCTTGATAGTAAAATCAGGCATCACATTGATGCCACGGCCTTCATCTACATGACACCTATCGAAAATTAACTTTTTTTATTGAAACTCACAATCTAGAACTTTCTTGATCTGCTAGTGGTGTGGGGGGAGAATCCACCATGAACCTATCTATACAAGGTGGTGGGAACACGTTAGCATACTCTACAACTTTTAGTAGATCATTGATCACCTTTGCATCCATCTTTATAATTTCAAATAAACTAACACTGTGGTGACCTATTCAAAATTTCTTCTATATTTAGCTCCTATATATTGTTCTGAAGGCATATAGGTCAGCTCTTCAATGAATCCCTCACCTATTATGGGCATATGCAATGGCCACCTCATCCTCCAAATTATTCCTCTTGCAGTATTATTGCTATTTGAGTCCATGTTTCTCTTTTCATGAGTTGAGGTCGCTTACCTAGCCCTAGTCTCATAGGTACTATGGATTATACAAAAACATAGGATCTTGGAGTCATACCTTCCTCTCTTGGAGAGACTACCATCATATGGATTGGATGAAGGTGATTTCAAGGAGAATCCCTTGCATAATGTTCCTTGGCATTGGGAAAATGTTGACATGGGGGTGCACCCTCAAGAAGTAAGAAATTTCTTTCTACGTGACCATATTTGCTACAATGATAGAATATTAAGGTTCTACTATATCTACATTGATTTGAGGATTCTCCTCTCTATTATGGATATTGGAAATACTAGCATAAAAGGTGAAACAAACTTAGTTGTTACCAATGCTAGGCTCCCTTGAGGTAGTAAGAGTGGTGCACCTCATGGCTTACTCGTTTAAGGGAGTTCATGTTGGAGTGGCCACTCTTGTTGCATGTGGTACACCAAAGTTTGCTATGGATGTCTTTAGTGGTGCAAATCCTCCACTTGACAACAAAGTTGTGCCATTAAATCTTCATTGTAGCACATTGTTGGAGTGAAGGGGCTCACTTGATGGATCGGATCAACTGGAATTGTTCCAATGGTAAGATGCATAGGGAATGCTTCAAGCCGTTCAAGTGATCAATGCAAAATCAAACTAATGATTAGTATTCTAATTGAAGAAATATCAAACTTATCATATCTTTAAGAACAACCCATCATGCTTGATAAAAAATCATGTTTAACATTGAAATCAAATCATAATTCAACATCTTTGTTATTGTGAAACTTATTCTTACTCATCTATTAACTTCAATCATAAAGCAAAGATAATAATTAGTTTGCATTTTTATGAAGTGATCCTTATTTAATGAAGCTTTAGTTGAATTTATATGAAGTAGAAAGAGTGCAAAAAAAAAACATGGTAGAAAAATGGCGAAGCCTCTTTTAGTATGTATGAAAATTTAACTACAAAAATTTTAGTGTCGAAATGTCAAGATTTTTCTCTACAACATAGTTATAAACAGTTTAATGAGAAATTTGCAATAGATTTTCATCAAAACTTTTCTCCATGTACTTTGCACAACTAGAATATAAAATTGATTATGTTTGATAACAAAGTCCAATTAATACTTAAGCTATGAATTTATTGTAAACGGAACACCATGGTTAGCAACAGTTGAATCTTTATGTAAATAGCAAAATACAATCCTTCATCTATTACATGCGTACAATGAGGATGAGAGTGAGAATTAAAAAAGTTCAAAAGAGACATGGCTTCTACTCTTAACATTGATTTGCTCATTAATTGCAAGCATGCTGACATCATCTCCTTTAGCACTGTAAAATCAACCATATTAGTTCATCCAAATAGTAAGTCTACTGCCATTTATTGATTCCAATGCTCACATCTGTATTCTTTGCACCACTACTAGTTAAAATTCCTTAATATATTTGTTTTATGATCCATATAATCTTTTTGGATTCTCTCTAGTCTTCCATGAGTAGCATCTGATATCAAATCTTCATTACACCTTAGGTGTGGTGTTAGATTCTCCTGCTTTCTCTTCATTGAGTCTTTCAATGATGGATTGCCTTTCCCAATGTCATCAAGCTCTCCATCCTCAGTATTAGCTTCTATACTTTCTTTGATGCCTCTAATCTTTTCTAATAGCTCCAAGATATCTGTCTCCTCCAAAGTCTATATGAATAGCAACAGATCTTTTCCTCTCTCCTAACTATCAGAGTCAGCACATCTCCTACCACTCACTTCAATGTCTCCTCTCCATTTCTCTAAGTTCTTCCTTCTACCTTCTCTGTATCAAAATCTTTCTTCAATGCCCCTCTCTTCTTTGTATGATAATTATCACATAGTAGATATTTCCTAAATGAATCCTAAAAAATCTCCTCCTCCACACAACAGCTGCATGTCTATTTTATATCCCAAATGATAATATCTCTAGACCTCTTTTTCAAGTAGCAAAAGTAATGAAGCTCATGAAACGAATGAGCTTAGGGATACTTTGAAATCATAACTTCCACATTACCTTAAATTTTTCCATGATCAAAAAACAATTTGTTCAAGAATTTGTTGAAGTACATGCAATCTTTTCCACTCCTTTCTAGAAATACCAAATTTTGTGTGTGACCTGAAACTACCCAACAACTACCCTTTTCTCCTCCATGGAATTGCCATTACATTTGAAGAAACACATCATTAAGCTCCTCCATTTCTCGCTAAATACAATCCAACCGCTTGCCCTACGAATCCATATGTAGAGCTAAAAAACTCATTTTCTTCCATTCAAGAAGTGCTATGCTCTCAAGACCATCCTGATAACAATGATTCCCCTGCTTTGTTTCTTTGTGATCCCTCCATAGATAATCACCTCCTCCAACCTTTTCTCTCTCTCAGTGAGCTTAAGAAAGAATCAAAGCCAATCATTTAGCTCCTATCTTCCTTCTTAAGATCATGATTAGAGTGTATCATCCACACATTTGAGATGTGAAAGTTGTGAGCTTCAAAATTAATGATTTTCATCTTGTGTACATTGTGAGAAAGACTTAAGCCAAGTCTTTGTACTTTTATTGTTAGAAATGTCATGAAATTGTTACTTCAAGAAATATTGTTCTCTAGACTTTCCCATGAAAAAGAATCTAGTCCCTTTGTCAATCTGTAGATGTGATTGCTCCTCATACATTAATCCGACCACTCTTCCTCTCTTTATATTTATGTAGCACTTACTTTTATTTGTAAGAGAGGTATGAGCTACATCTTAGAATAGGTATCTGCAATAGCATGAAACGCCTTGCAACATAATGTGAGGCTTCATAGTTTTGACCCAGGATTTGTTTTTGAATGTTGTATTGTCTTCTTCCAATTATCTTGTGCTTTCATTGACTTTGAAGTGTTTATAATGATCAATTGCTTTCATTGACTTTGAAGTCTTTATAATGATTAGTTGGAGCATCACTACTTAATGATTTTGTAGTTTCTGTTCATCATCTTTCATCAAGTCGAGAATCTTTCTGACATTTGCCTATACTAAACCTACACATAATCCTGAATGGGCCAATCCTAAAAATCAAGGCAAAAATCAATATGAAAATCTATTTTTATCAAATTTTAAAACTTAATTTTTACTATCAATTTGTATGTAGTGAATGCAAATGGTTTTCTTTTTGTGTGGGATAAGGCACTTTCCAATAAGCATTTTAGCTAATAATCTTTTTGTTAACTAATTACTTGAAATTAAGATCAAAATATGATTACGAAATTTTCTTAGATGCTCAAGCACAAATTTTCTTATCCACTCTTTAAAATTCAATCATCATGTCATATAAAGAAGTGCATTTAATGCATTCATATATATCCATGAAATTCTACTAATTCCTCTCATGCAAACATCTACCTCCATAGCTGAGTATAATTGAAATGATGTCAAGACCACAACCAGGTCTCAATGTCTTTTCAGATTCTTAATTTTTTCCATATTTCTTTAGTTCATTAGTATCCATTAATGTTCTCAATCATAATTGGCAAATTCTAATTTTTGGGATGGGAAGTATAAACTTTTGTTTATTATACTTTTAAATAATTTTCACAACTTTTTTTTGAGGGTGTAGAGGAGGTACTGGGGTATCCACTTTTATCAAAAGTAGAGAATAAAGGTTAAACACATCCAGTACGTCGCCTACTCAAGGGGGTTCTCTTTAGGGAATTATACCCTTTAACATTTCTGTGAGCAGACAGAGGAATTGTACATACTCTAGAAATATTAATCAACAAATGACTACAGAAGACCATATATTTCTTGATTCGAATCAGATGATTACAAGGTTGGGCAGAGTGATGCTCAAATGTGCAAGCTTAGGGCTAACGTGCCACCCTAAAAGTGAATAACCTCAATGCAACAGAGTCTTCCCATCAGCTTAAGGGGCCAATTATATGCAGATTAACCCAGAACAATACAAATGGCAAAGAATTTCTCAAGAGAATAGAGCTTAACAGCAACACTGACTCATAGAAAAGAAAAATCCAAGCCACTTTCTTAAACGATAGTGCTCATAGCCCTCCACTGAGAAGCCTACCCTCTGTATCCACACTAGAGAGTAGCTCCTACAATAGGCTTGAAACCACAAAGTGCAAGAGAGGTCTTCTACACGTACGCGTATCTGAACCAATGTATCTCTAAAATTGTACTAAAAAAAATGTACCCCCAGATAGCACAAATCCATTGTTTTTATAGGCCCCAATAGGCCAAGAGGGCCTTGCCGATTTCTCACGTCCACTGATCACGCGCCGGTTCAATGCCCAAAATTGGAGGGGTAGGTCAATTATTCCTTTGATTTGAATTAGATCCACAAAATAGGTAGTCGCCGTGAATGGTTGGTGGCAACTCCACTTCCACTTTTAACAATTACCTTTTACCTTTTCACACCCAAAGAGCTTCCAGTCCAGATTTGCTCAATTGTGTACACAAAAGCTTGCTGTGTTTAGTAGTTCCCTTCTTGAAGATTGATGACGGCCATGCTAGCATCCACTGGTTCATCCGTACCATAGATATAGCCTCCTCATTTGTAATTACATCCCATAGTCCGTCACTTGCAATCACCAAAAATTCAACATCCTCGATTATTTTTTTCCTCCTTCTTTTCCTTGTGTGATAGTGCAACCATAGACTTCGGCATCAATTAGACCTCCAAACTTCGTATATCCCTTCTCCGATCGCCCTATGTGTAAGCATATGTATGGGTGTGTGTGTGTATGTAGGTGTGCGTGTGTGTGGGTGTGAGTGTGGGTGTGTGGATGTATGTGTATGTGTGCGTGTATGTGTTGGTGCATGTGTGTATGTGTGTGGAGATGTGTGTGTGTGCCGGTGTGTGTGTGTGCATGTGTGAGTGAGTGTGTGTGTGTGTGCCGGCGGGGGGAGATGGAGGGGGATGGGGAGGGGGCTGCTGGCGGGGGGAGATGGAGGGGGAGGGGGAGGGAGCTGCTAGCGGGGGGAGATGGAGGGGGATGGGGAGGGAGCTGCTGGCGGGGGGAGATGGAGGGGGATGGGGAGGGAGCTCCTGGCGGGGGGAGATGGAGGGGGATGGGGAGGGGGCTGCCGCGGGAGGAGATGGAGGGGGATGGGGAGGGAGCTGCTGGCGGGGGGAGATGAAGGGGGATGGGGAGGGAGCTGCCCCGGGGGGAGATGGAGGGGGAGGGAGCTGCTGGTGAGGGGAGATGGAGGGGAATGGGGAGGGAGCTGCTGGCGGGGGAGGATGGAGGGGGAGGGAGCTACTGGCGGGGGAAGATGGAGGGGGATGGGGAGGGAGCTGCTGGCGGGGGAAGATGGAGGGGGAGGGGGAGGGAGCTGCTGGCGGGGGGAGATGGAGGGGGATGGGGAGGGAACTGCCGCGGGGGAAGATGGAGGGGGAGGGAGCTGCTGGCGGGGGAAGATGGAGGGGGAGGGGGAGGGAGCTGCTGGCGGGGGGAGATTGAGGGGGATGGGGAGGGAGCCGCTGGCGGGGGGAGATGGAGGGGGATGGGGAGGGAGCTGCTGGCGGGGGAAGATGGAGGGGGAGGGAGCTGCTACCAGGGGAAGATGGAGGGGGATGGGGAGGGAGCTGCTGGCGGGGGAAGATGGAGGGGGAGGGGGAGGGAGCTGCTGGCGGGGGGAGATGGAGGGGGATGGGGAGGGAGCCGCTGGCGGGGGAGATGGAGGGGAATGGGGAGGGAGCTGCTGGTAGGGGAAGATGGAGGGGGAGGGGGAGGGAGCTGCTGGCGGGGGGAGATGGAGGGGGATGGGGAGGGAGCTGCTGGCGGGGGGAGATCGAGGGGGAGGGGGAGGGGGCTGCCGCGGGAGGAGATGGAGGGGGATGGGGAGGGAGCTGCTGGCGGGGGGAGATGGAGGGGGATGGGGAGGGAGCTGGCGCGAGGGGAGATGGAGGGGGATGGGGAGGGAAAGGAGAGAGAGAGAGAGAGAGAGAGAGAGAGAGAGAGAGAGAGAGAGAGAGAGAGAGAGAGAGAGAGAGAGAGAGAGAGAGAGAGAGAGAGAGAGAGAGAGAGAGAGAGAGAGAGAGAGAGAGAGAGAGAGAGAGAGAGAGAGAGAGAGAAAGAGAAAGAGAGAGAGAACGAGAGAGAGAAAGAGAGAGAAAAAGAGAGAGAGAAAGATAGAGAGAGAGAGAGAGAGAGAGAGAGAGAGAGAGAGAGAGAGAATGAGAGAGAGAAAGAGAAACTAAGGTGGCAATGAAAATCAAAGCAACACTGCCCGGAACACCAATATGTCTATGAAAATGGAACGGAACACTCCCTGAAGCTGCATCCCAAAGCATCTGAGAGCTCTCCTCTCAATCTTTTTCTCTTCTATCTTCTTCGGACTTCATGCTCAGAGTGCTAGTGGGTTCTGACCTCTGTGCTTGGGGCCCAGTGCTCACATGCCACAAAGGGAAAAGAGAAGGGGTACTACAGAGGGGAAAGGCTTAACCCCTTATTCCTAGCTGACAATCTAGATGCATGCATAGACAATAAATATGATTTTATTCAGACATGTCTTTATGCAAAAAAATGCTCCTATTTATACAAAACAAATGCCTCTTCCTACTAGAGCTTCAAATATAACTTGTTCTTTCATACCCTAATCTAACTTATAATTATTTTAAAAATAATTTCAATCAATTTCATTCCTATTTGAGTCAAATATGTTTTACTTTTAATTGGATACTATCATGAGCCACTCTTTTAGTTTCTAGAAATATGAATGCAAAGGTGCAATGCAATGAAAACCAAATAGGTACAAATAAGAAGTATAGATGTTTCCTGGTGAATCTAGTTCCTCTACATTCATGTCTTCATCAGTTTCATAATAATCTTCATCCCTCTCCTTGAATAATTTTACTCTTTTCCTTACAATCAAGGATTCTAATGAAGTTCCTTCTAACTCATGCAAAGCATATGTCCCATTTTCATGGGCTCTTATAACAACATAAGGTCCAAACAATTGGCATTTTAATTTCTTTCTTGCATCTTATTGGGAATCAAACGTTCTATCTATGCACTTGCAAATCATCATGTTTTGAATGTAGATCATTTGGACATTGAAAAAACATTTTTGAATGGTGGGTTGCATGAAGAAATTGTATGTTTTTTAGCGTTGTGGCTTTGTTTAAAAAGGCATGAAAACCAGATGTGTAGGTTAAACAAGGCATAATATGGTTTTATGAACATTCCAACTCAAAGCACCTTATCTATTAAGCTTGGTAATGATGTGCTTCTCATCATTGTGGTGTATGTTGATGACGTTGCTCACTAGCCCTCCTGACATGCATATTGCTGATTTTAAGGCTGATTTGCATGACTCATTTGACAACTATGATTTGGGGCATTTGCATCACTATTTGGGCATTTAGTTTATGCAAGTTGATGGTGGAATGGTTCTGCATCTTTTGTTTTTGTTATTTTCAATTTGATTTTCTCTAGATATTTGGGATTGAGTGAACATGTAATTTTTGTTGTAGGTGTATCTCCCTCTACTCTGGATCTTTGATGTAATCCAAACCCCTATGCAATAGCTAATAATTTCTTATGGGAGCATGCAAAGGCATTTTTATAGGTAAAAAGAAGACAGGTTACCTTCTACAATAAGTGTGGATAGTGCCAAAACCATGTGGTAAGGTGGACTACTTGTGAGTTTTCTTCATATCCAAGATTCACTTCTTGAACAAGCACTTCAGGGGTAGCCTCAATTGAAAATTTATCAACATCATGAGACAAATTAGAATTGATCTTATGCTCCATGACATGTTCCTTCGTTCATCCATCTAGAATATCTAGAAATGGAAGGTCTTCTCTTGTCCTAGAGTGCGAAATAGCCAAGGTAAGTGCCTAGATAATTTTGGAACCTTCAAGCTCTTGGTCCAGTGGCCCAATTTGAAGGTCTCTCTTTCTGAGAAGTTATCTACAAAAAATGAGCTTAACCAATTTGTTATAGAGAAGGAATGAGGTCCACGTAGAAATTTATCCCATTTAGGCCAAGGGAAGGCTCCTTGATTACTTGATGAGTACCTGCTAGGTGCCTAGCTTGTGGTGGCCCATCATGAAAATCACAAGGAATCAGGTGCCGTGGTTCTTCTGATGTGCTAAATTCTAGTCACCCATGTTCATCCTCCATCAAAATTGATCACCCAAAAAATTCACTTTGACTATAAAAAATAAGGCCCTTAAATTGGCCAATATTGCTACCTTAGTCTTCTTGTCCACTTGGGCTAATGTCGGAGAGGTGGTAGACTTGGACCTCATGACTCGTACTTAGGCCACCCTAGGAGAGGTGCCTAAATTGGGCTTCATGATGGCCATCTTAAACGATTTGTTCAATTTAGGCCACATCATGCCTTGTTTCAGCTTTTGCATCTAGTTCCCTAATAATCCCTTGATTTACATCTTTCCTTACCGTTCAAGTGCAAATTGTCACTTTTTACCTTTCTTTTTCCTCGTGCTTATTCCATAGAATCCTCAATCATTTCACTTAGTTTCAATTGTGCAACATTGTGCACTTCTCCAATTTAATAGAATATCATCTTCATGTGGTAGAGAAGGCATTACTAGAGTGTTCATTGTATATATTGTTTAGTATGGTTTCCATTGTCCATGACAATATGTTTCTAAATGGAGGGTCCATCTTAGTCTCTATATCTAAAAAGGTTGAATCATGAATTAGATGATGGAGTGGACGATGAGAACTAGTACCTCTCCACCACCATCGCTACAAATATTTTCTTCTTCTTCTTAGGACACTACGTATGAGTATGGTGACCTAAGCAATCATAGCAAAGGCCCTCATGTTCAGCCTTTTCTTATTGCTGTTGTGTCTGGCTAGATTGTTGAAAAGTTCTATGAGTGATGGAAATATTATCTTTTCTCTTTCGATGGCTCAAAATCTCAATGAGCATTTTGATGTTCCAAGAACGTCTTCATGTACAAGTAAGGGCTCCCTATTTTGTCCTCTAGTGTCTCTAGGGAAACTAAATTTTAAATGGGTACCATAGTTAAATTCTCATGTAACATCTCCACTTCATATCTTTTCCACCTTTTACCTTTATGTCTTCAAAATATGTGCATAAGGAATGGTTCTCTTGGACCTTCCATAGCACTTAAAAAGCCTTGAAAGTCCTTCATAAATACCATTTTTCAACCGACATTTAGTTTTTATTTCACAACCATTATAAATAACTATTTGTGCACTATGCATGCACCCACATTCTTGAACACTTGTGCATCACCTGTGAACCACTTTCCACTTGTGCACCACATGTGCATCACTTGTGAACTCACCACTTTGACCACTTCAACAGGTACCCACGACCTAGTCAACACTCTTTCCTAGAGAATGAACATCCAAAGCATGAGCAGAGTTATGCCACCTCAACACCATAGAGGTAAAACATCTTGATTAAACTATGAGCAACCCTAAGGAGAAGGAAAGAAACAAACATAAGCGACTAACAAATTTGGAAACTTGATTAGTGAAACTTGACTAAACTATGAGCAACCCTAAGGAGAAGGAAAGAAACAAACATAAGCGACTAACAAATTTGGAAACTTGATTACTGAAACTGGGGGAAGAAGCAAGATTCTTAGAGGGGTAGAAAGAAAAGTGTAGGGAGGTTTGAGGGGCTACTCAGGATCATGCAAGGAGGGTGGAGGGTGAGGGTTGGCTATAGGTATAAGGGGAGGTGCACGGAGTGTGAAGGGGGTTGATGACACGTTAAACAATTTCCACAATTTGGCTGACATGTGTGGCATATGAAAAAACATGTAGAAAATTAAGATGTGGAACACATGCAAGATAAAAAGCACATGTTGAATGTGCACAAAACATGTGGTCTTTGACCAATTGAACGAAAAAGAGATTGAATTTTGTGAAACTACTGCAAAACATGAGTTTAGGGGTGTTGAGAAACATGAAATGGAGTGCAAGGTTGAAGAAAATGGCCACCCTAGGTGCAATCTAGAGCCTTCAAGCTGCTATCCCTAAAAACTTAAAAAAAAAGGGGGGGGGGGGGCTAAACCAAAGCATTTTTTTATGCTACGGTTGGTGCGGGCATGGGGTGGATTGCAGCATAGGAGGGGGAAAAAGAGAGAGAGAGAGAGAGAGAGAGAGAGAGAGAGAGAGAGAGAGAGAGAGAGAGAGAGAGAGAGAGAGAGAGAGAGAGAGAGAGAGAGAGAGAGAGAGAGAGAGAGAGAGAGAGAGGGAGAGAGAGAGAGACAGAGAGAGGGGGGAGATAGAGAGAGAGGGGGAGAGAGAGGGAAAGGGAGAGAGAGAGAGAGGGAAAAGAAGGGAGAGGTAGAGAGATTATAGGGAGAGTAGAGGGAGAGTGAAAAAGGAAGAGCGAAGGAAGAGAGAGGTGGAGAGAGACTAGAGAGAGAAGGGGAGAAGAAGAGGGAAAAGGAAGATAGAAGTAAAATGAAAATGAGAGAAGTAGAGAGGCAATGAAGAGAGAGTTAGAGAGACAGAGAGAGAATCTTTTTTGGGAAGCCAATAATAAAGGCGCCCTTTTTTAGCTGAAAATATTCAAAAAGTAAATAGAAAATGAGATAAAATATTAGAAAAATATAAAAAATCCAAAGAAACAAAGAATAATTCTCAAAAAAATGGCCACAATTCCTAGAGAACTCTATTCGCTCAAGTGCTCAAAGTACTTCGTTTTTTGTTTATTTCCACAAGAAAAAGGGCATGTATAAAGAAACGTAATTCCAAAAAAGAATCCTAAAGAATTGAGAAAAAAATGCTAAAATTTCTCATTGAGATTCGCATGCGTTTTCAATAAAATGACCTCTACATTACATCAAAGACATAAATTGAAAGCATGAAGAATGATGAAACTAAGAAAACTAAGCCAAAGAAATGGGACAAGAAGAGCTATGTACAACCTTGAAAAATTTTGGAGTTCTAAGTTATCCACAAGATGTCACTGTTGTTGATGATGGTAAGCCTTGAGCCTAGATATGTTGACTAGTGGCACCACCTCGCCATTCAGAGTCATTTCCCAATGAGGGTGCTACATGCCTTGTAATTTTCTAACAGAGGTTTATGTAAAAGAACAAGCATACCATTATGTACTTTATTTGTCCATAGATTTCTAACATGAACCTCAAGAAAGGAAAAAATCAACATCCTAAGCACATGAATTGGAATGGTCAAATTATTTGCATGGTCAAAGCAAGATCATATGCTCTGTAGACCACCCCATCAATTCTTTGCACTTTTCGGTGCAACTTCTACTCTATTTTCTTATTCAAAACAATACAAGCCATCGAAAAGTAATGAATTGCATTATGCCATGTGGAATGAGTGAAATTATTCCTCGTTTATTGAATTCAGATAACTCCTCATCGTGGAGATGTGGACAAGGGGCATCTTCTCACCCTACAAGTCTTCTAGTTTATTAGCTCCTTGTGGTAATACCTTCATCAATTTGTAGGGTCGTGTCCACTTAGGTGGTAGTTTGGTGGATACTAAAAGCATCTGATGTACCAAAACCAAAGATCCCTCCAATACCTCGTTAGCATAGCCTCGTTTTCTACTCATCTTTCTTTACCTGCGATGTCCACATAGCTACTTCCGTGCATTCTTGGAGTGCTACTAGTGTGCTAATGAGAGTTTCAATTCCAATAGTTTTGGCCTCAATTTCTTTCTTAATGATAGATTCAAAAACGGCCAATGCCTTCGTACCATAAACAAGGAGAAAAGGAATCTCTCCTCTGGTGCATCTTCTTGTAATATGAAAGGCCATATTAAACCAATAAGAGCTTGTGGCCAAAACGTATGGTGATCAAAAGTCAATTGTGCAGTAGGCCAATCAAAACCTTGATAAAACGTTTTGGAAATATACTAATCTCTTTTAAATTGGAAGATCATGCCTAAAATCTCCATATTCTTAGTGAAGTCGATTTGAGAATGAACAGGTGTCTCTGTGTGCATGCGTAGTGAAGAAGACAAATAGTGTGTCTTGGAGGCATTCTTTCTCACATTACGAGCAAGCATTTTGAGTAAGATAACTTGATTTATGAATGTTTGAAAATAAAATTTGAGTGTGTGAAAGGTCTTGGGTTCATTCTCAGAGAGTTCAGAAATCCATGATTTTGTGTGAACAAAGGTAACTATGAGCATACATGTGAGGCCATCCATGCTTGAAAGCTTTAAATGCAAGGTTTGAATTCTTCCATGATATACGACGCCCTCTCCTCCACCCCTCCCCCATTCCTGCCACTTTAGGAACACTGGGGTCTTTATCCTAACCATAAGAAGCTGATAAAGATGCAAATATCTCTAACATGCATGTAACTTTTCCTTTTTCATAATTTAATCCTCTTCTATCAAAGAAAAGGAATCAAGAATATGGGAATGATTATCGTAAAATATCTAACGTTCAATGTTATCTTTCTTGAGTGCATACTTCAAGGTTCAAACTTTAAAAAGTTTATTTAGTACTTTAGAAATGAAATACATGAACGCTAGACCGAAAAGAAAAGTGGAAATGGGAGTAAGTATGTTAAGATCTCTGGACCCAAAGTGGTTACTTCCCTCTCTGTGCAACATCAAAAGATGTATTGGTTCTTGTAATTATCCCTTCCTTTCTCTTATTTTGGGAGTAAGTATGTTAAGATCTGTGGACCCAAAATGGTTACTTCCCTCTTTGTGCAACATCAAAAGATGTATTGGTTCTTGTAATTATCCCTTCCTTTCTCTTATTTATGATTTCCGTCTAGATATTGTCATCACTAGCTTAACTAGCGGGTGAAAGAGAAGCTTCCATTTCTATGACTTGCTTATTAATTTGCGATTTTATTTTTGGATTATTCTTCTACGATTTCATTTTCAAAGCTATCATTTAGTGAAGGTGGCTTGTATACATTAAAATATGTAGGAGCTTATGGTGAGTGTAAAATCATTAATATTCTAGTTTCCATTTCTGTTTGTGACCATTGTTGTGAACCTATGTCCATTATTATCTTCTAAGGGATTTTGCTAGAAGAACTAGCCTCAAAGAATGTCCTTTCATAGGGCAATAGAAAAAGGAATTGGTATTAAGAAAATTATTTTCTTGATGTGTAATGTTTGCATATTCATCAGGTAATACAATGTTTACTTTCAAACCCTCTTCAAGTGTAATAGGGCTTTCCATAGTGAGATAATTCGTTTTGATCCTTTTGAATTATGGTTTGGGCATAATGCTTAGAACGAAAAATTAGGTCATTTTATGCATGTACATAAAATTTGGGGGTCACTTATTGTAGTGTTTCCTCAATCACGATTTCTCTATCACTCAAAATAACAGTGGAGAGAAGAACGCAGAGATCGCACAAGGTAAAAGAAAATCTGATGCGGAAGAGTAGAAACAAATATGACGCAGAGAAGGAAGAATTTTGATATTATAGATGTGAATCAATGGTTACAATAGCTTTGGACAATAGCTTCTTGACGAAGCCTGTACCTCCCGACCACCCCCGAGCTATCACAATCGCATTCACACTCGCTCTCTCAATCACACTCTCACTCTCACTCTCACTCTCAATCACACTCTCAATCACACTCTCAATCACACTCTCAATCACAAGGTAATTCTCAGATTTCTGTGTGTCCTCTGTGTTGATATGCAGGTCTCCCTATATCTGAGTTTAATCGCTCGCTTTTCCCAAAGAAGTGTGCAATCCACCAAATTTAGAAAAAGTCGATTTTCTCCAATAAAATTAGGGTCTTGTTGCCAGCCGATTGTTTTACGCCTCCTTTGATTCCACCTAAGCAGGGTTCTTACCTTGGTTATTAGAAGATGGAGTTTTCTTTCAATTGTTCATGTTCATTGCAACAGGTCTTTGTGGCCTATGTCCCTGTTGCAATGAATCTGCTTCTATCTGCCTTCTGCAAAATGAACTTCTTTATCTTCTCAAAGTTCTCAGCCATCACAACAACATCAAGAAAATCAATGCATCCAAATCCCCTGACTTGATAGCGAAGTTCCTCACAAAGCCCTTCAATAAATTTACTCTTTAGAGCGTTACCACTAACCTCTAATGCATATTTATGAAGACGTAGGAACTCCTCTTTGTACTCATCAACAGATAAGCTATGCGTATCACTTTCGCGTTGTCGAAAATTATAGAACTCCATCTTCTTCTCCATATGGTAGTGTGGAGAACAATAGCATTTTTCAGCTTGTTCTATAAATTCGTTCCATACAACTAGACCAGAATGCGTTCGATTCTGCATATATGACTTCCACCATAGTTTTGCAATCCCACGCAGGTGCATAATCCCAAATTTTGCCTTGGACTCTTCACTTAATTGTCTAAGATCAAAGAAATCCTCCAGTTCTTCAATCCATGCCTCAAGATCTTCGCCACTCTTCTTCTCACCATCAAAATCAATCAACTTTGCCTTCTTGAAGACTTGGTTAAGGGCAAACTCACCTGGTTCCATATCTTCATAATTGCATTTTTGTTTTTCGCGAGGACACTAGATGTTCCCGCACCTTCATCTACTTCATCGTTCAGTTCCACAAACAAATTTGTTGCTCCTTCTGGTTTCTTTCCGCCTCGGTCTTTTCGCAATTCACCAAGAAGCTTTTGAATAAGCTCCTCTTGTTCACGAATCTTTTGTGTTAGACCTTCCATCCTTCAGGAGGATTGATTCTGCTTTGATACCACTTGAAGTGTTTCCTCAATCACGATTTTTCTATCACTCAAAATAAGAATGGAGAGAAGAGCGGAGAGATTGCACAAGGTAAAAGAAAATTTGATGCCGAAGAGTAGAAACAAATATGAGGTAGAGAAGAAAGAGTTCTGATATTATAGATGTGAATCAATGGTTACAATAGCTTTGGACAATAGCTTCTTGAGGAAGCCTCTACCTCCTGACCACCCCTGAGCTATCACAATCACATTCACACTGGCACTCTCAATCACACTCTCACTCTCACTCTCACTCTCACTCTCACTCTCAATCACACTCTCAATGACAAGGTAATTCTCAGATTTCTGTGTGTCCTCTCTAGTGATGCACAGGTCTCCCTATATCCGAGTTTGATCGCTGCCTTTTCCAAAAGAAGTATGCGATCCACAGAATTTAGAAAAAGTCAAGTTTCTCCAAAACTTTCGCAAAAAGCCATGCGATTGTAGTGTGCTTTCTTTCTTTAGCGTACCTATCAAAAATAGGACAAAAACACTAAGAAGACATAGCCGAAAACATCCATAATTAGACATGGTGACACGTGAGCATCAGAATCACAGATTCAAATAGAATTAGATAAGCCCTCATTTTTTTTAAGTGTTGGAAAATGGCACTTTTCAAAGCCCTCTAACTCAAAAACGGTGAGGAGTTAGCTTAAGCTTGTGACAGACACTTTTATTCAATTTTGCGATCTGCACAATAGTGTTAGAGACGTCCTAGATCCAAATCCACCTCCAAATGCCACTTTTGAGCCTTCAAGTTTCAAAATTCTAGAGAGAGAGAGTAAAATCAAGGCATTTTCTTAAAATGAACTAAATGTAGGACCTTGAACGAGGTACTTAGAACATGATTCACAAGAATTTCACTCAGGCACTTTTATTCTCCTATACTTGCTCTACCTTTCTCTCATACAGAGCTTTTCTTAATTCTTTCATCTTCACCTTCAAAATTTGACTAGAAAACATGATGCAAATAAGGTCTAGAGAGAGAAAATGAAACTTGTCAACCCAAAATTTTTCCTATATGCGTAAAATGACCTAATTATGCATTCTAAGCATTATCCCCACAATGAAATTCACAAAGTTCAAAATGAATTATTTCACTAGAAAAGAGGCCTATTACACTTATTTTATATTGTGTCTCTAAACCTTATCTGCAACATGTTTTCCGGTTGAAAATTGAATGTGAAGATAGAAGAATTAGGAAAACTCTATATGGGAGAAAGGTAGAGCACGCATAAGAGAATAAAAGTATCTTTGTGAAATTTTTGTGAACCATGTTTTAAGTACCTTATCTAGGGCTCTAGAATTATTTCATTGTGAGAAAATGTCTTGATTCTATTGTCTCTCTAATATTGCTTAACTTGTAGGGCTCAGAAGTGATACTTGGAGATAGATTTTGAGCTAAATCATCTCTAACACAATTGTGAAGATTGAAAAATTGTAGAAGTATCTTTCACAAGTGTAACCTAATGCCTCATTGTTTTTAAGCTATAGGGGTTTGAAGAGTAACACAAAAAGGTCTTCTCTATTTCTATTTGAATGCATGAATTCTAGATTGCATGTGTTGTCATGCACAATTATGGATGTCTTTGGATACATCTTTTTGTTGCCTTTCTTCTACTTTTGAGAGGTACCACTAAAGAAATCACATGCTTTTGTGAAAATTTTGCAAAGAATGGCTTTTTCTAAATTTGGTGGATTGCAAGATTACGACCACCACGTGCTAGCGAGATGATGCTCCTCCCAAACAAATGCCTCTATGTATATCTCTCTCTAGGGGATTGCCTTCTTATGAAGGTGCATATTAACCATCCATGTGTCAACTATTTAACTGCATGTGTGCAAAGTGTCCCAGTTAACTCGAGTTAACTCAAGTGGATGCGTCTAGAACGCTCTAGATTTGTTTGGGCAAAATACTCTCCTCATGTACCCCATGGGGATTGAGCCCAAGACCTCCTCCTTCACATCCTTGAGACTTAACCACTAAGCTAAGTGGATTACTTTTTCACAAGAGCACATGACCTCCTAGACAAGACACAAGATCTTTGGTCACACACACAGGTAGCGAAATGGTGTCCGATTTCAAATCCCTCCGAATCGGTTAGATCCTTAGATCATAGCTTTACATTATTAGATTCTTCTCTCCTTGGAATAGCATTTTTGTCCTTGAAAATAGAGATATATATCTATTGTTGGCAATACCCAAGCCTCATGTTCTAAAAGTAGAAGAACATGGTCATGTTCTAGAGCTAGAAGAACATGTCTCATCTCTATGATAACATCCTTGCCCAAATGATTCAAAACATTGTCTTGCTTTGCACTTTGATAAACGGGTCAAAGTACAAAGAAGTGAATGAATAATAAGGGTGGATCTTAAAACATCCCTATCCAATTCATAGTTTTTATTAGGTGCGATTTGTGCATAAACATGTGAATTAGGTGGATTCAAATTACTAGTCCATTTAAAGGCATGGACTTAGTAATTAAGATGGGATTCTTATCACTTTGAGAATTCTTCATTCACTTGAATTTGATTTGGAGAACGTGAGTTTTGGTTGTCCCCAAACATCTAACTTGAACGTTTTTACAATGCTTTACTCATATCCAATAGTTACTTGATTATTTCACCCGACTAGAGGACTACTTTGTCCTAATGAGTTTTTTGAAAATTCTATGTAAACTTCGAGAGAATGTTTACCATTTACTTTGAGATAACCATACCATATCTTAATCAATTCAAAATTGGTCAAGTTAGGATATGTTTCTCAAAGACTTGAGCTAAAAGTTCTTGCGAATTTTCAATCTTATGATCAATTCCTAACTTCAATGTTCTAGAGTGTATTGAACTTTAGGTCATGAGAGTTATGCTAAAGAACTGGAAGCAAAATCAAAAGAATAAGTCAATCTTGCTTTTGTTATCTTTTGAAGATTGAATAAATTTTTATTCAAAACATCTATCCAGAATGTTTAATTTAGTTACTTAGTTCTAGCGGAGTAACCCTCGTCTTTTGTGAAAAGAATCAGATACACATCTAAGCCAAAAGATTTGGAAAGCCGAAAGAGAAAACTAAAACTCTGTATAACAAATTCAATCTTCAAAACATTAAACTTGCAAGGAGTCCATTTCTCCATGACTCATCTATGTCAACAACACATTGAAACATTTTTTTCTTCAATAATCTAGGCTTCTAGGTGAGGCAATATGTGTATGTCTAGAACCTCTGAGAGAAAAATACACATCGAAAAAGCTTGATCAAATGGTATAGTCCAGCACCTTAACTTGTAGAGGTTGCGAGCTCAATTCCGGCCAACGTCCAAACTATAGGAGAATGCCAACACGCGCATGCAATCACATGGATTTGCATGCAGCAATAGGCATTTACATATGCATGATCTTTTGTTAAGTAGTTGAATACTTATACTTTTGTTACCTTCTTTTTCTAACTTGACTTAGATAGCTAGGGAAAATAGCAAACTAAATAGTTGCAAGGCTCCTTGCTATGATGCAACTCAAGTAGCTAGTTTTTTTCCCCAAATGTGTTACTTAGGTATCACAAACTAGGAGTCCTTATAAGGAAAAGCAGGCTCTTTGAAAGTCAAGTATTTAGTTCTCTTGCTCATTGGAATGACAAGAAAATAGGGTTGCTTTAAAATTACTAAGATGACTCTAAATTTTAGGAGAAAATCTAGAGAATCCTAACAACAAACCTAGATATAGTCGTTATCTTGGATTTAAGAAATCATGAATCCAAGTAGGTTGATAAAGTTTCCTTTGGAAGTTTTATCTCATTCTATCCCCATACATGATAAGAATCTTAATAAAATCAAATGGAACTTAAATCAATTGATCTTTCAAGTTCAAAGAGTAGTTGATATGTTCCAAATTTAAAAAATCATGGAACTTTTGAAGTTTTTTCTTTGATTTCATCCTGATGAGTGGTGAACCTTGAAGAGATTTATAAACTTTAGCATCACTTGAACTTTAGTGTTTAATACTTGGATGCTAGGTTCCATGACTGCATCTCTAGTCAACATGAGAAGATTACTTTGACTTGGGTTTCTTCTTTAAGTTCCATTAAGTTTAAACAAAACCAAGCATACTTTATTAAGCACTTTTTTGAGGATGAGAAAAGTATGCTTGGTTTTGTTTAAGCTAAATAGAACTTAAACAAGAAATCCAAGTCAAAGTAATCTTTGGGAATCAAGATATTTTGTTAATGATATGCCAAAGTAATCTTTGGGAGTTAAGCTACTTCCTAGAGATAAGCCAATAAAGAAAATAGTTTGGTTAACTATTTGATTGGTTAAAAAGGAATATCTTTTGGACAACACCAAGACTTGAAGATTGATTGTTTGTCCAAAAGTCAAGATTTCTTTTAAAAAGATTATTCCAATAAAGCAAAATATTCCAAGATGAATCAATGGATTAGCGAATCATTGGATTAGTATTTTTTGATTCCTTGGCAGGAATCAAAATTTCTTGAAAGAAAAAATATCTCTAGATGTGAGACTCAAATCTGTGAAGTAAGTTTAATAGAAAGTAGTTCCCATCAATTCCCAAACCACTGGTATTGGTACTAAAGTCCAAATATTGATATAACCAAAAGTTGTATCAAATATTCTTAATCTGATAGGCATCAGTGTATGCTTGAACTTAAGTTGAGTGAAAGATCTCTAAAAATCCTGCGGGTAAGCAAATAAGCTGTTGATAATCTCAGAGACCTTAAAGATAAAGACTTTGTTCTAGTCGCAAGATCAACCAGAATTGATCAAGCTTGGCCATGATTGTCCAAAAGCTTGCAATTGGAACTACTTTGAAGTTTGCCCAAGTATTGGCAATAAAATTCCCTTTGGGAATTATTCGCTCAAGTTCCATTTATCTGATGGAAAATTATGAAAAACATAGGTTGTTCCAAGTTTGAATAGACTGAAGATATTCTAAGAGTGTAATCTGCAACCATGAAGATGGTACTTACTTCTATGGAAGGTAAAACATAATGTTTCCCTATCCTTAAAGGGTTTTTTGGTACAAATCTAGAAAGCATCAGCGGATGCTTAGACTTAAGCATAAGAGATATTCGTGAAAAGTCTCAACTCAGTTAGGTACCTAAAGCATCAGTAAAAAAAGGAATCATAAGATGAGAAGTCAAATGCTCTTATCACTACAAATTGGTCAAGAATAAATCGATTGAACTTGAATCTATGAAAATTCAAGTACTTGGAATTTTGATTGGTTTTCATTTGAAAACCCTAGCAAAGAAGGATGGATGTTCCATCATAAGGTTTTCAAGTTCCCAAAGGAAAGCACAAGATCATGAAATCATCATGTGAAGGGATCAAAGCCTTATAAAATCTAGTTAGAGGTAATGCCTAAAAGTTCAAAATTCTCGTAAAGAATTGAAGCAAGAAGGTAGTGTTTCAAGAGATGTTTATACTTTAGGACAAGTATCATGCACACATTGATGAGAATATGAGATAGGGTAGTATGGAACACTAGATTTTATACTTAGATTGATGTAGGAAATATGGTTTGGGACATCGAACCGTGGGATGATGATTATCTTTTAATCCTAGTATAAATCTTGAAGTTAGATCTGATCCTCAAGAAAATGTAAACTTCAATGAAGGAGTTTAAATTCAAGAAGGATAAAAGTATTATGTCAAGATATTTCAAGACACTTCAAGATCAAGGAACGAAAAGATATGAAGTAAGTAACTTCCAAGGTCCTCTTTTTCAAATAAAGGAAATATCTCTATGTCTAGAGCCTCTTGGAGAAAAATACATATCGACCGAGCTTGATGGAGTGGTACAGTCTAGCACCTTCACTCTTAGAGGTTGCGAGCTCAATTTAGGCCTGCATCCATCCTATAGGAATAACGTTTTCTAATTCGTGATCACTTTTTTGTCTTTTAGAGTCATCGAATTGATTGATATTCTGCAATCCAACACATCTGCTGTGCTGCAAGTGAGCATTCTGTAGGCCAACTTTATCTTTCTTATTCTCTTCTTCGTGAATATGCTAGTAGAAGGGTTCCTCATCATGTTTGATGATGCTTTACTTTGAATGAAGCACATATTTGGAAATCCATGGTCCCTTGCGACCTCAAACAAGTCGGTCAATGCTTCTCTTTGTAGAGGATGGGAAGGCGTGAAATGAAATGGTTCCTCTATTGTGGGATTGGACCTAAGAGGAGTGGACCTCAAGGGCAGAAGCATCAGCTCCACCATAGTTGAACTCACTAGGCTAAAGGTCATCAAGCTTCCTAAGACTAGACTAGTTGATCGCATCTTTCTAGAGATCAATGGGATCCGAGAGCTTGAAGCATTGGATTCATTCAACAACTCTCTCACAAGACCTCTTCCGCAAGACTGGGCAAATCTAACAAGCCTAGCTAACTTGGTTTAACGAATAAGAAGCTTAATGGTGAAGTGTTTGAGAGTCACGATTTGGGCATGCTCCATGGATAGATGAAACATCTCCTTACTCCAAAGTTGTGAGTTCAAGCCCGGTCTCCTACTTTGTTGTATGAATTCAATTTGGTCTTTTTGCTTATGATCTAGAGAGTTCTGTAGTGCTTGGTGCTAAGCTATCATTAGAATTGAAGAAATATAACACTGCGAATGAAGCTACCTTCATGGATGCATGAGAGAACTCTTTGCTTGAGGCCGCGAGATCACATGTTGGAAGGCATCATCTAAGAAACAGTGCTCACTTTCTTTTGCTTCTACTCTGTGAGCTTCTACAACATGCATATATGAAAATGGAATCTGCTTTGTAGGAAACATATCACGAAATTGGCTAGCTCTCTTGGTTATGAGGAAGCGCCTCCTCAGAATGGTCCTCCCTTTGAGCTCCCTACGTGATCATAACAAGATTATTGCTCCTTTTTGTAATCTCCTCCATTGAAGTTTCCTATTGCACCACCAACAGGGATCGATGGATCCTAAGATCTCCATTGAAGCTTGCATGATGACAATGATGAAGCTCCATCAAGGTCTCCATGGAAGCTCATCCTTGAGCTCTTATACCAATGCAAGATTACGACCACCAAGTGCTAGTGAGATGACTCTCTTGCTAAACAAATGCCTCTATATATAGCCATATCTAGGGAACTCCCTTTTTGGGCACATGGACACTAATCATCCATGTTTCATTCATGTCACTATATGTGCGCCAAGTGTTCTAGTTAACTTGAGTTATCTCAAGTGGATGCTTGGAGAAGCCTCTAGATTTCTTTGTGCAAAATACTCTCCTCATGTACCCATAGGGATTAAACCCAAGAACTCCTCCTTCACATCTTTGAGACTTAACCACTAAGCTAAGTGGATCACTTGTTCACAACAGCACATGACCTCCTAGTAAGTCTAGACTCTAGATCTTTGGTCATACACACGAGTGACCAAATGGTATCCGATTTCAGATCCGTTTAAACCAATCAGATCCTTAGATCATAGGCTTACTTTATTATAGATCGCATACTTCTTTGGGTGCCGCTCAAGTCTGTTATAAGAAGACTTGAGATCAGCCATACTATAACTTGACCAAATCAAATCCAAAATGAGAACTATCCAACTTAGAATACTTTTTGTATAAATCTTTGGCTTTAAGTTCTTAGGAAATATCAATTGGATGACCGATTCTAAACTTTTGTTTTTTAGAGTATAATGGACTGTAGAAAGTCATTAGATTTATGCTAGAAAACTGGACGCAAAATCAAACAAATAAGTCAAGTTAGACTTAGTATCTTTTGAAGATTGAAAGAGGTTCTTGTACCGAACATCTACCTCCGATGTTTTATTTAGTTGCCTCGTTCTATTTGTCTAGCCCTAGACTTTTTTTCTTTAAATGAATGAGAACCATATATTATTTAAATCCAAACGATTCAGATATTAGAAAGAAACAACTAAAACTCTATACCACCAATTCAAACTTCCAAGACACATAAACCTGCCATGAGTCAAATTCTAGATGACTCTAGAGTTGAAGTTTTCAAAGATATTTTTTGACAAGATATTGAAGCATTTTATATATCTTTCAGAGAAAGAAACTCCATTCTCAAAAAGATTCATAGAGTAAATAAAAAATTCATCCAATCGTAAGATACTAGTGTGGTATCAAACATTAGTTTATCGATCCACTAACGTTCTATTGATGATTCTTATCTTACTCAAACAACTCTTCACTTAAGACTAGGTTTATGCCTAAATTCAATCTTTATGACTCGCTATTGAGTATGCAAGTCTTGTGCATTTCTTCGAGTAAAAGGATTGAATCTACCAAGTTGCACGAGGAACTTGTTGCTTGACTTAGTCAGTCTATTCCTTAGTTGAAAGATCAACTCAAAGTCAAAGACCAGCTTCTTGGAAATTTTATCAAATATTTTTGAATCAACAACATTTTCATCTTGAAGTATTTCTAATTGAAAATAAGAACAAGTATGTTTCTTAGTTGAAAAAGAAGACCTTCAAAGTGTCTTGAGATCATTATATTATCCTCCATGAATTTAAACTTCTCCTTGGAAGTTTTAGTTCCCTTGAGAATCAAAGCTAACTTCAAGATTCATTCAAGGACTAAAGGTAATTACCATTCCATAGTCCAATGCCCCATACCATCTTTCCTACATCATTTTGAGTATAAAGTCTAGTGTCCTATACCACCCTACTTTATATTCACATTGATGTGTGAGTGATATTTATCCGGAAGTCTAAACAGACGAATTCTAAAGTTTCAGGCATTACTTCTAACTTGATATTCTAGGTTTTGATTCCTCCACATGATCTCTTCATGATCTCATGCTTTTCCTTGGAAGCATGAAAAGCTCTTGATAAAATATCCATCCTCCATATCTAGGGTTTTAAAAAGGAAAACCAACTATCTTTCCAAGTTCTTAATGTTTTCCAATTCAAGTCTAATTGGTCATGCTTGACCAATTATGTAGCGACAAGAGTTTTTGACTTCTTGTCTTTAGAAATAAATTAAGTCTATGATGTAAGGCTCCAACTAGTTCAGAGAGATTTGAAATTGGTCAAACCCTTAGATCACAAAATTACTTTATTCCATCCTCGATTTCCCAAAAAGTAGGTCTAGGGAGGCTCAAAGGCAACACAATGGTGATATTTGCATTATCCTTAGAGACAAAGATAGGGTCAAAATATTGCATTATCCTAGATCCCATGCATTCTCTTTTAATCTTCCAATAAGTTCAACCAATAAATGTTATGAATGATATCACACTCATGAATGAGGAAGCAGTAAATGAAAAGTCTTATGCAATTCATATTGCAATTCAAACAAACACTATTTTTGAAAGATCACGCTAGGCATTTTATACTCACATGAAATGTTTGCTAGGAAAATTTGGTTGGCTTTAACTTTCGTCGTTTAGTTTTACACTAGATTGTTTAAACTAAATATAAAATAAATATCGGGGTATGTGTGGCATCCATAAGAGCCTAGTGTGTCGATAAAGTATGGAGGAAAGATTGTGTAAAATTAAATCATGTAAAGGTTCCAAAGCTATGGATTGAAAACTGTCTGGTAATGTTCATGATAGTGTCTCGATTGGTTGTGCTAGAGGTGGGACTTTAAGTTCCAATACCTTTGGCACCCTTTCATCAAGATAAAAAATTTTGTGTTTATGTTGCAAATCCTACATCATGGAATCTGGACCAATGTAAAAGATAACAAAATTTGTGAGATCCCCCTGGGTGCAAATGATGCCTTAGTGGCATGGAAGACTTGGGACACCTCTTCTATTCATGCGCTAAATAAATGTAAGTCTTGTAGGTCCTTGAAAGAATCATGTTGTTATAGGGACAAATCAAGTGGAAACAAGCTTTGCTACGTGGACCAATCAGATGTTCCTCAGGAATATGGAATGCTATAAGAGGGCACACCCTATGGAAATTTTTGACAGATGTGTATGCAGCCAGTTTTGAAAGCCCTTCTAAAGAATGTTCAGTCGAAAAATCTCTTTTCCATTTAGGCAAAAAAGTTTCAAACTGTAAGAAGCCCCCACCCTTAAGACATCATAGAGTGTTCTTCATAGAGAACAAAAAGATCAAAACTAACTAGGCCCAACATGATAGGGATGAGAGGATTATCAACCTTGTTTGTAAAATTCTCTAGTATTCTATAATCAGCCGCTGCTTTATGGGATATAGGGGGGTCCCATGGGTGCAAGACCCATTCACTTATACAACTATAATTTCTATTAATTAAAGTTTGGAAGAGTAAGCTCTGGGAAACTTTCTTAAAACGAAAATTATTTTCCATTCATCTTTTTTATAAAAGCCATAAGAGCCTACCTTATCAAGAAAGTATGGGGAAGGATTCCGCAAAATTAAATCGTGTTAGGGTTCCAAAGCTATGGCCTGAAAACCATTGATCTTTTGATTCCTGGTGTGTTTATGATAGTGTACAATACCATGATGGCTGAATATCTAGCAGCAAGGAAAAAGAAATATTACACAATGCATATTCTCAACCGTTATATTCGATTCGCTTACAGAGACAAAGAAACAAAATGCATATAAAGAATATAAAAATCATTTCAACTGACAATTAGTACAAGCCACCGACGAATCATAGTAGATTTCAACGAATATACTGAAGGACTTTGACTTGAGTGACACAAGGAAATTAGATTTTAACATTAGCCTTCTCTAGAATAATCGAAAATAGCGAAAATCATGATTAACAATCACTTCAAGCCTAAATCGTCATCGTTGCTCTACGTCTTCTTCAATAGAAGCACAGCCCAGAATGAACTCATCTTTCGTGAGAAGGGTATTCTAGCCCGACCGATGGCTTTCCAAACCTCAACCCCCGATGGAGGCAATGTCAAGGCCTAAAATTGACGGGTTTTTCCCTGTCAAAGGGTGTTTTTCTTGTCAAATTAGAAAAAAATTTCACCTATCAAATTACAGGAAGCCATAAAAATTTACCTGTCAAATAACAGGTTGAAGAGAAATCTACGTGTCAATTGACAAGTCGAGAAAACCAAATCCCCTGTCATTTTATATGTACTATTTAAAAGTATATAGATCGCATACTTCTTTGGGTGCCGCTCAAGTCTGTTATAAGAAGACTTGAGATTAGCCATACTATAACTTGACCAAATCAAATCCAAAATAAGAACTATCCAACTTAGAATACTTTTTGTATAAATCTTTGGCTTTAAGTTCTTAGGAAATATCCATTGGATGACCGATTCTAAACTTTTGTTTTTTAGAGTATACTGGACTCTAGAAATTCATTAGATTTATGCTAGAAAACTGGACGCAAAATCAAACAAATAAGTCAAGTTAGACTTAGTATCTTTTGAAGATTGAAAGAGGTTCTTGTACCGAACAGCTACCTCGGATGTTTTATTTAGTTGCCTCGTTCTATTTGTCTAGCCCTAGACTTTTTTCCTTTAAATGAATGAGAACCATATATGATTTAAATCCAAACGATTCAGATATTAGAAAGAAACAACTAAAACTCAATACAACCAATTCAAACTTCCAAGACACATAAACCTGCCATGAGTCAAATTCTAGATGACTCTAGAGTTGAACTTTTCAAAGATATTTTTTGACAAGATATTGAAGCATTTTGTATATCTTTCAGAGAAAGAAACTCCATTCTCAAAAAGATTCATAGAGTAAATCGAAAAATCATCTAATCGTAAGATACTAGTGTGGTATCAAACATTAGTTTATCGATCCACTAACGTTCTATTGATGATTCTTATCTTACTCAAACAACGCTTCACTTAACACTAGGTTTATGCCTAAATTCAATCTTTATGACTCGCTATTGAGTATGCAAGTCTTGTGCATTTCTTGGAGTAAAAGGATTGAATCTACCAAGTTGCACGAGGAACTTGTTGCTTGACTTGGTCAGTCTATTCCTTAGTTGAAAGATCAACTCAAAGTCAAAGACCAGCTTCTTGGAAATTTTATCAAATATTTTTGAATCAACAACATTTTCATCTTGAAGTATTTCTAATTGAAAATAAGAACAAGTATGTTTCTTAGTTGAAAAAGAAGACCTTCAAAGTGTCTTGAGATCATTATATTATCCTCCATGAATTTAAACTTCTCCTTGGAAGTTTTAGTTCCCTTGAGAATCAAAGCTAACTTCAAGATTCATTCAAGGACTAAAGGTAATTACCATTCCATAGTCCAATGCCCCATACCATCTTTCCTACATCATTTTGAGTATAAAGTCTAGTGTCCCACCCTACTTTATATTCACATTGATCTGTGAGTGATATTTATCCGGAAGTCTAAACAGACGAATTCTAAAGTTTCAGGCATTACTTCTAACTTGATATTCTAGGTTTTGATTCCTCCACATGATCTCTTCATGATCTCATGCTTTTCCTTAGAAGCATGAAAAGCTCTTGATAAAATATCCATCCTCCATATCTAGGGTTTTAAAAAGGAAAGCCAACTATCTTTCCAAGTTCTTAATGTTTTCCAATTCAAGTCGAATTGGTCATGCTTGACCAATTATGTAGCGACAAGAGTTTTTGACTTCTTGTCTTTAGAAATAAATTAAGTCTATGATGTAAGGCTCCAACTAGTTCAGAGAGATTTGAAATTGGTCAAACCCTTAGATCACAAAATTACTTTATTACATCCTCGATTTCCCAAAAAATAGGACTAGGGAGGCTCAAAGGCAACACAATGGTGATATTTGCATTATCCTTAGAGACAAAGATAGGGTCAAAATATTGCATTATCCTAGATCCCATGCATTCTCTTTTAATCTTCCAATAAGTTCAACCAATAACATCTTTATACGATATATTCTAGAGCTACAACAATCTATGTTTTACTTGATACACTAGGTATAGATATTATTTTTGCACAGAACTTTTATTGTTATGAATGATATCACACTCATGAATAAGGAAGCAGTAAATGAAAAGTCTTATGCAATTCATATTGCAATTCAAACAAACACTATTTTTGAAAGATCACGCTAGGCATTTTATACTCACATGAAATGTTTGCTAGGAAAATTTGGTTGGCTTTAACTTTCGTCGTTTAGTTTTACACTAGATTGATTAAACTAAATATAAAATAAATATCGGGGTATGTGTGGATACCATAAGAGCCTAGTGTGTCGATAAAGTATGGAGGAAAGATTGTGTAAAATTAAATCATGTAAAGGTTCCAAAGCTATGGATTGAAAACTGTCTGGTAATGTTCATGATAGTGTCTCGATTGGTTGTGCTAGAGGTGGGACTTTAAGTTCCAATACCTTTGGCACCCTTTCATCAAGATAAAAAATTTTGTGTTTATGTTGCAAATCCTACATCATGGAATCTGGACCAATGTAAAAGATAACAAAATTTGTGAGATCCCCCTGGGTGCAAATGATGCCTTAGTGGCATGGAAGACTTGGGACACCTCTTCTATTCATGCGCTAAATAAATGTAATTCTTGTAGGTCCTTGAAAGAATCATGTTGTTATAGGGACAAATCAAGTGGAAACAAGCTTTGCTACGTGGACCAATCAGATGTTCCTCAGGAATATGGAATGCTATAAGAGGGCACACCCTATGGAAATTTTTGACAGATGTGTATGCAGCCAGTTTTGAAAGCCCTTCTAAAGAATGTTCAGTCGAAAAATCTCTTTTCCATTTAGGCAAAAAAGTTTCAAACTATAAGAAGCCCCCACCCTTAAGACATCATAGTGTTCTTCATAGAGAACAAAAAGATCAAAACTAACTAGGCCCAACATGATAGGGATGAGAGAATTATCAACCTTGTTTGTAAAATTCTCTAGTATTCTATAATCAGCCGCTGCTTTATGGGATATAGGGGGGTCCCATGGGTGCAAGGCCCATTCACTTATACAACTATAATTTCTATTAATTAAAGTTTGAAAGAGTAGGCTCTGGGAAACTTTCTTAAAATGAAAATTATTTTCCATTCATCTTTTTTATAAAAGCCATAAGAGCCTACCTTATCAAGAAAGTATGGGGAAGGACTCCGCAAAATTAAATCGTGTTAGGGTTCCGAAGCTATGGCCTGAAAACCATTGATCTTTTGATTCCTGGCGTGTTTATGATAGTGTACAATACCATGATGGCTGAATATCTAGCAGCAAGGAAAAAGAAATATTACACAATGCATATTCTCAACCGTTATATTCGATTCGCTTACAGAGACAAAGAAACAAAATGCATATAAAGAATATAAAAATCATTTCAACTGACAATTAGTACAAGCCACCGACGAGTCATAGTAGATTTCAACGAATATACTGAAGGACTTTGACTTGAGTAACACAAGGAAATTAGATTTTAACATTAGCCTTCTCTAGAATAATCGAAAATAGCGAAAATCATGATTAACAATCACTTCAAGCCTAAATCGTCATCGTTGCTCTACGTCTTCTTCAATAGAAGCACAGCCCAGAATGAACTCATCTTTCGTGAGAAGGGTATTCTAGCCCGACCGATGGCTTTCCAAACCTCAACCCCCGATGGAGGCAATGTCAAGGCCTAAAATTGACGGGTTTTTCCCTGTCAAAGGGTGTTTTTCCTGTCAAATTAGAAAAAAATTTCACCTATCAAATTACAAGAAGCCATAAAAATTTACCTGTCAAATAACAGGTTGAAGAGAAATCTACGTGTCAATTGACAAGTCGAGAAAACCAAATCCCCTGTCATTTTATATGTACTATTTAAAAGTATATAGTATATATGTCATTTTACACTCGCGAGTTGCGAGTGGCCACTGTAGCACGGAGTCCGTACTCCCTTAGTCTTGGCACACAAGGTTGAAGGCATCCTCTGAAACCTGTAAAGAAGCGAAAAGCCCAAACCTATTCCGGAGAGTCAGTTTTCTCAAATTCTGAGTCGTTGTAACTTGCCAGTGCACATTCTCGTTGTAGCCTGCCAGATTGTACTGAAAACAGAGTGCTACGTTGCTAACTCATGAGCGATTGGCATTGCAATTTGCAACTCGCGAGTCGCCAGTGGCCACTCGCCACTCCAGTCTCCAACCTCCAGGTTCAATCCCTGTGTCATATCAAGCTATCGGCCTTGCTTGCGCAGCTCGATGTGTGGACTCTGAGGTCTCATGTGTAATGTATGTATGAAGTTTTGAATAGGAAGGGAAACAGAACGTGTGTCACGTCTACAAAGGTGCATTGTGAACTTGCAAGCTGCGATCGTGAGTGACTCTTGGAGCTGGCAAAGCTCACCCCAACCTTCGTTTGAGAAGCAAGCTACATGCAGTTGTACAATCGACACACTAGCAATGTGAGTTTCACTATTTAATCTCTACTCATAAGTTATAACTCTAACAACCATAACTCGCGAGCATTCATGTTGCAGTGAGTACATTTGTAGGCTGTGAATCGTGACTACAAGCTACAACCTACAACCTACATGTTAACATTATAGAGTGTATGAGAGAATCTCAAACTAACTAGAGCAACGCTTCTATCGTATTCAACTTGTAAGTGCCAGGTTACAATTGTTAAATCAAAAGGTAAAATAATGCATTATATGTATTGCTTCAAGGATCAAATTCAATGTCGCAAGTTGACAACAGGTATTCCAATTTCCAATTTGGTATTTCTCGAGGATTTCGAAGACCTGCAAACCTGCACAATGCTCACCTTTCAAGTACTAGAGATTTTCAATTTTCATTGACCAACAGCCTACAAGTATTCTTATTATCTATGATTATAAGTCATGTTCAATATACCTTACATATTATAATTGGGATATCGTGGTAGGATAGAATGAAAGAATGATTATAGAATTTTTAGACTAGCAAACCTTGATCATTGAATTTTATGAAATTGAAATCAGTTGGTGTGTTGAAAAGCAATAGTTCTGCAATTGTTTGAAAATAATGAATTTCAGGTTGGAGCGTAGACATATTAATTAAAAATGTTTTATAAGCTTTTAGCAACTACATAGCTTGAACATGGATATATGACTATGATATGACTCGACAGCTCATACCATGCTAGAAAATAGACGTCATATGAGGATACATTTATATAAATATGTTTGACTTATCTTCTGACTTTTGAACAATAACATATTTAAGTTATTAGGTTATGATTCATATTAGATCTTCAAAACAGCTTGGATACTATATATATATATATATATATATATATATATATATATATATATATATATTTCTAGATTACTTATCCGACTTATATGATGATGATTCAATATACGACATATGAATTGTACAAAAAGATTGAGGAAGCTGAGTTTATTTTCCCATCTTGGTTTCCAGAGGGAGCTAAGCATCTCAAGACACTTGCTTCTCATCTTCAATGTGAAAAAGAAAGTCTCAACCTAAATTATATAGCTTTCTTTCTAATTAGAAAGCAACTAGCATTGAAATCGGATCTGTATCAAATGATGTGGATGCAAACAAGATTAAGGTAAGTGCATCTGTTATATAAAATTGTTATGGATTCTATTCATAATTTCTATTTTACCATAAAACTATGAATATGCTTGAACTTCATCTCATTTTATCTCAATTTCTTTTTTTTTTTGAGTTACTTACTCATTCTCCATTTGATGTGGATACACGTTCTCAAACGAATGGCTGAATAGTTGCAAAAAGTGAGGGTTAATAAAACTCCCATGGTTAATGCTAGCCAGATCATTGAGTTTCTAGTAGAACTGAGTTGAGAAGAGGAACTAAAAGTAAACATCATCTTACTTGATCAATATGGCCACATCCAAGAAATAATGTGCTTAATAACAATTCCATTTTTTTTTGCCCTATGAAAGCACTATATCCTTTAGAATTTACTTATGGACATACGTTCAGAACAACCTTCACAAAGAGAAAAGGAAACAAAAATAAAAAAAGGTTTTCCACTCACGAAAAGCTCCTACATATTTCAATGTACACAAGACGAATTGAATAAATGTTTGTTTGAAAATCGACTCCTAAAGGGTACTCAAAAAAATACAACAACAGATTGGTAAGAAATACATGGAAATGAAATCACTTTCAACCTCTACTAAACCTAGTAATCATAGAATCTAGATCTAAAGAAAAAATGTGAGAAAGGAAAAGATAATTACAAAAAAACGATACATCTTTTGATGTTATAGATAGAGGCAAGAAAGCTTTTTGGGTCCACAAATTGTGAGGTCCTTTTGACCATTTCCACTTGCCTTGTGGGTTTCTTATTATATGCATTTCAACTGTAAACTACTAAGTAAAAGTTCTAAAGTCTAGACCTTGAAGTATGCACTCAAGAAAAATATCATTAAATGTCAGGTGCTATTTTTACCAAACGTGAGAGGAGAACTTTAGAAAAATTCTTGAAATTTAGCTATCTTCTTCTCTAGTAAAA